>JAUPFN010000008.1:34708185-35308185 GCA_036924255.1 Apodemia mormo | reverse complement strand
ATACACGCATTACAATTTAATTAATATAACACACACTACAGTACCCAAATAATTTCCAATACTCATTCTACACCTATATAAATAGTATACTACTAGCTGCAGTGTGCAGCCCGCTGCATTATAAAAGTTTTTGGTGAATCCCGCGGGATCATCTATATTTTCCGGGATAAAAGTAGCCTATGTGCTATTCCAGATGATCATCTACCTGTGTGCCAAATTTCATTCAAATCCGTTCAGACCCTGACTACGCAATCGACAGGGCTTGGGTTCGATCCCCAACGGGGACAAGCATTTATGTGATGAGCATAAATGTTGATATTTCCGGGTTTGGGTGTTTATTAAATAGTATTTTCTCTAGTATTTATATTAGCTGGTAAACTTATGCATGTGGCATTATACCTCGCCACAAGATAGCAACGCACCATTAACATCTTTGGTGTCTATAGGCGATGGTTGACTCTTTCCATCAGGACACCCATCTGCTTGATTGCTATCTTATGATATAAAAAATAAATGTATTTCTATGTATTTGCTTGTGTTATGGGTGTTAGTCAACGATAATACGTTGACTAACACCCTTAACACAAGCAAATAATTTGCTTACTTTGGGGCTGAATCGAAGTGTACTTTGTCCCGTGAATATTATTATTATTATTATTTATTATTATTTTATTATTATAGATATAGACTAACCTCAGCGTGCAGCCCGCTACGTTATAAAAGTTTATGACAAATCCCGCAGGATTACTTAATTTTTCCGGGATAAAAAGTAGCATATGTGCTATTCCATCTACCAGTTTGTCCAATTTCATTCAAATCCGTTCAGTAGTTTTTGCGTGATTGAGTAACAAACAACCATCCAAACATTTTTAATATTTTTTATCATTATACTAGTGTATATTTAAGTTTTTATAGTATCTGTATTATTAATATTCTTGTATCCATTATGTGATGACACTGGAGATTTGTGCCACAAGTTCTTATTGGCTCTACTTTAGCTACCGTTTTCTCACAAAAATGGTACCAACCATAGATATACAATTTTACATTTTAAGCTTTATATTTAAGATGTTCTGACTATTTTTTTGATGAAATTAAATAAATTAAATAAAAAGGTAAGGTAGGTTATAAAGTAAATTGGGACTGGTACATCTATACATATATCGATTCGATCAACACATCTATCAAGAGTATCGGATTCCTGATGGAAAGAGATAACCATTGCCTATGGGATAAAAAATGTTAATGGTGATTGACGCGTTGCTATCCATGGGACGGGATCGTAATGCTAAGGCCTGTCCTGCCTCCTTTTGAAGTATAGACCATCTGCTTTTCTTTTAGGCATTTTTTAAAATACGAACAATGGGCTACACGGTCACTACCTACTATCGGGACTATTAGTAGAGAGGTAGAGTTTTGAAACGTATTCCCACCGCAATAGCGCCAATGCTTGTCTTTCCCCGTGTTGGTCCCGGGCTCCTTTAAAGAATAGCCTAACTGCCGTTCTCCCAGGCAGGTCGTAACAAATGACCGATTGGCTATGCAAGTCACTACCATCGTGGCTACTAGGTGGTAGAGTTCTGCATTATCTCGCCCGGGTCTGGTAGGGCCTTACCTATTTCAGCCACAATAGCATAAGTGCTTGTCACTGTCGTGTTCCGGTTTAGAAGGGAAGGTAACCGGTAAACTCATGCATGTAGCATAAAACTTCCTCTTGAATCACTCTTTACATTGATGAAAGTCGCATTAAAATTCGTTGCGTACCTAATTTAAAAGATATAAGCGAACATACAGCGGAAGTGACTTTGTTATACTGTGTAAAGATAAAGATAAAAAGATAATGATTTATTATTAAAAAAGCTTGTTTTGATTACAAAATGAGATTTTTTAATAATAAATCTCGTCATGTGTGTATGAACTCTTATTAAAGAGTTCATCCACACATTTCATACAATGATCAATCTTACTGCCGAATGACCTCTCGTATACAGACATTATCATGATCAAGGTCGTTATAGTTATTGTTATCCCTTATAAACGGTTCGGCATCACGTTATATTACGGCAAACTGCTCATTGCTACATAATTATGCTAATGCTTTTATCACCGTCTAATCTAAGTACAGTTAACTAAATATGCAACTACATAATATTAAGAATTAAGTTTAAAATATATTTTTCTCACTGTTTTCTTTTCAGGGATGGAACAGTGAACATTTCATTCCGATTCGCTATGATTCACAAATTTTGTCAATTGGCGATATAGGTGTAAAAAGTAGATGTACTATATTTCTTCAAAAAAGGTGGTAACCCTAGTCACCGTAGGCACTCCAGCAAGTCATTGTAGAATTCCACCACCTGGTAAAAAACTCAATTTTTCATTTTAGTTTCTGTAATATTTCTTATAAGTATTTTTCTAAGATATATTTAAATAGTCACATATCTGATTTTACGATAGTCCATACCACGTATCATATTCTTTGACTTCTAGGTGCTATTGTAATATGTTCTGGAAGAATAAATATCACTGGTCAAATTAAGTGAATTGATCTAATCCCAAATTGTTTGCTTGTGATATAAATGTTAGTCACTGATAATAATACATAAAAATAATATATAAATATTGAAATATATTTAATAAAAATTCAAACTCACCTTACCAATCTTAATATCTGTGCTCATTACACAAACGCTTGTTTACGTCGGGAATAGAATGTTAACCTCATTGATTGTCAGTCAGGCTCACTAAAACAAACTGTAAAATAATAATAGTAATTTATAAAATTAAACGTTAAAAATTAGATTTTAAATGTCATTTAAATATCAACTATACTCATATCTCAAAAACCGATTTTGATGAAACTTAAAATATTCCCTAGGTTGGAAACTACCTGAAATAAATCAAGACTTTTAGTGTCCAAAAATTCATGTACAAACACCAACTAAATGTAAACTCATGCAAATTAGTACACGTGCTTGGGCGCCTAAATAAAATATTAGACTAAATAAAATATCAAACTCAAATATTATCACTTTCCAACAATATTACATACGTACCTACATGTCAAACTGACAACCTACGTTTTTTTCGTAGGTTGTAAATATATATAATAAAAACATTGTATTATCATACCGGTTCCCTTACGTGTTAGGAAAAGTGAAACGAAAATCTATAGATTTTTCGGTTCGTTACCGATTGGCAAAATGAGTGATTATCCTCAATATCGCATTCTACTGACCTGATAACAATTGCCGCTTATTTCAAACGAAAACTGACATCGATCTTTTTATGTTTACCAAATCACTGGACTTCAAGTTGCTGCTGAGATATGGATTTTCAAGAAAATCCTGAATAAATTAAAAATACTTTTACTCAACCCGGGAATCGAACTCAGGACCTTATCACAAGAGCCGACTAGGCTAACCCTAGACCACGAGGTAGTCACATGAAAAAGTTAAGTCATAATGTGAAAAAGTTGTTAATTTTTCGCGACACGAATAACTGTTTTCAGAAGTGCAATACAATGCTTACATAAACGAGTTGGACGGAGGGTCGGCAAGGCTGCGTCGGTCGATTAAGGAAGCAGTGCACTGTTGCCTTGGCAACGCGGCCATCTTGCCTCCTCCCCGACTCCCTAGAACCTCCCTCCTGTAAACAACGGTGTATCGTTGCACTGAAATATTCTATAATAATCTAAAAGTAACTTGTATTTCAACAAATCAAATTATTATATTGAAGAACACATTCGTAAAAATATATTTCTTCTGATAGGTTGGTATATGATTTTCAAAAAGTGAATGTGTTCTTCGCCTTAACTTACTGTACTACATATAGGTATATACCTAATATTTTCTAGCTGAAATTAATGTTACAGAAACTTTTTTTTCATTACGTTTTAATAAATAATTTTAATTGTACTCGATATGAATAATATGAATGAAATGAATGAATGTATGAAAATATGAAAAAAGCAGAACCAAACATATGCACGTATGTTTGGTTCTCCCTTTTTATATCATTAGATAGCAAACAAGCAGATGGATCTGATGGAAAGAGAAACCATCGCCTATCGCCATAATCAACGATGTTAATGGTGCTATCCTGCGTGGCTCTACTATCTCCCGGCTACTCTACCCTCCAAACCGAAACACGGTAATGGCATCATTGATGCCATCGATGAATAGGTGGTACTAAATACCCGGGCGAGACATTGTAAAATTCTACCACCTAGTAGTCACGACGGTAGTGACACGTATAGCCCATTGGTCGCTTTTTACGATCTGCCCGGCAGAAAGTCAATTGGTCTATTATTTTCCAAGGGAGTCTGGACCAATATGGGGAAAACTATTAAATGAATGTACCGATTTAGACAAATTAGGCCTTTAGATGCAAATAAGATAAGCATGGTTAGATTTTTAATAATGCAATTCTAGTGTTTGACTACTCCATAAGGAATTTGGCGCAAAGCTATTCGCCTCAGTTTGTTAGGTCCCGGGTTCGATCTTTTGGTCAGGCAACATGCCTGTTGAGATGTGTTATTGAGATTTTATCAAGTATATTCGCGAAAATCAAAAATCTCAATTGCAACTCGGCTTCTAGTGAATGGTTGTTGTCACTTCCTTGCCTTGAAAGAATACGTAAAACTGTAGGTGGGTTTTACTAGGTGGTAGAGTTCTGCATTGTCTCGCCCGGACCAGGTACCATCGCCTCACCTAATTCTGCCACAATAGCGTCGGTGCTTATCACTGTCATGTTCCGGTTTGGAGGGTAAGGTAGCCAGTAAACTTATGCATGTGGCATTAGACCTCGCCACAAGATAGCAACGCACTATTAACACCTTTGGTGTCTATAGGCGATGATTGACTCTTTCCATCAGGAAACCCATCTGCTTGTTTGCTATCTTATGGTATAAAAAATAGTCAAAGTTATTGTTAGCAATAAGGGATAATTGATATTAGGTCGTTAAGATGCAGCGATGGGGATCCCCACTCATCTCGCCAATTGACAAACTGGTGAATCGTGGTGAACCAGAAAATCTATAGATATCTGTTTCACTCTGTCTACCTCTTAAGGGAGCCAGCGTGATGACACTATATTATTTATTTTGGTGCATAAGTGTTACTGGGTGTAATAAGAAAATATAAAAATAAAGTAGCTCTGTTCACGATTTTGCCTTGGCGTATAGTCTTACACAGTTGGTAACTTCACCCATGCGAGTTCCCGATGTGGACGATACGCTTTCACATTTGGACCTTCCGCTGACCACTTAATCGGACCATTACCAGGTATCTGTGGATGTCCCACTTGGTACGTCAGACCACTGCCTGATCAGGAGTAATGTGCTGGTTTCGCGCCTATTACGGCCTCCTTTAGCAGGCTGTAGTCGCGTTTGTTACTATAAGTCAGCAAATGGGGATGCGGTCTTTTTTTGTGTCCTACCTATGGGGGCCGTTGTGCTTCTCGCTGGTTGATCTGAGTTATATCGAATTAGGTTCAGTTTCGCGGTCATTTGGAAGGCAACGCTAAACTAGTCTCCAAAAAGCTTGGTGTGCTCAGCAGAGCGAGACAGAACTTCCTTCCGGCTCATCGCCTTCAACTTTATAAGGCAAAGATTCAGCGTCACATGGAGTACTGTTTTGATCTCTGGGCCGTAGCTCTCCAGTACCAGTTTCTTTCTCTTGATCGTATTCAGCGGAGAGCGGTTCGAATCATTGACGACCAGGCCATTTCGAAACAGAGATTTTCGAAATAGCCTGGTCGTTATTTTTTGTCGCCTTTGGCATTGCGCGGAGACGTCGGTTCACTCTGCGTCTTCTATAGTATTTATCATGGGGAGTGTTCCGACGAGTTGTTTGGATTAATTCCTGTCGCCGAATTCCACCATCGGACTTCGCGCCAAAATTTGAAGTTCCATCCTCACCATCTCGATGTCTGGAAATCCACAACTGTGCGATTCTCCCGACACTTTTTACCTCACACTAGTCTGTTGTAGAATCAATTACAGGCAGGGATATTACCGAACGGATACGACATAAGGATCTTCAAGAAAAGAGCTTACTCATTCTTAAAAGGCGACAACGCAACTGCAAGACCTCTGGTATTGCTGATGTCCATGGGCGGTTTTGACCACTTACCATCAGGTGCACCTCTTGCTCGTTTGTCCCCTCTTCTATAAAAAAAGTAGCAGACTTTATCATCCTTCTGTTAGAATTTTTATTTATTACTAGCTGTGCCCGCGATTTCTTCCGGGTGGAAATATTTCTAAAATACAAGTAGCCTAAGTTACTCCTTGTCGTATCAGCTATCTGCCAGTGAATGTCCCGTCATAACCGGTTCCAACATCTGTCGGACAAAAATTGTAACAAATGTTAGTTTGGTTATATGTACCGTGTATAAATCCGTATGCGGTTTTTTAATATTCCAAACAGACACTCCAATTTCATTTATTTGTGTAGATTATATACTTACAGATTTAACAGAGCTTCGTTTAGAAATAGCATGGCCTGAAAGCTGTAAATTAGTATTATCAACTTGAAAAGTGCTCTTTTCAGCACTTCTTTACCATACCTATAAACGTGAAGTGTCTATATTTCAGACTCGTCCGTGCGCGCAATTTTCTTAAATAGGGATCTTAAATTTTTACTTCATGTATTACTGTAAAGATCAGATTCATATATATGTCGCAGTGAAATTGTCAATAGTCGTTAGATTATAATCTACCTAGGGAGTTTATAATTTGGTTAGGTTGGGTTAGCAGTAAATTATAATATCAGTTAGATTATAATCTAACGGTATTGACAATTTCACTGCGACATATATACTTTTATTTTTAAAGGTTAAGAGTTTTATTAACTAACCACCATAAGTACTAATCAATGCACATTCCGTCTCTAACATTAACAGGTAATATTACCTTTTTTATGTCGTAAGATAACAAGCAAGCAGATAGCTCTTCTGATGGAAAGAGACAACCATCGTCTATAAACACCAAAGCTGTTAATGGTGTGGTACTATCGTTGTGGCGGGGTTTTAATTCCACGTGCAAAAGTTTACTGGCTACCTTACCCTTCAAACCGGAATATAACAATGACCAACACTGACGCAATACTGCAGAAATAAGTAAGGCTTTGGTATCAGTGCTGGGCGAAAAAACTCTACCACTAATAGCCACAATGGTAGTGACTCGCATATCCAATGTTTCGCCTTTTACGAGCTGCCTGACAGAAAGTTCTATTCTAGTCTATTCTTTAAAGGGAGACTGGATCTACATGGGTTTTTTAGATGCCTTTAGATGAATTTGTTTTCAGATCTTACAAAATAGAGCTTTAACTTAGATGTATGATCAAAGTGGTATATCATTAATAAAGATGTTTAAGTTGGTTGAAATTCACTTTACATAAACGAACTCATTGGCAAAAGATTGTTATTTTATCCAAAGAGCTAAATAACTGTAACAATACATAGTCGCTTTCTATGCCTCATGGTAATTCCCATTAAGTTTATTATTAAAGCAGAAGGCAATCTGTACAGCATTTTAATGTATTATGTAGAATTATAAAGGCGTCGAGCCCCGCTTACTTCTTATGATTTATTCATGAGGAGGAACAACGTTAAATTTGATCATGCCTACTTGTACAGGGGCATTTTGGTAGAAAACGTCAAGAGCTTTAAGTGCCTAATTTGTTTTTCATAAAGATTTATTGGTAACTATTATGTAAAGTAATTTAATTAGATCTATTTGTTTATGTTGTATAAAATTGCCACTTATGCGTTTTTTTTCAGGACTAAAATCCGAAATATAATATACCAAAAACCATTAAAAAAATTTTTTTATTCCTATATTAGTATAAAGTTTTTTTTAATGAAAATAGACAATAATTACATTATATTTCAATTGTTATAGAACGCAGTACAAAAAAATATATAAATATTACTTTAAAAAACTAAAAGAATTTAATAACGGCTATTAGGACTAAGGATATATAGAGAAACCAGAAAATTGCCTGGTGATAATCACCTTTGTGGTCTAGTAGTCCGGCGTTGGTGTTGACTACATGATGTCCCGGGTTCGATTCCTGGGTCGGACAATTTAAAAAATGTATTTTTTCAGTTTTCTGATCAAAACAACGTGTATCGGAATCAAACTAGTTAAATATAAATTTATGTTTTATATTAAGAATATATACAGTATATTCAACAGTTCACGTTATTATAAATTATCTAAGGCTAAAATGTTGCATCTTGTGGTCTAGTGGTCAAAAATGGGTTCTTTTATTTTTCGAACAAAAACAACGTCCGGGATTGGAAAGTGCCCGATTGGCGATAGGCTTGCCACCTATCACATTGTGGGACTAAGTATATTCGGCTAATTGTGGGTGCACTTGTTGTACCTCTGCCTTTGGGGAATATGGCCGTGAAGATACATAGACAATTGTAAAAAAGCATCAAAGATAATCTACTTGCCTGAAAAAATAATTATGCGTCATCAAATGAAGTGATCGACTTACCTAATTTGGTAGGGTAGGATGCCTCACTAGGTGCGCTAATCACTTACTTTACGTTTTTTTTTTTAATTTATTACGAATATGATCCGTGCGGCAAGTTGAAATTTGTAATATACGCCTAATTTTGCTCGCTACTTTACCTTCTAAAACGTAATGTTTTCCGTGACAAACTGACGCTATAGCAACGGTCGTATCGAATCCGTGTGAGACGTTAATAAGCTCCGATTTAAGCAAAAATGAAAGTTCTATATACGTATTTAAAAAATTAAGTATGATTATCTAGTCTATTAGTGGCGACTATGGTTAAAACTTCGTGTCATATAATAAGACGATTCGGTTTGTTGATTTTGATCGCAAGCGGTAAGAATATATTTTTTTTATTGGGTGATAGGGATCTCTTCTCGCCTTCATCAAGTCTTTTGTTCGTATGTATAATAACGTTTGCTTCAATATGACTACGTCGTAATAGGTTGTGTATTTAATATTTTCTTACGAGGCAAACGAGCTGTACACTCACTTGATAAGAAGATCATCGAACGAATCGTCGATCGAAGACTATCATCTATTGACAACCATAATACATACCAAAGGTATTCAAATGTTTATTATTTATTCTTTACTTAAATTTTTTGGATATGAGGATAAAAACATGTATACTCAAGTGTTACATAATAAGCCTATCTAGTAACTTGGAACATATAGTAAATTCAAAATTGTAAAGCTTTTCTAAATATTGTACCAAAGTAAGTTTTCTCGCAGCTTCTAAACAACTAAGCGAATTTATATACAAATATTTTTCAAAGAAAACTCCTTTGAACTCGGGAACAAAGCCAATCCAACGCGGTTATCTGTGATATTTTCAGCCAAAATCGTACCTTATTCGCAAACATCGAATCCTGTATACAATACAGTGCGAAACGAAATTCGAAGGATAGATAATTTTGTAGCAAAAGAAATAAGGCGAAGGGAAAAAATATAAATTGAATAGTCGAATACACGCATCCCGGCATTACCATAAAGGCAACAGGGATCAAGCTGGATTCCTCTACGAACTTTTTTATTTTCCTTCCACCTCTAAATCTCACAGAGAAATCTTCGCAAATCTGCAAATGTTGATTTGATGATGTCGACGCGTCTAAGCGCTCGCTACGCGCGTAGCAGCTCTACATTCGTAGACTGATTGCCAATACTTACTGACGTATTAAGTTTATTAATATGGATTAAAATAAAATTAGAATCAATTATATATAACATATTGTGACCCTCTAGGTTCTAATATCCTAGTACCTATGTCGATTTTGTTTGAAATTTAAGATGATAACATCATCACGGTGATTTATTTGTGATATAAACGGAGTGAAATTATTTCGAAAGACCTTCCTAATTCACTACTTGTTAGATGTCTGGCAAAATAAGTTTAGGACTTGCACATTCTGATAATAATCTCATAATTTAAAATATACAAGTTAATTGCTAGACCACGAGGCGTGTATTGGATTCAAACCAGTTAAATATAAATTTATGTTTAATATTAAGAATATACAGTATATTCAACAGTTCACGTTATTATAAATTATCTACGGCTAAAATTTTGCCTCTTGTGGTCTAGTGGTCCAAAAATGGGTTCTTTTAGTTTTCGAACAAAAACAACGTTGTCTGAGATTGGAAAATGTGCCCTTCAACAACATCTTTGTTGTCTATAGGCGATAATTCTCTTTCCACCAGGAGAGTTTTGTTTGTTATCTATTGATATACAAAATCAAAATAGAAATCATTGATATTTTCGTTTTCTAGAAAGTTATCAGTGACACTTAATATTTTTGTGCCTTGGAGATAAGGTAACCTTCACCTTGTGTCCAATGCATATGAATATAATCCCAGTTATCACATAGGTATATTCATGTTAAGATGATTTTTACAATTATTAGTACATTTTTTATTTATCTCGTGGAACAGATGATTCTCCTGATGGAAAGAGACAACCATCCCAACCATTTGGGTAGGAATAGTGAAGGCTGTGGCATTAAAATTCGGTCAAGACGTTGAAGAATTTTAATGCCACAGAAACAACAAGAAGAACTCTACCACCGAGTAGTCACGATGGTAGTGATACGTATAGCCAATCGCTCACCTTTTGCGACCTGCCAGGCAGAACGACAGTTAGTGTATTCTCTAAGGGAGCCCTACGTTTACGTAAAAAACACCTAGTTATTAATCACGACGTTGGTGACACATATAAGCCTCCTTTCACCTTATACGCGACGCGTAGCAGTTTGATATTTGGACGGAGAATTTGATATTTATAAGAGGGGCCCTTATAAAGAAATGACAATTTGCATTACTACATGAAAGTGCATTGTACATGAGAGAAAGTTAAAGGTGTAACTATCATTGTGATTATATAGTCATAGAATTCTGCAATGACTCAATATGGTGACAGCATTGTCTTAACTATAAACCCTTTCATAATTTTAAAAGGTATCTTCACGACCGTAACCCTGACGAGGTAGGAAAAGGAACAACATGTGCACCCACGGTTAGCCAAAGATATTTAAGTCCCGCAATATGATAGGTGGCCATCCTATTCCCAACCAGTCACTTTTCCAATCCCGGGCAACGTTGTTTTTAACAGAAAACAGAAAAAAACTCATTTTTTGGTCTGCCTAAACAGGGAATCGAACACGAGACCTCGTGTGGTCGCCAAGCCACGGACGCCATCACCAGACCAATAGATCACAGAGGCGATTCATAATTTTAGTGTTTCAAAAACGTTTTATAAACTAACTAGTAACTTAAAAATTGCAGGCGTTCTAAGGATTGTATTGCTCACCCATCGCGGTCATTATGACACATTAGGTCCCCCTGCACCCTCCCCGTACAAGCCCGCATTTTAATTCAACTTTCCTCTAACAATTTGCATGATTACTTCTGTCTTTATTACCTTAAATGGGGGTTTTCTGTTTCTTAAGTCTATTGGATTTGCGTCAATATGACTATATTTGAAAGAATGAATTAATCTTAAAAAAATCTGATAGATAAAATTTCGGGGGAGGGAAAAGTGTGAGTAAAATATTTAAACGCATTATTTTAATAGCCTCTGTCTACCTTTTTGGAGATATGGGTGTGATAGTATTTATTTGCATATTATTTATTTCCCTGCTGTAATTATCAACTGAAATCTATTAATCTCTGCCACTAAGTTTCACTATCAGATATTGTGCCAAAGTTGTAAATTAAATCAAGTCCACGACCATTTACTCTTTGCCGAGTTTTTGTTCGTTTTAATTTTTTATTGAGGCCATTTTTGTCCGAAACAACTTCACTTTTGAAGGAGTTCTCTAAATGGGAAATCCGTTTTAATCCATCTAAAAGTTAGGGACTCTCAAGAAAGAGAATGTAGACAAAACAACTGTAAGACTTAGTATTTCATATGTCACAGGACAGTAAAAAACACATTAGGCAAACTTCGTGCTCGTTTTCACCTGTTTTTTATAAAAATCATTTTTATAAAAAAAATATTTCTTAAAAAAAACAACAAAAAAAAAAACGAACTAAGCTTCGAGTTCAAACTAACACTGATAGAGTTGATTGGTATGTAGCAAACAATACACTGCTCAACAACTTTATTATTCTGTCGTTCAAACTTGACAGAACGTGATAGAATTAAATTGGGAGCATCGCTGTTCTGTTATGTGGAAAATAATAACAACGAATGGCTGGTATCGGAGGTCTTTTCACGCGCCGGTGGCAGGGGTCTCTAATGGAAATTCAGCCAATGATAATCTGTTTTCTACACCATTAATCCTGAACTAAGTCTAAGTACAATCTGTGGCGTCTTCGAAGTGCGCGCCGAGTTTTATGTCCTCGTTAAGGTCCGCAATTTGTGGAGCCGGGCTGTTAAGTAGCGCCCTCATTCGCTTCAAATTCTAATTCCGCCGTGGACTTTCTTAATCTTATGATATCGGGCTGAAGGTAATTGTTTAAAATTGTGTAGTTGTTTTCGCATATTCTTTTTCTTCCTTTAAATGGACTTATTTTTCAATGCCTTTCGAATAATTGTTCCTATGTGTTACGAATAAATTAGAAGGTTATTAGTAACACATAGGAACAAGAAATAAAAAAAATAAGTCTTTTTTTATAGTGGCCCTCATAAATAAAAATTGAACAAGTTCGTGTCGAACTCGGGTGGAGAGGCTGTGACTTTACCATCTAAAAACTGCTTCTAAATATTTATAGTTGTTCGACTCTTATGAGCCACCTGTGAAATCTGCGACTTAGAGGTTAACTTGAATCAGAAACTAAATAACGTATCTTCAATCTTAATAAAGTATCATGGTCTTTTGTTTTGTATTTTTAAGTGGTCATTATCCTATATCATAATGCTACTGCTTGCAGCATCAGTAATTAACCAAAAAATGAGGCAATAAATTGATCGTTGTCCATAAAAACTAAAGAAGCTACTGATGAGTTATCATGCATTTTCATTCATCACATTCATCAATTTATCGACTACCTTGTCCTCTACTGAATAACGGCAACGATAAGTACTGACACTGTTGATACAAGAAAGATGAAGCGACGGTACGAAACCCAGGCGAAATGTTGCCTGAAGTAGGAAAATTACAAGTGTTCCCATTTGTTCGCCTTTTTCGAAATAATAAAAAGGCATACGGTTTATCTTCCATACAGAGCCTGGATCATTACGAAAAAAAATCAAAATCATATTTCGGTATTGGCATAACAGACTGTTTTATTAAAATGTATCGCTACATATTGTGCTTAAAACAAGATGAAATTCAAAATTTCAAAAACCCTCGACACATCCTCAGACCGCTATTTGCTACATATGCGTCATAGATCAAAACATGAAAGTACCTAATGATCTTACGGCATCAGGTAAAGGTTACCACAGTTTCTTACTCAATGAGCTTGAGTTGTTTTATTGCAAAGCCCATAGCCTCCAGATCCACTATGTAACCCTGGAAATAATTTTGATTTAGAGTGTATCCAAAAAATATAACAAATGCGACCACATTAAATGGGCTTTTTTGTTTAGTGCAGGAGTTCTATGGTCACTTTTTAGTTCAATTAGCAACCCTTGTGAAACTCCTAGTAATAGAGGCCAACGATATCAGCCCAATCTCCGATGACCACCTTTATTAGACCTTAGAAAACATCCGGCATCTAAGTGTTTGCCAAAATAAACCGAATTAGATGGGTTTATCTAGATTAGCTTAAAAGTACCTACTCATGGACTTTTTCCAGCTCTATTATCGGATACTGGAAAACGTCCTGTTCTAAAGTCCAAGAACGAATCAAACGAGACCAAAATTGACGGTGCTGCTAAGTTTTCATTCATTCGTTCGTTTCGTTCCCATGACCTTTTTCTCACTTTATCCTAAGAACCTGGAAATCATCTAACACCAAAATATTTGTCAAAACAGAACAAATGAGTCCAAACGCGAAGGGTTTATCTCATTTAGTTCAAAAGATCCTGTAGCCACCTTCCAGTTACATCAATAGATTCTTAAAATCATCCAGAACCAAACAGTATGCCAAAACAAACCCAATCAGCCCATACTTGATAAGTTTATCTGGTTTAGCGAGATGTCATCGATTTCTTCCAGGTATATCTTCAGAAACTGGAAGTCATTCCGTTCCAAAGTCCTGATTAGAACGAACCAAATGAGCTCAAAATCCATGGCGTTACTCAATTTAAATTTAAAGTTCCCATAACCTCCTTCCTACTTCAACATAGGACCATAGAAATTATCTAATACAGATCAATCGAAACTTAAAAAAAATAAGTACTTCTTTAAATTCATTGAAAAACATTCGAAGTTTCTAAATTATAGATCTATTATTTCAGCTTCAATGTAATGAGTACTATGTTAAATACAAACATAAGCAAAGCAAACCGCGGGTGGCACAAGAGGTAGAGTAACTAATTTCGGGATTAAGCACATTTGTGAACGCAATTTGTATTCATAAACCACATATACCAACTTATGTATTTGCTGGTTTTTAGAGCGGAACTAAACTTAGCAAAATTTATTTTAAAGTATCTTCACGCCCATATCCCCGAAGGGGTAGGCAGAGGTACAACAAGTGCACCCACGATTAGCTGAAGATATTTTACATAATCTATAACAAAAAAATAGACAAAATATATAGATATAACACCAGTTCTTTCGCGGCGTTGGCACAGTGAACCGAACCTCAATAGACGTTCCAGTCCATTTTTTTACAACACAAGATAGCAAACAATCAGTTATCTTGATAGAAAGAGACAGCCCTTGCCTATTATTCTTTTGCCTAATTAATCTAATATTGTGGAATAATAGTCATGCTACGTGTATAAGTTTACTAGCTATACTTTACATTAAAATCAGAACACTACAGTGACGCTATTATAAGACGAATAAGTAGGAAAGTGGTACCCAACCGCCCGAGAGGTCGCGAAATTCTACCAGTCACGGTGGTTGTGTTCACACGTGTTTATTAATTTCTTAGTTGGCGAGATCGGATGTGCGAATTTATAAAAAGTATCACTTGTTTCTTACGATAACTGGAATAGTTTTACTAGGTGGTAGAGTTCTGCATTGTCTCGCCCGGGTCTGGTACCACCGGCTTACCTATTGCTGCCGCAATGGCGTCAGTGCTTGTCGCTGTCATGTTCCGGTTTGGAGGGTAAGGTAGTCGGTAAACTTATGTATGTGGCATTAGACCTCGCCACAAGATAGCAACGCACCATTAACATCTTTGGTGTCTATAGGCGATGGTTGACTCTTTCCATCAGGAGACCCATCTGCTTGTTTGCTATCTTATGATATAAAAAAAAAAAATAGTCAGGGTCATAGACTAGTATACGTATAATATTATGGCCATGGTCACGTATTTGTTCGAAAGACACAAATACTCTAGTGTCTTTACACACTGAACAAGATTTTGAAAAGGCTTAGATCTTGCAAAATAGTATACACATATTTTGGGTAATAATTTGTAAGTTGAGTGTAAAACAAGAAAAAAAATTGTAACCTGGTTGACCCAGCAGGCCATCCTTGAAACTTCTCGCTTAACTGAATTATTTTAAGCTCAAAGAAGCAAAAACCGAAGCATAGATTTTTCAGTTTGAAAGGTTCAAAAGTTTAAAGTTTGTAAAAATGATAGTTCGAAAAGGTGAATATTTTTTAAATATTATCGATTTTGAGTTTTTGAATGGCATTTAATGCAATATTTGAGCTCTAAATTGTTTTACTAGCTCCAAAATCAATATATTAAAAAATGTCCAAGAAATATAAAATAACTTTTTAATAAATTTTATAAAATAACTTTTTCGGAATTAACGGATTTTAATCCGATTTACGTTATTTGACGTAGTTTTTTAATCGGCAGAGCGGACTAGATTTTTAAATATAGTATATTAGCCTGAAGTTTATTTTAAATAAGTTTGCTGTAAACAAAGTCAAAATTTAAAAGTTATATATTTTGAAAACTTGAACCAATTTTAATTTTTGGAAAAACATTTGACGTAGTTTTTTTAGTCCTAAAATATTGTAGAAAATAAAAAACGGTTGGTTGAAAAATTTAGAAGCTATGTCGACACTTTTTCCGAATTTTTTGTCAATGATAACTCCCGAACGGATAAACTGATTTATAAATGATGATTTTGATGCATTGGACGCAGATTTTTTGAGAAAAAAGCTAATTCGATTTTCTACTCAACCGGTACACTAATCTGGAAATTATATTGTTTTACCAAATTTTTTTTGAAGTTTTGTAAAGTATCTGCACACCCGTATCCCCGAAGGGGTGGGTGTGCAGAGGTACAATAAGTGCATCCACAATTAGCCGAAGATACTTGGTCTCACAAATGTGATAGGTGGCAAGCCTTTATTGCCAACTGGGCACTTTCCAATCCCTGGCAACTTTATGTTTATCAGAAAACTGAAAAACAACTTTTTCAAACTTTTTAAACTTTTTTTAAGTGCCCAACCCGGGAATCGAACCCGGGACCTCATGTGGTCAACGCCAACGCTGGACCACTAGATCACAGAGTCGAAGTTTTTTAAAAATTTCTCGATGTAGACCGAATTGGTTAAAATTTTCAGAAAGTCTAAGTTGAATCGAATCCAATCGAATGTCATCAACCACGATTCGGTCGGGCAAGCCGTTTAAAAGTTTTGAGATGTTTACATACACACATACACACACATACACACATACATACAGATATACTGACGTCATCGTGAAAATAGTCGGAAAAGGTTCCTAGGACCTCAAAACATAGAGATCTGGTGAAAACTCGATTTCCGAAAATCAGGGTAAAATTAGTAACTTCCTTATCTACATCCGTAGCGGGAAGTTAAAAAGTGTTTTATTGAAAGAATTTGATTGTCAGTTTATCTATCCAGAAAAAGAGGTCAGTGTAGCATACAGATATGTATGAAAGAGTACTTTACTATACAGGCGTAACATGTAATGGTACAGTTCGTTAACTAATTAATTTAATTTTTATTTCCATTTAGTATCTAAATTTAAATGACACGAGTTATTTCTAGGTGTGTACTGAACAGCTTTTAATTCTTATATGACGTCTGATGACTGATCAAAGAACATGACTGACTTATTTAATTAATTTTCGCATTACAGTGTTATGTTAATCCTTTTATCAAAAATTAATCCTTTGATCAAAATTTTACTTTGGTCGAAGTGTTAATCTATCATCTATCTATATATATATATATATATATATATATATATATATATATATATATATATATATATATATATATATATATATAAAAATCAATTGCTGTTCGTTAGTCTCGCTAAAACTCGAGAATGGCTGAACTGATTTGGCTAATTTTGGTTTTGAATTAATTGTTGAAGTTCAGGGAAGGTTTAAAAAGTGAGAAAATATAGAAAAAAATAAGGGAAGTTAAAAAGTCAGAATAACGTTTGCCGGGTCAGCTAGTATTATATATATATATATATAATTATATATATATATATATATATATATATATATATATATATATATATATATATATATATATATATATATATATATATATATATATATATATATATATATATATATATATATATATATATATATGAACAGTGTGATTTACATCTACGAGTAAAGAAATTTTAGCTTTATTAAACGTCCTATCTTTTGCCCGTGGCTTCGGCAGTGTTTTAAATTATTTTTTATTCCTTGGAAACATTACTTTTGTCTAAATGAAAAGTATCTATGTTCTTTCTTTACCTCTAGCAACGTGTATGCAAAATTTCATTATGATCGATACAGTAATTAAGACGTGAAAACGTAACAAAGAAACAAGCACACATTTCCATTTACAATATTACTAATTATTAAAGATTTTAGTGAAACCCAAGGAAACGACATATTTTTCCATGATAATAAGTAACCTACTTGGGCTCCCAGTCGGGTTTGATCCCCGACGGGGACAAGCATTTGTGTGACGAGCATAAATGTTGTATTTCCAGGTTTGAGTGTTTCTTAAATATATTCCAGTATTTATATATGTATTTCTGTGTATTTGTATCATTGACTAACACCCATAACACAAGCAAATAGTTTGCTTATTTTGGGGTTAGATCAGTAAGTGTAATTTGTCCCGTGAATATTAAATATTGGATATTATTAAATTATAACTCATCGTCTACCTGTGTACCAAGTTTCATCCAAATCGATCCAGCCATGCGTGATTGAGTAACAAACGTACAAACTTTCACATTTCTTACAAATACAGGATGTAAGATAGTGACAAATACTAAAGGAATTTCGCCTTAAACAAATTCGCGGCTAAAGGCTAGTATAATAAGAAACTGATACACATATAATAATCTGAATTGGCCCCATTTACGCCTCATCTAGTTCCCGTTATGCCTCGCTCGTAAATCTTCATTCTCCCCGCCCTCTCTCATCCCGATGATTCTCGATTTCCACCTTCTTCTGTGTTAAAACATAATAGGATATGAATCGACATTATTATTTTCTACCAAAATAAGAGAGAAAATTTCAAAACGTACAATTTTCAAAATCAAATTATAATTAAGTTACTTAAGTTATATGCTCTTTAGGGTTCGGTTTCCAAAGAGTGACAATCGGAACCATACTAAATAACTTGTATACAATCTTATAATGATATAGAATATGCATAAAAATTGTTAAGAAATTTTTATTTGGCCGAATAATTTAATAAAAGTAGAGTACAGTTAATGAAAGAAAGAAGAAATCCATACTAATATTATAAATGCGAAAGTAACTGTCTGTCTGCCTGTCTCTTCTTCACGCCTAAACTACGGAATCGATTTGAATGAAATTTAGTACATATATAGTTTAGGACCCGAAAGGACATAGTATAGTTTTTATCCCGAAAATCCCAGGGGATGCGGGTCTTTATTTTAGAATTTCTTTCACGCGGACGAGGTCGCGGGCTCAGGTAGTTTTATATAAAAAATACTAGAATATGTTATTTAGGAACTTAAGTTTGATGTGATTAATCCCAGGTTGGCCTATGAAATGTGGAGAGTAAAACTTTTAGCTATCAGCATGTTCAAATTCGATCATGATGACCCGGGTTCTATTTTTGTTTAGGAAAAAAATATTATCGGAGTTTTTCAAACATAAAAGATCAATAGCTATACGGAAACGCTTAAAATCCCTTTACCTTGGATTAGCATGTAAAGCTATCGATTTAGGTTATTGCAAGAAACCAGCGATACTTGATTTAGTTGAAAAAAGTTTGAGGATAACCACCCGTCTCACCAGCCGGTGAATCATAGTAAATCGAGAAGTCTTAAGTGAATGAATATTTTTTTTGCAAGAGTTCCGCAACGTCTCACCCGGGCATATAGTGCAACCACATATTTCTGCCACAATGGCGCCAATGCTTTCATTGTCATATTCCGGTTTGTGAGTAATGTAGTTGGGTGGTGAGTGTTGCATTGCCTTCCCACCACACGGATAGTACACACATAACCAATAATGGTTGTCTATTTCCATTAGGAGACCCGTCTGCTTGTTTACTATCTTATGATACAAAAAATACCTATAATATATTGTATTACACGTATTGTTAAGGGTATAAATTAAGGCTACCATATTTTACCATTATAATTTATATTACACTTAAATATTTTTAAACTACTTACAAAAATCGTCAAGTTATTAAGTACATATAATTATGTAAATATATAAGTATACATTTATTTGAGACACACGCCACAAAAAACATGTAAAAAATATACCTATGAATACCTTAGTTAGGTATATATTTTTGCCAGGTAGGTACCTACTAGGTTTAAAAATACGTCATTTTTTTAATGTCATAAGATAGCAAAGGAGCAGGTGTGTCTCCTGATGGAAAGAGTCACCCATCGCCTATAGACACCAAAGATGTTAACGGTGCGTTGCTATCTTGTGGCAAAGTCTAATGCCACATGCATAGGTTTACCGGCTACCTTACTCTCCAACCCGAAACACGACAGCGACAAGCACTGACGCTATTGCGACAGGATTAGGTAAGGCGGTGGTACGAGACCCGGGCGAGACAATGCAGAACTCTACCACCTTGTAGCCACGATGGTAGTGATTCGAATAGCCAATCGGTCGCCTTTTACGACCTGCTTGGCAGAACGGCAGTTGGCCTATTCTTCAAACCAAAACGGGTAAAAACATTTACACGCAATACATTTATGAAAACAAAGAAACGAAAAAATGAGATATAGAGATATAAAAATCGGCCTAGTGCGATTCAGCCTCGCGCACGCAGTATAATAAACGGGAAAAAAATTACGTTTGTTGTATGGGCACCCCCCTTAAATATTTATCTTATTTTAATGTAATTATTTATTTTTAAAGTGAATATATAAGATTTCAAGCGTCTACCAGTCGTCGTTATTAAGATCAAGAAAAAAAAACTGCAAAAAATCAATTTTGTTGTAGGTATAGTATCCGGCCTTAAATATTTATTTTATTCTGTTTTTAGTATTTTTGTTATCATAGCGGCAACAGAAATACGTCATCTGTGAAAATTTCAACTGTTTAAACATCGTGTTTCATGTGATACAGCCTGGTGACTGACGGACAAACGGACAGACTGATAGACAGACGGACGGACAGTGGAGGTTTAGTTATAGAATCCGGTTTTACTCTTTGGGTATGGAACCCTAAAAATAATACAGAAATAATACATAGTGTTGGTACACCATCCCAAACACCCTACCACTCAGCATATTACGTTGAGATTATATGGCAATCCCAACGGCGTTTTCTGTGGCAACCATTTACCCGAAAAAGGCAGCAACAGTTTTAGCGTCTCCTTTTTACCCAGTTGCCCCTTTAATGAGTTATAATGGAACCTTTCGAGTTTAGACAGACAGATATACAGACTATAGTTATATGACCTATCACTTGTGCAATCACGTGTTCTCGCTTTATAAATTTTCTTCAAGATTTATCAGCCGTTTTTGAGTTACCTTTAACAAAACATACAAATAGGCAAAATTTTCAAAATTTGATATTAATGAGTCTAAAATGTAAATTTATCACGAAATTTGAGAGGAATTTGACAGACGTTACAGATTTTCCTTCCTTCCCTTATTTTATTCCTTAACAAAGTAATAATTCTTCATCATTATTCATTTATGATTACTTAAATTTTGTGTTATCAACTTATAGAAAGTTTTTTGTTTCTCACTATCAATATTGCCTGGTGTAAAATGAACTAGTATAAAATTTATTAACTTAACAATTCGAACAAAAATTTGATCATATGACGCAAGCATAAATACGTAAATAGTTAATGTTTGAACAAACAGAATAAATCAAATCAAATGAAATCTCTGTTAATCACTTGTCACGTTTGTTGAGGCTTACTTCGTTACCTACGCATTTTATTGCCTAAAAATAAGACAAATAAACGTAAAGGTAGTCGGTTATCAATAATAAGGTCGCAATAAAATGAAATAATAAAAACAAGTGACCCAGAGAGATCCTTATTTTTACAAAAATATAAGTTACTTTTCCCCCAACTGTATCAAAAGATGGTTATTTTTTCCGATTGCATGTTTTTTTGACAGGCTCTATGGCTTGACAAGTGTTATTTGAATGGTCTTAATTATGAGAGTGATATTGGTTACTTTTTTTTGGGTCCAGGTGCAGTCGGAATCTTGTTTTTATATCAGTTACTTGTATTGGAGCCTAAGAGAGGATTTTGGGCAGACCAGTTGAGGGTCTCCACCAAATGTAAGCCCTTTATATAGAGGCAGGTAACTAGGGCAGAAAAAAAAATGAAATTCCGATAACTTCGGCTTGTGGAAATTGTCAGATTATATTTTTGTCGTTATTTATTACTTTCGTTATTAAAAACTAATAGTCACAATGGTACTAACAGGTTCGGCTGATCAATCGTTTTTTACTAATTGCCTGGCAAGAAGGTAAGGTAATGTTCAAGCCCGTTTTTGTCTATTTTTCAAGCGAGGTGCGACTTGAGACGGAGAATATTGGGATTAGTAAAATACATACATACATATCTTCACGCCAGATACCTTACGGGTTAGGCAGAGAGAACCGAGTGCCATACATCACGATCCTTGCAGGCTTGTCTCGCTTCCTCCACATTCATCACTCTCTTCATACACACACGCCGGTTGCGAAGACTCTTAACACCACCTTCGGACAGTACTCGATCAATCTGATCATGCTATGTCAGTCTTGGTCTTCCCCGGTACCTACATCCTTCCACATTAGCATTGTATATCTGTTTTGTTAACCTTTCATCTACCATTCTTTCTACATGTCCGAACCAACGGAGCATGCCCTTTCTCATCTTTACACCGACACTTTCTTTCAAACCTAACCTCTCTCTCACTTCGATATTACGAACACGGTCCGCGAGTGTTACACCACATACTTTTCTTAGCGACCTCATCTCAACCGCGTTGATTCTACTTTCATGCCCTTTCTGACATACCCAACTCTCACTTCCATACAATAGCGTTGGGATAAGCACATAATAATGCAGGGCTAGACGGGCACCCTGACTGATTAGTAAAATAAATTGTGAATTATTGTATTTTTAAAATAATCAATTTATTTATATGCTAGTTACTAGTTGACCTGTGTAGCTTATATTATTATAATAATATATTCATAATATAATAATAATGTTGGTTGTTGATTTAAAAAAATGTGGACTACGCTTGACACCGGATTTCCAACTGTTTCCTAAGCATACACTGTTGTAGCTGTAAGCTCCTAAGCTGATAGATCTACTTTTTCGAAAAAGCGCAGTAATTTGTAACATGCGAATAAAATTTACTTTCTGTATTCTTTGAGTATATAAACCTGTGTATATATATATATATATATATATATATATATATATATATATATATATATATATATATATATATGAGTGTGTGTGTAGTAATCACGGTAGTAATATTGCGTCGCTGAATGAAGTTACCCTCTACCATATCGTCAGGAAAGAGTTTTGAAAGCCTAAATTGGCTAATTTCGTAGCCGCAATTAGCCTATTTAGGTTTTCTAATCTAGACGAAACGAATTTATATAGCATTAGATAAATAGAATTTATCTAATGTTTTATGTATGCTATTACTCATTTATGAATTTCAATAGATAGCGTTACGTTAAAAAAACTTTAGTCGAACAAACAGTAGCAGAACGCAGATAATAGAACCCTAAAAATAACATTTTTATGCTTTATTTTTTTATCTGCGTTTTAATATGAAGAGTACCTCTTTGCCAATTCCATCAAAATCGGTTCAATGCTTTAGCTATGAAAGCATAACAGACAATATAACAGATTTTTGCACTTACAATATTAGTATGGATTTGCTTTTCATAACAGAAAAATTAGTAGTACATACTCTATGTTATCTACAGTTATGGAAGTGCTATGAGTACGATATTATTTTGTAGTCAGCTTCAGGCACGGAACACAATTAACTTGTAAGATTGTCTGCGGAGGCTGCACTCGTACCCTCGCCCTCCTCATCCATCTACCCTCCCTGCGAAACAAAACATCAATAAATTTACAACTCCACCACACTTTCAATTCTACTCCCTCGACACAAAGTTGAACTTCACATGTTGGTGGTAGAGTTTTATGTGGCGCATTTATTTTGTGTAGGTATAACAGTCCAGTTACCCTTGATTGGTTGTCGTTCCTCTAATCCCGTTTTGATCCTTTCCACCCAAAACCTAGCCCTCGTCGACGTTCAGTTAACTATTGACATGTTGCGTGCATACCTGTTTGTTGATCCTATTGCTGTATTTCTAGAAAGAATATTCTAAATTTGCACACACTGTACAAAACAAACAAATGTTATTAACATTGCATTTTTAACGTTTCGTTATTGTAGATAAAGAAACTGATTTTGCCCCGATTTTCGAAAATCGAGTCGTCACTAAACGTGGAGATGTTTTAAGGTCCTAGGAACCTTTTACGACTGTTTCCATAATAACGTCAGTATGTATGTATATGTGTGTATGTAAACATCTCATAACTGTGGATCGGGTTGATCGATCGAAACGCGGTTGTGTCGAAATGTCATTCGATTGGATTCCACTCAAATTGTCTAAGTTCAAATTGGTACAAATTTTCAGGAAGACTTTTTTGAAAATTTGAACCAATTCGGTCTAGGAGATTTTGAGAAAATTTAAAAAAAAAATTTGGCGAAAAAGTATTTCATTAATATAACTTCTAGATTAATGTACCGATTAAGTACAAAAACGAATTAGCTTTTTTCCTCAAAAAACTGCATTCAATGCATAAATTGCATCAAAATCGGTTTATTCTTTCGGGAGTTATCTTTGACGACAAATTTTGAAAAAAGTGTTTTTTCGACATAACTTTGAAAATTTTCAACTAATATTTTTTGATCTACGATATTTTAGTACAAAAAACTACGTCATGCCGTTCCGAGAATTAAAATTGGATAAAATTTTCAAAAGTTATAGCTTTTCAAATATTAAAATTACATTGTTTACAGCAAAAGACTTCACATTTCTAAAGTAACTTTTAGTAGAAGTATCTACACGCCCGTATCCCCGAAGGGGTAGGCAGAGGTACAACAAGTGCACCCACGATTAGCCCAAGATACTTGGTCCCACAAATGTGATAGGTGGCAAGCATATCGCCAACTGGGCACTTTCCGATCCCGGGAAACTTTGTGTTTATCAGAAAGCTGAAAAAACACTTTTTTTTAAGTGCCCGACCCGGGAATCGAACCCGAGACCACCGCCAAAACTGGACCACTAAACCAAAGAGGAGACTATTAGCTTTTAACCTATAACTATTAGGCTAAATAAATCGGTATATTAACTGATTTATTTAAAAATCTAGTCAGCTTTTCTACTTACAAAACTCAAATACAATCTACTCGACTCTACTACTACTACTCTACTAATCTACTCGTCAATAACTGTAAATCGGATCAAAATCATTCATTTGTTCGAATTTGTCAATGACTAAAATTTATAAAAAGATTTTTTTTTACATTTTGTGGCTCATAAAAGTAATTTGGAGCCCAAAAATTGCATGGACTGCCATTTGAAAGATCGAAATCTTTTGGAAAATTAAATTACAAACGGCCGGTTTCTGAAACACAAATTAATTTTAACAAGAAATTAATTTGTGTTTAACATATTTTTTACAACCAAATGATCTGTCAAACACAGAATAATTGCTTGTTAAAATTAATTTGCGTTAAGTCCTATTTTTACAAACTTGATTTTTGATTCCTTCGAACTCAAAAATCTATGCTTCGGTACAATTTTTGCTTCTTTGAGCTTAATATACCTAAATTTAGCGGGAAGTTTCAGGGATGGCTTACGTGGTCAAGAGGCTTACAGATTTTTTAATTTTTATCTCCGTTTTGGTTCGGGTCCCTTTGAAAAATAGACTATCTGTCTTTCCATCAGGCAAATCGTAAAAGGCGAAAGATGGCCTTTACAAATCACTACTGTCGTGCAATGTTCCTATATCTATATATCACTACCGTTTTGCAACGTCTCACTCAGGTCTGGTACCACCGACTTAGCTATTCCTATCGAAATAGCGACAATGATTGTCACTGTCGTGTTCCGTTTGGATGATAGATTAGCCGGTTAGCTTATGCATGTGGCATTAACACTCCACCGCACGAATAGCAAAGCACTATTAACATCTTTAATATCTATAGGCGATGGTTGTTTATTTCTATCAGAAGAGCCATATGTTTGTTTACTATCCATACTAGTCCATACTAATATTATAATTGCGAAAGTAACTCTGTTCGTCTCTCTTCTTCACGCCTAAACTCCTGAACTAATGTTGATGAAATTTGTACAAAGATATAGGATAGTTTTTATCCCGGAAATCCCACGGGAATGGGAACTATTCGGGTAAAACCCCGGGACTGTCTATCTTTTAAACCTTTTTTAAAACCCGGACGAAGTCGCGCGCACGACTTATATAATATATTATATACTTGAGTTCTTTTTACATTTAAAATATAAAAAGAAGAGTTACAGCGTAATACTTACTTTTCGCGTATGCTAAAGTCGACGATTTTTATAGCATTAAGCGAAAAAGTAACATCACTATTTAACCGAATGTTGTAACAATATAGTAACAACAGCATTCAAAAACGTTATAACTGCCCTATCCTAAAACATTGGATTGGAGTCGTCATGGGAAGGATAAAACAATTAATATACTTTAAATCTATAACATATATTTTGTCTATTATTTCTATATAAAGTGCTAAAACATAATCTGTTACTAAGACAATTTATGGACAACACTGTCTTAAATATATAAAATTTTATTTTTTATTAGGTGACCCGGCAAACATTATTCTGCCTTTTTAACTACTCTTATTTTTTTCTATATTTTCTCACCTTTTAAGCCTTCCCTGGGCTTCAACATTAATTCAAAACCAAAAATAGCCAAATCGGTTTAGCTGTTCTCGAGTTTTAGCGAGACTAACGAACAGCAATTGATTTTTATATATTATATACTAGCTGAACCAGCAAACAGTATTCTGCCTTTTTAACTACTCTTTTTTTATACTTTCTCATTTTTTAAACCTTCCTTGGACTTCAACAATTAATTCAAAACCAAAATTAGCTAAATCGGTTCAGCCGTTGTCGAGTTTGAGCGAGACTAACAAACAGCAATTGATTTACATATATAGATAGATTTACCCCCGTGTTGATGATACACGTGTTATGCTGATTTTATTGTCACGCTGACCGCACGTTGGCGGTCGGCGGTGATGTATGTACCTACTGCCTACGGCCGTCAGCGCTGAGCGGTCAGCGCGACTCAAAAACGCTACTTATGACTACATACATATTGACCCATCAGCGACGACCGTCAGCTTCCGGTCAGCGTGACACTAAAATAAGCCTTACATGCGCACCCTACATGAAGATCGTTGCTGCCGCGCCTCACACGCGTAGCTTACGTTGGGAAACTGACGACGCCGCGCGTGTTAACTCAACGTTCGCCCTCAATTTGGATGTCGCCAAACGGTCATCAGCAATTTATTTATTCTCTTTGTAATTTTAATTGGAACTAATGATTATTACATGAGTGGTACTCATACCGACCACTATAGTCTTAGTTAAGTTTTAATTGTAATATTTAGTCATTTAATAAAGTAACTTTAACTAGTCTGTTTTTATTAAGTCCTTCGGCTGTCATAAACATATTTCACGTTTTGTTAACCTGGTTCTTAATCAGTCAAATGATAGACGCGTAAACATATAAATATGAGGTCTTAAATTCGATTTCCACGTCAGGCATTTACTGAACGATCTATTTATTTTTCTGAAAACACAACATGCTAGAGAGACATAATATGACCGACTCGTCGTCAGGTTAGCCACTTGTCACTTTATCTTGACTTAAAACCATTGACTTATGGAAGAAGCAGTAGTTGAATTCTAGCTAATCCATTTGCGGATGTGGGCGTTAAGATAAAAAATAAACCATGTAACTAGTTTTAAAAAATGTTGAAGAAGCTTGGAAATTAACGAATATCTTGTTATAAAATAGTTTGCATATCGTATAGCCGACCAAGTGTAAGTCAGACACATTAACTGAGGTTACTTATATGAGGTTTATATGGTTACTTATGTCTCTTTTCGATCTAAGGTTTTAATTAAAAACCGGATAAGAGCGAGTCGAGACTCGCGCACAAAGGGTTCGTACCACTATCCATAAAAATCGGCAAAAAATCACGTTTCTTGTGTGGGATGCCTTGAACATTATTTTGTTTTAATTTATTTATTTTTAATTTAAATTAATAATTAAAATTATGTGAATATTTTAAGCGTCTGTCCGTTGTCTTTATTAAAATCAAGAAACATATCGCAAAAAATCGGGTTTGTTATATGGAAGCCCCCCTTAAATACTTATTTTATTCTATTTTTACTATTTGATGTTATAGTGGCAACAAAAATACATTATCTGAGAAAATTTTAACTATTACAGTTCAACAGACAGACAGACGGATGGATGGACTGACAACGAATTATTAGTGACTAGCCGTTACCCGCGGCTTCGCTCGCGCATATTCACTACAGAACTTATTTAACCTTTCTTTATAAGCTACTTTATTGAAAATCTCTACATAGTCGAGCGGGCCGCTAGTATTGTATAAAAAATAATATTTACATTTTCATTTTAGTTATTTATATACGATATTTTTATTATCAAAATTTAAGTAAAACACGTAATATTAAAAATAGCTATCGGTAACATACCTATCGAACAAACAAACGTAGTTATAAAAGAAACTTGTAACTAACCTAACCTAAATCTACCTACCACAATATTATATTTATATACCGAACTACACCACAAACCTAAATGAATCATACCTATCTATTAGGATTGCTATATATGTAACACACCTATCTAACCAACTAATGTGTATTAAAAATATCTGTAAGCCGGTTAACCCTGCAGGTCATCCATGAAACTTCCTGCTAAATTGAGGTATTATAAGCTCAAAGAAAAAAATATGCCTAAACATAGAGTTTTGAGTTCAGAGTTCAAAAACCTAAAGTTTTTTTTTAGAAATGGTAGTTATTCAGTGTTCGAAAAACTATATATTTTTTCGAAATTATGTCCGACTTTGATTTTTCGAATAATATTCAAAGTAATTTTTAAGCTCTAAATTGTTTTCTTAGGTAAAAATATCTAAGAAATATAAAAATAAAAATGTTTTTCAAAAACTTTCGTCATTGATAAATCCCGAAAGAATCAGGCGATTTTAATCCATTTTACGGTATTTGATGCAGTCTTTTAAGCAGAAGATTTTAAAATAAATCGGTAAATTAGCCTGAAAGTTATTTTAAAAATACGATGTTAGTTTCCTGTAAACAGCGTAATTTTTGTCATACTCAATTTATACGAAATTTCATGCAAACATGTCTGAGGAATAAATTGTTTAAAACTTTTTTCCCTATTTTACCCCTTTGAGGGTTGAATTTTTAATAATTCTTTCTTAGTGGATTCTTACGTCATAAGGCAAATACGTGTTCAAAATTTCAAGTGTCTAACACTAACGGTTTGGCTATGGTTTGTGCGGTTATATAAAACTTTCACCCCCTACTTTACCCTCTTAGAGATCGAATTTTGAAAAACGCTTAAACATGTATTTCATTATTTATTTTTTAATCATTTCATACGAAATTTCATGCGAATATGTCCAGGGAAAAAAGTTTCATACAAACTTTTATCCCCTATTTCACCCCCTTCTGGGTTGAATTTTGAAAAATCCTTTTTTTAGTGGATGCCTACATCACAAGAAAAATACGTGTGCGAAATTTTAAATTTCTAACCCTAAGAGTTTGGTCTGTGCGTTGATACCTCAGTCACTTTTGCCTTTTATATATATAGATTAAAAATATTACATTAAAGAAGTAATAGAACAAAACATGATAATTTCTTATCTATATATATATATATATATATATATTATATATGAATGAGAATGGCTGAACCGATTTGGCTAATTTTGGTTTTGAATTAATTGTTGAAGCCCAGGGAAGGTTTAAAAGGTGAGAAAATGTAGAATAAAAAATAAGAGTAGTTCAAAAGGCAGAACAACGTTTGCCGAGTCAGCTAGTACCTAATATACCTACGTCCATAACGGTCAACTTTTTACAAAAGCTCGACAAAACCTGTAGCTTCTTTGCGTTTGTACAATTAATAAAATAGAGTGCTAGCAAATAACTAAGGGTAAAACTAATATGCATGTTTTTAACTTCCCACTACGTAAATATGTAGATAAGGAAGTTACTGATTTTGCCCTGATTTTCGAAAATCGGTTTTCACTAGATGTCCACGTTTTGAGGTCGTAGGAACCTTTTCCGACTATTTTCACGATGACGTCAGTATGTCTGTATGTATGTATGTATGTATGTATGTATGTGTGTGTGTATGTGTGTATGTGAACATCTCATAACTTTTGAACGGCTGGACCGATCGAAACGCGGTTAATGACATTTGATTGGATTCCGCTCAACTTAAACTTCCTGAAAATTTGAACCGATTTTGTTTTGGAAATTTTGAAAAATTTTGAAAAAACACCAAAAAAAAAATTTTGGCGAAACAGTATTTTTTAATATAACTTCTAGATTACTACTACAAAAACAAATCAGCTCTATTCCTCAAAAGACTACGTCTAATACATAAATTGCATCAAAATCGGTTTATCCGTTTGGGAGTAATCGTTGACGAAAAATTTTAAAAAGTGTTTTTCGGCATAGCTTCGAAATTTTTCAACCAATAATTTTTTTGGTATTCTACGATATTTTGGTATTAAAAAAACTACGTCAAGTGCCGTTTCAAAAATCAAAACTGAATCTAATTCTCAAAACTTATAGCTTTTCAAATATTAAAATTACGTTGTTTTTAGCAAACTTACTTAATTTTTTTTAAATCAATTTTAACTGAAATTACTGATTGATTTAAAAATCTTATCAATTTTTCTCCTTTAAAAACTGCGTCAAATACCGTTAATTTAATCAAAATCCGTCAATTTGTTTGGGATTTATTAATGAAGAAAAATAAAAATAAAATGGTTTTGACATTGCATCGAAATTTTTCAACCTATCGATTATTTAGCTAAAGCAATATTTTAGATCTCAAAAATTGAGTTGAATGCCATCATTGTTTTCAAAATATACAGCTTTTCAAAAATTAATATACTGCCATTTTAAAAAAATAGATGTTTGAACTGAAAAATCTATGCTTATATTTTTTACTCTTTTGAGCTTAAAATACCTTAATTTAGTGGGAAGTTTCAGGGATTTACCAATTTTTTCTATACTAATATATATTAATTTCCTATTATGTAATTATTCTTATGTAAAAATGAAAATATCATGTTACAATCCGATATAATGAAAATATCATGATTAGTTCAGAGCAATTTGGAAATATAATGTTTTGAAATCCTGGTTTAGAAATAACATTTTATAGTTATAAATTTTATAGTTACAGGGTTGAACGTTGCTTAGCAGCAACAATAACATGTGTCGCACCTACCATCTCGAGCGGTTGTTTGAGAGCAAACATAATATAACGCAGGGATGATATGCTATCACGCTTACGTACGCGCCTCTAGACCACAGACCTCACTCTAAAGCAATCTCTGATAAAATAAAAAAACAACTTTACTGTTTGCTACCATAAAGATAAGTAGTGACGTGTATGGACTGCGGTCCACTGTATACACTCAGACACGAAAGCTAAAACAAATACTATAACACCTTTAATTACTGTCGAGCAAATAATGAAACGCAGTGTAATTTTTGACCGACTTTCAAACTGTTGGTAATTATTGTCGTTTTTTTATATATATCTAAGGGGGTAGACCGATTTCCTTGATTATTTTAAAATTGCTGTTGCCTGATTTTATTCGTATGACCCAAAAGCAATATTTTCTTTTGCTTATCCGGGTAAAAAGTAGCCTTTGATACTTTAAAATAATGTAGCTTACCATCAGTGCCGGCGTTAGGGGGGCGCGCGATGGGGTGACGACCGGGGCGCCAAATTTGGGGGGCGCTGAGGTCTGAGGCCTCGGCCTTATGCCTTCCGCGCTATGTACTTTCAATACTGTGCTCTATGTGCCGTATTCACAGTTCACAGTCGGCTAACCGATTGTGAATACGGGACTTACGTCTAAGAATTAAGATTTCTTAGATATAAGTCCGTGCTTAAGTCCACGTTTTCATTGACTTATTCTGAATATGAATAAGTCAATGAAAACGTGGACGGACGACGGACCTATGCTCTGTGTTGGTGTGTGACTCTGGGCTCTACGCTCTGTGCTCTATGCTCTGTGCTCTGTACTCTACACTCCGCCGCCGTTGCTGCTTACCATACGTGAACGAATTATTTAGATCGGTTAGTTAGTTTTCGAGTTTATCCGTTACAACCATACGAACAATCCAATCTTTCATTTTTATAATATATTATTGTAGATTACGAATTTGTGTAGATTATGAATTCGACTTTCGAGTATGATTCCTCGTACATTAAGTTGATATCGGTATGAAGCAGAGTCGTTGTAGCAAAAAACTTGTTCTGAATATGAATAAGTCAATGAAAACGTGGACGGACGACGGACCTATGCTCTGTGTTGGTGTGTGACTCTGGGCTCTACGCTCTGTGCTCTATGCTCTGTGCTCTGTACTCTACACTCTATGCATATCGTTACAGTCGGTCCTCGACCACCCTGCGATTGCGCTTATGTTATGATTTATGATTGGTAAGATGTTTCCACCATCAACCTTATACCTTACACGCGTAGTGAATGGTGGGGGTGGGGATACCGAAACGTTCTATATGTCCTATGCTCGTGCTCGAGCGTGGCGCAAGGTTGCTGATTTGTATACTTGGTCTCTCGACTTAAGCGTCGCTCGATCACACAACGAGAAAACCGTCCACAATATTTTGACTGCTACAGAGTGTACGTTGTACGTGCATGAATTCTTTTTCTTACTGACTTTGTAATATCGTTCTTCAAATATACCAAATCCTTTATTCCTATATATTTTTTTCAAAATTGTGAATTTTTCTACCGCTCTCTTTGCGGTCGTTGCCATTTTTTAGAAGTACTAGTAATAGGTTAACTACAATTCCAGGTTTTTCCTATTGATTTTTGCAACTATTCCGGTTACAGTTGCAAGTGGAGAACGCAGTTTTTCCAAATTAAAATTAATAAAAACGTATCTCCGATCAACAATCTCTCAATCGAGACTCTCTAACCTGGCTACTCTCTCGATTGAAAATTAAATCGATGGACAATTAGATTTTTCTAATTTGATTCGTGTCTTTGCTTACAAAAAAACCCAAAAAGTTAAATTTTACTGAAGAAAATCAGTAAGTTTAACTGAAAAAATTTAAGAACATTAATCAAAAAATAACAAAATGTTCAACCAAAATAAAAAGTAATCAATAATATAAAAAATAATTAAAAAATTGAAAAAAAAAACAAAAAAACAAACATATTTAAAAAAACAGAAAAATAAAAAAAAAACAAAAAAAGAGGAGCTACTAAACTTTCTACGTCCACGTCGTTGGCTCTGGATAACGGTAAAAGAAAGTTGAAATTTTTAAACTGTTGGAGTATGTGAAATACGCCTTATAATTTAAGATGCAATTGAAAATTGAAATATGTAAACACACTCTATATATATTATATTATATTATTATTATATGATACGCTTGCTCCATTCCGAATTTTGTCTCCGTCTCCTTAAGAGTTAGTCTCGAGAGTGTTGTTATCTCTCTTTATGTTTATTATGAGAGTATGAGAGAGAGAGAGAAAGAGAGAGACTTCGAGCAACATCGAAGTACATCGTATCTAGTCTGAGAATAACAAATATACATCACTCTATTCGTTTTTTTCATCCGCCTCCCAAATCTCAACATAAACTACGTTCACATTGGTTCAGCAAAAAATAAATACTCGATATTGATTTCCTTAAATGGGCGCCTAAATATTTTTGCCCTGGGTGTCAGTAGCCCTAACGCCGTTGCTGCTTACCATACGTGAACGAATTATTTAGATCGGTTAGTTAGTTTTCGAGTTTATCCGTTACAACCATACGAACAATCCAATCTTTCATTTTTATAATATATTATTGTAGATTACGAATTTGTGTAGATTATGAATTCGACTTTCGAGTATGATTCCTCGTACATTAAGTTGATATCGGTATGAAGCAGAGTCGTTGTAGCAAAAAACTTGTTCATATTTAGAAACGAAAATACCGGCCAAGTTCGTATTGGGCCACACAAAACGTAGGGTTAGATTTCCGTCTGCCCTTCACAATAATGCGAACTAAGATTAAAAAGGTTTTGTATTATACCATACTATTAAATTTTATCCTCTTAACATAATATGCAAAGCTAATGACGAATACCTCTAGCGCTATATTTTCACCGCCTGTAAAAACTTTTCCAAGTTCATTTTATAAATTGGTCGACTATTACTTGTAAACTTGTAAAGCCCGTTTAGTCTACAATATATATAATATTACTGTGAATTTTTTTGTACATCCAAAACTAGCCGTTTTTCTGTCAGATGGGGAGGGGGGGGGGGAAGGAAACATGACTGTAACAAAAATTAGCAGTCTAAAACCTTACACAATTGCCTGTCCTGTCCAACTCTAGGGGGTACGCGAGAAAAAAATAAACATATCCAGTTTACACATACAAGTGGTACCTTAAAAATATTTTTCAAGATTTTATTTTACCACTTTATCAGCATGACTAATATGTATATTCGGACAAAATTACACCTCTCTAGTATACACCTCTGACCTAGGCTGCGAACGGAAAAATAGACGGATAGAAGGACGGACATGGGGAAACTTTTAATATTCTACTTTTTTATATTAAGTAAAAACACTTTTAGTGTTCCTAGTTGACTTCGGAACCCTAAAAATCGGTGATGTCGGTACAATTCACGGTGTTATTACGATATACAATAAAATTGTCGTAATAAACTAGATTAGAACTTTTTTCTATCTCATTTACAGCCACATTTTCTCCAAATGGCGCTGACGCCTTCACGTCCTTGATTGGTTAATTGGTGCCTGGTGATACTAGGGAAGGTATATTTGGTCCTTCGAATCACTTTAAGGCTTAATCCTGTACTTGTTATGTGTTTAAAGATGTGTTTACCAATCTTTTTTATTTTTGACCCTACAAAAGCTAGCAAAGTATTTCTAAGACTAAGAGAAGAGAGCGAGAGTCTGCAAATTATATAAACTTAAAACTAGAGAAAATAAAAGTCCTAAAAGGCGTATCAGGGTATATCCCTGATACGCCTTTGATATCAGCTCTAGGCCTCTGCGAAACTGAATTATATTTTTCTCTTTGGAATGGCGTTGAGAATGTTAAATGTTACGCACCCTACTTTTTTTATTACACGATCTTTCTGTTTCTGCATATATAAGTGACTCTATAATTGGTAGAGTGACTCATAATCGCAACTTGCATTCTTATGAGAACTACTTTTTCAATATTTTTCTCATTAACTCAAAATGGCGCCCGCAAATGGCAGAATGGGGGAGGGGGGTATGTTTTATTTTCTTATCGTAGCAATATGGGCATCAAATGAAAGCTAGTAAAAAGACCAGATATATATATATATATATATATATATATATATATATATATATATATATATATATATATATTAGGGTGGATCGAAAAAAAAAATTTTTTTTTTCTTAGCATGGGGGTAGAATTTGTAGCTTATAAAAAAAGAAAATTTTTCAAAAAAAAAAAAAATTTTTCGCAACATTTAGAGATAGCCCACTCGTTTTTTAATAAATTAATGGATCAAATGGACTTATTCTAGCGAAAAAATTTTTTTTCCGTCAAAAATCGTGGAAAACATGAAAAAATAATTGCATATGATTTTTTTTTTTTCACTTACCTTTTACTTTAATACAGATAAAAGGGCTGCTTAATTCTTTATTTTTCGCTTAAGTTACAAAAATAATAGGAAAAAATTTTTTTTGACTTCTGATTTCCATTTGGCTTTCAAAAAGACATTCCACAGATTCTAAAACATCGTTTAAATATTTTAAAATTTTTTAGTCCATTTGATCCATTATTTTATTAAAAAACGAGTGGGCTATCTCCAAATGTTGCAAAAAATTTTTTTTTTTTTTTTGAAAAATTTTCTTTTTTTATAAGCTACAAATTCTACCCCCATGCTAAGCAAAAAAAATTTTTTTTTTCGATCCACCCTAATATATATATATATATATATATATATATATCTATAGATCTCCAGGGTGCTGGATTGCAAGGTAATTGGACCGAGGTTGGCGCTCTCGAACCCTTCTTCTTGAAGAGGGGATAGAGGTGTGTAGCGCGCTTAGGGCGCACGGGCAGCTTCGGCTCAGGGGACCTTCGGGTCGTGGGATGGCGGGCCTGCAAGGCCCACGATGCAAAGGCGGAGTCTCTACCCTCGCCCGCGCACAGGGATTGAGGAAGGCTAACCTCGTTAAAAAATGGCCACGAAGGGAGGGGCGTCTGCCCAGGGCATCTGCCCAGAGGACCTTCGGGTCGTGGGGTGGCGGGCCTCCAAGGCCCGCGGTGCAAAGGCAGGGACTCTGCCCCCGCCTGCGCACGAGCGTGAGGAAGCCAACCTCGTTAAAAAATGGCAAAAGAGGTCCACCGACTTTGTCAAAAACCCCGGTCCGAGGCGGATGTGGATGCTGGCGGGGTAGTTCTTTGTTTACTTTTTAATATCCTATACAATCCAGCTACGCTTAACAATCTTCGTGATCGTTTTCCCTTTTTACATTCATCTGATTTTCCATGTCGTTCTAACCTTAGTACCGTTCCCGTTAAATTCCCTGTATCTCCCAGACTTATTCACGGTCGTCTACGGTGCATGCAGCTGAGCTATGGAACTCGCTTCCCTCATGCATTCGCTCTAGCCCTTCACTGCCAGTTTTTAAAAAACGCCTAAAAGAGTATTGTGTGACACTTTCTTGATTTTTATTAAAATTACTTTTTATTAAAACATTACGTGAACGTGAACGTGAACATGATACAACGTTATGTTTTATTAATTAATTTTTATTAAAACTATTGTTTTTACTAATAATTTGTAATGTTCGATTTCGTTTAATATGTATGTGTTTCATATATAAATATGTTTAGTGTATGTGTATGTATGTATATTCATATATGTATTATTTTATTTGTTGTGCACAATGCCTTCCCATTTATTAATCCCTACTCCACATTTCGGGTTAGCTGGAAGAAATCTCCGCTAGTAGAGATAAGCTCACCTTTTGTGCAATATTTGTTATTCTTTTTCGTGTGTATCTTTCATTAAGTGTACAATAAAGTATTAAACAGGACAGCAAACAAGCAGATAGCTCTCCTCCTCAATTATTCGCTTGTTTACTATTCTATGAAATAAAATAAATAAATAAGTATAATAATTAATAAAATTTATACGAGTAGGTAAAATTAAATAAGCATAAACACAATCGTAATATTATTTGAAATATACATTTCAAACAATAGTAACGAAGCTGAAAAGTCATTAGGTTCGGTGTTAGTCCGCGAAAACGCCCACCAAAAGGAGCAAAGAATCGAGAAGCGATATCACTTAATCCCACTAATCGGGGAGCAATTGAAAAATAAAAATGTAGATGGCAGAATGATTCCATTTGGAGCCAAAACGATGCGACAAAATAATAAAAAAGGTACGGGCGGAACGGAATGGGCCTGCCCTCGGCGGCCGACGGCTAATATTGAAAGCAAAGCCTCGGCTAAATCCTTAAAGCGCCTGGATTGGAGCACCTGGAAACTGTATGTTTGCGCCACCCGCGTCACCCGCTTGATAATCATTTGCTGGATTATTGTATACTTTCCGCTTAATGTCACCGAATTTCGTGAATCAATTGGTCGCAATTTATTGGCGCACCGAACTCTGACCCCAATTTTCACGTTTGAATTTTCAAAGGATTTAGGGAATTTATACAAGTATTTACAGGATCAGATTTACCGGAAATGTCTTGGATACATGGGTGATATATGTTGACACTGATTTCGGAAAAGTTTAGTAACTTGCTTGATCCTTACAAGCAAAATTTACTTGCTTCATAAGCAGTATACGATGGTCCTTGTTGATGCTAGTAGTGAGCTGATATCGCCAGCTGTATGTAACGTGATGGTAATGTCACTTGTATAAGTTTATCGGTTACCTTACCCTTCAAATTAGAATATGAAATAATAGTGACAAGCAGCGACGCTTTTACGGCTAGAATATATAAGGCGATGATACCTGGCCTGAGCGAGACGTTGCTGAACTCTACAACCTAGTGTAATTTTGGTCACTATAGTGGTGACACGTATGGAAACGACTAACCTTTTACGAACTGCCTGACAGAATAGTTTATTCTTTACTTTTGCAGGACTCGGAACAACACGGATACATTTATCTATTACACACAAATGTTACCTCTTTATAATATTAGTGTAGATATGTGTCTTGTTGTTGTTCTTTTGTTCTCTTGTTGTTTGTTATTCTATCCTATAAAAATATTAACAAAAAACTCTTACAATTCTACCTTATCGAACAGTAGCCGAATATCAGAGTACCTCTTTTCCTTCAATAACACAATCTATCTCCCGCTGGCAGCCGTCGTCGCCGCTATAAAATAGCTTACGCTAACGTGAAATTTATTTCCATTTCAATTTAATGCACATCTTTCGCTGCAAATTTTCAGAGCGCTTTATCGCATCTCCAAATGTACATGCAGACGACTATTTTGTTTTATATATATTTTAAATTTTTATATGTATTTGTTATATATTTTTTCAGTTCTTTGGGAATTGAAGAGCAAATCTGACCCAGGTCACACCAGATTGGTAAAAAATCTTTGACCACTTTTTCTTAAATTTATGAAAATTTGTCTCTGTGGTCTAGAGGTCCGGTGTTGGTTTCGATACCCTGGTCCCGGGTTTGATACCCTGATCGGGCATTCAAAACGTGTTTTTCAATTTTCTGATTAAAACAATGTTGCCCGGGATTGGTTAAGCACCCTGTTGGCGATAGGCTAAGTGTGATAGGTGACAAGCCTATCGCCAACTTCGGCTAATCATGGGTGCATTTGTTGCACCTTTGTCTACCTTTTCGTGGATACGGGCGTGAAGATACTTTTTATGAAACGTCTTTAAATTAAGAATGTTTGTTCTCTTCTTATTTCTTTAAGTGACGGAATTTTGCAGTCAGTTTTCGGTGTGAATGTTAACAAGGAATCTTTTTAAGTCAAAATTATCCTAATTACAGATTTTACTGAACACGCTATTGTAGATAATTTCTTATATTGTCAGTGTAGCTCGGATTTATACTCAGAAATACAGAGTTAAAGTATTTCCTGATGAAATAAAAACTCTTTGGATGTACTTTTTAAACCTTGGTTGCTTATTTGGCACGATAAAATGACACAACATGGCATATTTCTATTTTTTTATGATGTAATGAATCTAAAAATTTGATATTTACAACAAGCATATGTTCATGTAAGTGCCTACAAGTTTTCCACCGAACAGTGCGTCTATTAGTATTTGAGTGGTCTGTGATCGTAATGAATATCGTAATTATAAGTATGTTTACATTATAAAGTAACATTATTTGAAGTGATTATCTATATTCTACATCTATATTAATATTATAAATGCGAAAGTTTGGATGTTTGGATGGATGAGTGGATAGATGTTTGGATGGATGTTTGTTACTCAATCACGCAAAAACCACTGAACGGATTTGAATGAAATTTGGCACACAGGTAGCTGATGACCTGGAATAGCACATAGGCTACTTTTTATCCCGGAAAAATGAGATGATCCCGCGGGATGCGCCTAAAACTGTGTATAATGCAGCGGGCTGCACGCTGCAGCTAGTATTTTTATAAATGCGAAAGTTTGGATGTTTGGATGGATGTTTGTTACTCAATCACGCAAAAACTACTGAACGGATTTGAATGAAATTTGACACACAGGTAGATACTTTTTATCCCAGAAAAAATAGGTGATCCCAAAAACTTTTTTAATGCAGCGGGCTGCACGCTGCAGCTAGTTGTATTATATTTGAAGAATTTGAAGTGTTATTGAATAACAAATAATTTTTTTTCATTTTACATAATTTCAATAAAAAATAAATATATACAAAAAACTAGCTAGAAGAAATCTGTTGAACTTCATATTTTTTTTATAATAGAGGGGGCAAACGAGCAGGTGGTGCACCTGATGGTAAGTCATCACCGCCACCCATGAATATCTGCAATACTGGGGTCTTGCAGCTGCGTTGCCTGCCTTTTAAAAATGAATAAGCTCATTTCTTGACGGTCCCCAAGTGGTATCCGTTTCGGAAACACCCCACGGTTAATTGATTCTACAAAGGAGTTGTGCGAGGCAAAAAGTGCCGACAAAAGCGCACGGTTGTGGATTTCCAGACATCAAGGTGGTGAGGATGGATCTTTACATTTTGACGCGATGTCCGATGATGGAATTTAGCGGCAGGAATTAATCCGAACAACTTGTCGAAACACTCCATATGATAAATGCGTTAAAAAATGCAGAGCGAACTTACATCTCTGCGTAACGTCAAAGAATCAAGCCGATTAGAAATAACCTGGTCGTCGACGTTCGAACCGCTCTACGTTGAATGCGATCAAGAGGAAGAACAGTACTCCATGTGAGGTCGAATTTGGGCCTTGTAAAGACTCAAATTTTCTTTGATTATGTTAGAAAACAAGTGTTTCCGAGAGTAAGTCATTTTTTGATCTAGTCCAACGTTTTCACATGTTTTCTATAAATTACTTTTTTATCGCATTCATGTTAATTGGATCTTAGTTCAAAATCATTTTTAGGTGTGTCTTTAGGTGTGTGATGTAATAAGTTAGTCTACTTGGCTTAGATCATGAGATATCAGATTGGATCCCCACATGCAGCAAATATAAGTTTTCTGAGGTAAGTATGAAAAATAGAATTTTCAGTAGCAGTTCGAAGGTTGGTAGTGCTAGTGGTCAACATCGGCTTACCTTGGATATCCGTCCCGGGTAACGCAAAACACAAGCAATAGCCGTTATATGGTCGGTAAAATGCAGCAAAAGGGCCACCGAGTAGCGGTCCGGATCTGTAGTCAGCAGAAGGTCCAAGCAATTGGCTCTCAACACCAGGAACCTACGTCGCTCCTTGAACCAGCTGGGTGATATTTAATGTTATAGCGAGTTTACGCATCTATCTCCCAGCGAGATCAGTGCACTAATATGGGTGTAGCCACTACTGGTGGTGGACATTGAAATCCCCCAGAAGCACTAGCTGAGTGGAAGGGTTTTTTTTGTTGAGTAGTATTCACCGCCTCGCTTAGGTACTCAGTGAGCCTGATCGTCTTCTTGACTCCGCTATGCGCACGATAGACACAGGCATAGAGAAGCTTCTCTAGACCTGTGTCCACCATTGTCCATAGTACAGAGAAGCGGGGGTCTTCTAGATACCGGAGACGCAGACAGAAGATGTTGTCACGAACGTATGCGCACACACCTGACCGAGCTTTAAAATTATGCTTCAGGGTGTAGCCGGGATAGGTTAAGTATGCCAAATCAGACGGACATCTTATTTGTGTCTATGTGAGGAACAAGATACAAGGTTTATGAGTATGCAGATGGAAATAGACTGCAGCGAGATTAGAATGTAAACTTTTAGAGGTCTAATTTCATCGAGAGGGAGTGCTGCCGCTGTACAACGTTATTCTTGTACCTTGTCTTTTTCATTTGAGAGAGTAAGTGAAGTAGGTATGAAGACGGCAGTGAATCGAGGCACTGTACTTTTGAACCTGAGACACACATTTGGAAGTTTCATTGTTGGGGACTAATCTGGAGACTGCGGGGACGCCCGAGCCATCCCCAGAATGTCCACAGGGCCCTGTCATCCGGTCGCCGACTAGCACTATGGCGCATTTTGGGATTTTTCGCTAGTTGGCGGGGCATCACGCATAGCTAGCACGCTACTTACGCTACTACTGACTAGGGGTCGGCCAGCGATGCACTGTGCCTCGGATCCCGCTATCCTCCACGACTAGTTTCCAGATGCATACACAGCGTTAACGTAACGGAAAACGGACGCTTGGCGACACGACTTTAGCTGATGAGTGCTCCTTATAGCTGCGCATTTGTCTCCTACCATATCATCTGATTAGCACCGCCCAAGGCCACGTGTAGAGATACAGAATACCGGGTGTTCCCCTACGGACGCGAGTGATTTAGCCCCAAAGCAGAGGGTAAAGTAACCGGAAGATTTAGGCATGTAGCACTGTTATGCCTCGCGGATAACAAAGCACCAGCTAACATCTTTGATGTCTATAGGCGATGATTTCTCTTTCCATCAGAAGAGCTATCTGCCTGTTTGCTAATTTATGATATAAAAAATATACTTACACCCACATACCGTATAAAATGAACCGGATGAAAAGCAAAAATGAAAGTAACACTTTCATTTTTGCTTGGGCAAAGTCGGATAGTTACTTACATGCAACAAAACTTATTAAAAATAGGTGAAACATGTTCCCTGTGCCTATTTAAACAAAATGTTGAAAAATATCTTTATATATATGTAGGTAGTATTGCTGGAGGTTTGTCTATTGACGAATGATCGTTATATATATATATATATATATATATATATATATATATATATATATATATATATATATATATATATATATATATATATATATATATATATATATATATATATATATATATATATATATATATATATATATATATATATATATATATATGATGAAGCTGATCAATTCGTTAATCCTGAATCCTCCAGTCTCAAATTAGTCCAGTTATAAGAAATCAATGGAAAGCATTAACACATAGAACATTACAATCAAATAATATCCAATGCATATTTCCTGGCATCAGGAAATATGCAAATATGCATAAGGTACGTTCTGTTATATCCCCTAACCGTAAGCTAAAAGGCTTGCATCAAACCTGAATAAAAAACCCCCAAAAAGACCCTTATTCCATTCCCAAGTCTGCATCAGGCAGTCTGCGTCTAGATCGTTTGACTTTTCAACTCTTCCCTTACTAAACCTTTGCCATTTCTGTACCAGTTCTATATTTAATGCATAGCTTGATGAAGACTTAGGTGGAATACCAGGTGCATAGGTGTACCTGTTATTTTACCTAATGGAACACGTCAGGGATAAGCACCGTCGCTGTTGCAGCAGGAATAGAATTAGATGGTGGTAGCACACCTTTTTTTATATCATTAGATAGCAATAAAGCAGATAGGTCTCCAGATGGAAAGAGAAACCATCGCCTAAAGCAAAGATGTTAATGGTTCGTTGCTATACATGTGGCGGGATAGCAATGTATGGTATGCAACATATGTGTGACACAACATATGTGTGACACAACATATGTGTGACATAAGTACGAGTATATATCGATTACGTAAGATCAACCATAAAAAGCTAAAAATAAATAAAAAAAGAACGAAAGGAATAGAGGTTAAAGGTTTTCCCCACGTGTTGCTCCAGGCTCCTTTGAAAAATAGGCTTACTCCTATTTTGCCAGATAGGACTTAAAGGCGATCGAATGGCTATGTGTGTGTGTCACTACCATTGTGACTACTAGGTGGTAGAGTTCCGCAACGTCTCGCCCGGGTATTTGGTACCCTCGCCTTACCTATTCCTGCTGCAATAGCATCAATTCTTGTCATTATTGTGTTCCGGTTTGGAGGGTAAGGTAGCCAGTAGACTTATGCATGTGGCTTTGCTATCACCGCCGCCATGCCGCCACATGGATAACAACGCAACATTAACATCTTTGGTGTCAATAGGCCTTGGTTTCACGTTCCATCAAGAGAGCCATCTGCCTGTTTGCTATCTTACGATATAAAAAATGTATTTATATTAAAGAGATAATATTAAAAAATATGATAAACTTATTTTCACCTTTTTGCTCTCTCAAATAAGTTTACCATTTTTTATTAATAAAAGCAATAAAAACAAATTTCGATAATGTTTTTTTATTATGACTAGAGGTTTTTAATTTAAAAAACAATCATTAATCAGCTTAACGCATTTACAAAATAAATCGAAGTGTAATTCACTTGTGTAGTTTGATATGTATAAAATGAAAACTCATTTTTACAATAGGTACGTCTTGAATTTATTTACAATTGTTCCTTTTTACATTAAATAGGCACACGGAAATAGGTATGTCTAATTCGTTTTGTGGTTCTATAATAAACATATTAACCACTACTGATAATATTTACAATGGTTATTGGAGTTAATAAATAATTAAGTACAACTTGCCAGTTAACTGCTGATCTGATTTTTTTTATCTCAGTGAAATTATTGTTATTTTAAACATTGTAATATATTACTGAGATATTCATATTTTTACATTAGGTATACTACAATTTACACAACCTTTTGTGATAAAACACTGTATTTCTGAAATTGTAGAATAAGCTTCAAGAATACGATCATTTAATGTTCAAACGATTGTTCCGGAGTAGGATAGCTGAACTGAACATTATATAATTTATTTATTTCAGTAATGAAATATCGGTATAATTGATAAAAACATCAACAAGAGTAGATAAAATTATGATCAATAAAGATTACTCTAATACGCTCAGATTCATCATAATCCACTTACTTCTTGACTGGCAAATTAAACGGTGATCCGAATTGCCTCGTTTGCCAACTTCAAACGTCTGTATAGTTATTAACGATAAAATTTTACCATGTACCTATTAGAAATACTGTAAATTACAAATTGTACAGATTCTTGTTTATTGTCATTTTATATTACATATTATGAACATGACTGTATAATTCTGGCCTTACATTCCTCCTACTTAGTTGATATTTCAATGCAATCAGAATATACTTTTATAAGTTTTTTTTTTTGAGTTATTAACTACACAGTTTGATTGTAACTGTAAGTTAGCAAGAGAGTATGATTTTTTCACTCAAACGTAATGTTGCCATGATAAGATATATTGTATGTTAGCCATGTTGCGTATATGTGTAAGTTAAACCATGATAGGTATTAATTAGTCTGATTGGTTTCTGTTACAATATAGTTCATTTTATACAATGTGGCCTTAATATTTAAATTTACGTTATCGTCTGTATTCAGTGAACTATATAATTTTTCAATATTATCAATTGCAGTTTGGTTCATGTTAAAGTTTTGAAAGTTCTTGAAAAAGAGTTCTCTTTATCTTTATATTAATACAAACAAAATAAGCGCTAATTTACAATCAAGTTAAATAAGATTTATTGCCAGGACCAAAAATGAATAATATGAACCATTTGATTACGTTAGTTTTAATTTAATACTTGAAAGTTACGAGAGAGTATAAGTGAAGAGGGTAACCTACAAGTAGAATACAATTGTTGTAATTTAACTTTCAACATACCAGTTAAGTTACTTGATAAAAGCTGCAGGGATTAGGATGTCAAGTCAGACCATATGGTTATTAGTGTCTCTATTTTTTCGGTTAACCGAAATGTAATTTGGACCACTCCACCACTCCACGATCACATCGTGATATTTATCCAATTAGTTCTATATTTTAAAAGTGAAAATTGAAGTTGTAGTGTTTGTTACTAAATTGCGTTAAAGTAGTTGAACGGATGTGAGATAATTTTCTGTTCAGTTAGTCTTTGTCCATATTTAACACAAAACTAAATTACTATCATGAAAATGGATTTTTTTTGTGTGGGATGCACCAGTTGTGATTATATACTTTGTGGGATTCATCAAAGCTGTAATCACGCAGCGGTCTGCGGAGTGTGGCTTGTAATAAATGTATTTGTGCTAATTATAAACTTTCCAATTTTTCCATCAAGGATATCTGTTCAATCGCCATATACATAATATGACTTACAGCAAACACCTATTTGAAAATTAAATCTAACACATCAAAGCTATATTTTTTCAGACCAGCAAGTGTAAAATTGGAGCATTTTGTACATACATGTATTATTTGAGATCTAGTTTCCGTTAATCTCATTCGGCATATTATATAAGTAAATAATTATATCGCCTCATCGCCACTCAAGCCAAAATTTCCTACAAAGTTATTACAGACTAAGTAAAACATGTTAACATTTTGTTAAAAAGTTCCACTGTTAAAACTACATATTTTTAGACAAGTTTGTTTAACCAATTACCAATCGTTAAATTAATTTAAAAAAAAGAATAAGTATCATCACGCCTAGTGCCCTTGTGTGGTAGGCAGAGTAAACGAAACGTCTACAGACATTCCAGTTCAATACGATTCAACGATTCGCTTATCGGTACCGGACGCTTGACAAGATGGGTGATGATCCCCATCGCCGACGGCATCTTACCGACCTGATACGATTAGCACTTATTTCTAGTCGACGGATGCCCATTAATTAGTCAGTGTCATTAACCACTTGACTAACATAGCGGTCAAATTATCGTACATCTTTGTTATACGATTATAATGTTGATTATTTTTGAACAACATTGATACAATATTATGTAGAAAAAAATATTTCTTCTTTTCATTCTGTATAGAATAACTTTGTTAAAACCTTCAGCAGGCTTCAGAAAAGCCTGTACTCTGTTAGTGTTATATCCCTGCACTTAGTCAGGCCTGGTTATCGAATATAACAATCGACAGTCGGTTATTAATGAAAAATGCGGCAGAAGCGTTTGAGATTCATTCCGCTTTTTGCAGATTATTGAATCTTGAACGATCTAAGATTCTATAGACGTTCGATTCTCTCTGCCTACACTTCAGAGAAAACAGTGCTGTATATTTTTTCCATAAACGGGAATAAACTTGTACTAATTATTTTATTGTAGTTGCAGTTTTTTAGTTTATATTTTAATTCATATTTTAACTCATATGTTGAGAATATTTTGATTTATCTAGGGCATATTAATAAAACATTTTTTTTATATCTTCTTCAAAATATTGATGATTTATATTTATAACTTAAAAGCAAGGTTAAATACAAACCTGTCTCTTGTTTAAGTCTAGATATGTAGGAAGGAATGAAGAAGGTTTAAATATGAATGAAGGAAGGAGAAAAGTTCAGATATGATCGTTGTTATAAAAATTATCCTTTATTACAATAAACTTGAAATAGATGACGAATTCTTTAAAACAATGCTTTATTGCTATAATGCTACTGAATTGGGAGGAATTTTAAAGGGATCTGCTTTAAGGTTAATTAATAGGCTGATACAAAAAGTTAATTGAGTAGATTTCCTTAACTTTGTTACACGCAATAATTTACATACATGATTTTTATAAAAGATATAGTTTGTTCAAAACCATCATACCACAAAAACCTTTACTGCAAAATAAAATTATTTTAGGATAATTAAGACGTAATTAAACAAACACGTATGATTTAAATATTTCCAGAATATTTTTTTAAATTATGTACGCATTAAATAGTGCCAAAAGGAAATAAACTTTATATTATTGTAAACAAAACAGTCAGTAAAAAACCGTCAATATCATATTTATATCCGTGTCAATTCCTAATGTATGCAATTATAATATATAAAAATCGATAAAATTACTAAAACGTTTTAAGCGAAGGATTATTACGTCTAAGTAATTTTAATATATAAAGACATAAGTTAACTTTACTATTAATTTATTCGCAGGTATATTCTTTCTACTTTCACGATTTAATGAAAAAAAAAAACCAAAACAGATCATGGATTTTGTCACGAATTAAATTGATACGTATTTCAAGACAATTTCTTAGTTTGTCAGTGTAGCTTGCAATTACACACAGAAATAAAGAGTTATACAACTTACCGATGAAATAAATTCATTTCAGAGGTAATTTTTAAACCTTGTCATCTCATTCGGTACGGTAAAACAGTACAATATGGTTTAATTCCATTTTTTCATGATATATTTACAAATGTATGACATGTTTGACAGTGATAGGAGCGTTTGTTCATATGCGCAGCGATACGTTTCCTTCCCAATGGCGTGTTAATTAGTATTCGTGTGGTCTGTGGATTTTGTGAAACAATATTTTTAAGAAAATCCGTTAAGGTTTATTAACCGTATCTTTGATGTGCGAGCGAGCGAAGCAGATGATTTTCTCCGAGTCTTCTAAAAAGCTGGCGTTCGTATATATGTGTGTATCGTATACCTACGTATCGTGTCCGATGATAACCCGAGTAACGATGATCGGAACGTCATAAAATTTGGTAGGAGAAATAATTATAACAAAAGTGCTTTAAGTTTGAATATGGGTCAAGTCGGTTAAGGGGCTGTTAAGATATATCTGCTGTAAGAGTGGGTCCAAAGATCTAATCTTAAAACCATTATCATATTAATATATAGTTTTATAATGGTTTGAAAAGTATCAAAATGCTTGCTAATGTCCTAACAATGCAGTAATGCAAGAAACCTAACCTAGTAATCTTTTTATAAATTAGTATTCTGCAAAGATCCTCCGTCCTAAATGATATTATCAACTGAAGCTGAACTTGACTGAAGAATAAGATTATAAAAAGAATACTTTGATATTATTACTGACGCCTTTTTTCATGGTTTTTAAGGATAGTTTAACCTTGCTGTAATTAGGATTTAAGTAAGATATTGATTAGCTAAAAATAAACCCAATCTAATGTTAGAGGAAATGACATTAAATGGCTTTGAACTTTTATTTCAGGCAGGATATATAATTTTACTTTGTTATATCAATGTTTAACATAGTATCTTAACACGTATACAATACAGGTTTTGAAAGTTATACTTCTTTTGGGGCGATAGGAAAAAAATATGAGAGCGAATACTTACGATGAGCGCGGCCAGAGATAGAAAATTTATAGCTTGAGCTTGAAGTTACTCGATTAATCTCTTTTTAATTTAGTGTGTATTCAAAACACTAATTTCGGTGTTTCTATATACATAAGATGTGTATTAATTAAAGTAGTTTTGGAAAAATACTTCTTTTGGCGCGTTTGGAAAAAATATGAGCGTAAAATTTTTACAGATTTTACACTTTCAATCGTCGGCAATTGATGAAATTCCATTATATTTATTGAAACTATTTTACAATACACTTGTATATTATTCCACTATAAGTATCCACTAAATTACTTAAATTAATCGACCGGTTCCGCTTTTTAAAGCATCTTCAGGACGAAATATTGTGTACGTATATAGAATAAAAGTATCTACAAGTGTATTGTAAAGTAGTTTCAACAAATAATAAAATTTTTACGATAGGGCGCACACAAACAGTTAAACAACGGCATGATGAAGTTAGCTGTACTTTGAATAAATAAAATACTTTGAATAAAGTTATGAGTTTTCACGCCAATTTGAGATACTATTATAAATAGCTTATCATGTCGCTTTTTGTCTACCAGAAGCCGGCAAAAGAAGTAAAACTTCAAAAACAATGTAAAAGTGTTAAACTATAGTTTAGGTGACGATATATATATATATATATATATATATATATATATATATATATATATATATATATATATATATATATATATATATATATATATATATATATATATATAATATTACAAGATTCGTTTTCATTAGTTAACAACAATGTGTCAAAGAAATTATGAAGTTAGATTTTGGTGTTTGCTAAAGATAACAACAGTTTTTGGATTAATTTATAAATAGAAATGACATAAGCATTTCTTTATCAATTTATTCTTAGTAAATTATATGTAATATTAAAATATTTTTTCTAAATCTCATTCATTTTCATCATTAATTAATTATTGTACCAAAACTCAAGCATGCACCAGAAAAGTTTCATTCGTATAAGTTATTTCAAAAACCACCATTATAGGAATTTTTACAACATTATATTCTTAAATGCTTCAAAACATGTTTCGAATTATAAATAAATAACCTAATAATTTATATTTACAATAAGCTACGCAAACTAAGTACACAATGAAAAATACTTTCAATAATCTAAATACATTTAAGCTTGTAAAAATTGCACACATCGCTTTGGTATACGTACGTACATAGCTACATATTTACAAATCATCGTCTAAAACGTATCGTTAAGTTTTATTGCCCGAAGTTTCATAAAGTTTAGTTTATTAAGGATCACACACGAAGAGGTCGGGACTAGTGGTCGCGTTTAATCGAACCACTCCCAGAGGTGGCGGTAGAGGTGGTGTGTGTGCGCGGCGGCGTTGGGGAGCGTCCGCGCAGGTGGCGGCGACTAGGAAGCGCGCGCGGCGGCCAGCAGCGGCGCGGGCGAGCGCGCGTCCTCGCGGCCGCGGGCCTCGTCTCAGAGCACGCGGTCCGCCACGCCCACACCGCCCGCCGCGTACTGGCACGCCGACAGCGGCGCGGAGCCCGCACGTGACACTGGCGAAACGCCGCCATACCCGCCACCGAAGCTCGACGAGTGCTGTTTCGCTTTGAGGCGCAGTGATGCTATAGACGACGACATCGCCGGACACGGCTCGGCTCGGTACATGCTGTATGGGTTTGGTGGCGCGGTGTAAGGGCAAGGCGCTACGCCACCACCAACTCCCCCTGAACCTCCCACCCCCGCCATACCACCACCACCAACACCACCCATAGACGACGCGGTGTTGAAACAGTTTACTGATCCTTGGTGATGGCTAGCGGGCACGACAGAACCGAGAGGGTTCACAGGCCATGGAAAACTTTTGGTTCCCAATGGACTGGGTACTTTCGTCGCCCAATTGTTGTATGGATACGAAGAATATAGCGCATCCGTGTCGGGAAACGGCTGCATTAATCCGTTAAATTGCGTGCTGAAACCGTTTTTGAAATCCGCCGCAGCAGCCGCGGCCGCATTCATAGCGTTTCTTTCACGCTTCCGCCATTTCGCTCTTCGGTTTTTAAACCACACCTGTAACAAGATAAATGATTGAATAATCCATTTCATGTCATCTGCGAAAGAGATTTATGGCCGAAAAACTGGACGTCATCTGCCTTATAGGAAGTCATTAACTTTACTCATTACAAAGTTAGCAAAGCGATGCGACGCTTTGGAGTATTCGAGCCACGTAGTAATAGAGGGGGCGAGGGCCCCACCCGACCGCAGCCAACGACCCGTCTAATTGCGGTCGCGAAATGAAGATAAACGAGCATCGCGATTGGACGGGACGCCTCCACGTCGCTCGCCGAGAGTTCACATCTAGCCGCAATAAATGAGCGGTGGTTGGAACACGCCGCGAAGACTTCGGCGGATCGATGTTATTTAGCAGAGGCTGTACTGGAGGCGGTTCGAATTGCGATAAGTCGCTCTCAGTACAGATAACGTGAGCGCTGATGTATTGCTACGTCCGTCAGCATGCGATCGATCGCCGACGACACCTCCGCGATAAATTGCGCAATCCACGTAGCGACTGCAATAAATATTGTGCCAGCAGCGGTATTTGTCTCACTCACTGTGGCGTGTTCACCCAACCGAAACGGTAAATAATACCCTCTTTCCTCGGTTAAGTGAACATAAACGCTCGTTTCCACCCCATATACGCGCTCTTATTTTTCAAAAGATAAATTTCACGTGACGCATGTTTTAAGCACACAGGTACACCTCACAATACACACACTACTACAATCGTGTATAAGTTGTAACATTCACGATACTCTCGTATTTTTGATACTTTACATACCGTTGTTCAATAAATTGAATATTAATATTTGCAACGTTTTGACCGGGTCCGGTACCACCGCCTTATTACTTGTGCGGTGCTTGCCGCTGTCGTGTTCCAATTTGAAGGGCATAGTATTTTTTATATCATAAGATAGCAGAGCAGATAGTTTCTGATGGAAAAAGACAACCATTGCCTATTGACACCAAATATGTTAATGGTGTGTTGCTATCCTTATGGGGAGCTCTTAATGCCACGTTCATAAGCTTACCAACTACCTTACCCTCCAGATTGGAACTCGGCAGTGACAAACACTGACGCTATTTCGGCAGGAATAGGTGAAGCCGTGATACCAGACCCGGGCAAGACAATGAACATCTCTACCACTTAGTAGCCACGATGGAAGTGACTTGCATAGCTAATCGTTCGCCTCTTACAAACTGCCTGGCAGAACGGCAGATGGTCGGTTCTTCAAAGGGAACCCGGACTAATACGGTATAAAGTAGCCGGTAAACTTATGCATGTCGCATTCCAATTCTTGCATGGATAGCAATGCACCATTAGCATCTTTGGTGTCCATTGGCGATGACTATCTCTTTCCATCAAAAGAACCATCTATTTGTTTTTTATTCTACGATATAAAAAATAATACCAGTTTGAACGCATTTAACTCCAAAAACCGACTTCCAAACTCCAATTGGGAGGAGATCGGGAATTTGATCCACAGGGATCAAAATTTCAATAAATATATATGGGACTCAAATAAAATAATATTCCGAATTGATCCAGGTGTTTTTGAGTAATAAATGAACATTGAATATATACACATATAATAAAATCGTAGGAAAGTCAAAACTGTACATTGAATATTTTTTTAAAAGAATACTTGGGCCGTGATCTACTATCGATACCGAAGCAAAAAATATAGTTTTTAGAATTTTTGTCTGTTTGTCTGTTTATCTGTTTGTCTGTTTGTTTGTATGTATGTCCGGGGTAAACTCAAAAAGTACTGCATGGATTTTCTTCAAATTTTGCATGAATATTACTAACAGGTCGGGTCAACATATAGGCTACATATTATCACGCTATCACCTAGTGGCCAGGTGCTGTGCGGAGTAAACGAAGTCCGCGCGGACGAAGTCGCTGGCAATAGCTAGTATTATATACAAAAAACTTACTTACTCAAGGTTTCATAAATTATAAGTATACTTTCGTCATAGTATAAAAGCTGAATTATATGTACATATAAGTATTACGTAAGGAGTTTTAAGAAAATTTTACCTCAAAAGCCAGACAGTTTTGATGGTTTTGTACATCTTAATTGACAAGTATATCATCAAAACCATTTTAACTTTTGACTTTCAACGAAAACGTTTTCACATTATTTTGACCTATATCGTAAAGTTTAGCAAGCGTTTGCAATCTAAGTGCACAAAAATATATTTTTCATGGCAAATCTTTGAAGTTTTCAGCTTTTTTCTACTATAATATACATGTATTTATCGATTCAATTTATCGATGAAAACCGCATTGAAATCCGTTGCATGATTAAGATTTAAGCATACAACAACAGAACCGATTTTACGTGTTTTAAAATTGAAGTTTAAATTTACCGCGAAAACGCTCAGGACTGTCATAGCATCCTATTCACACCATGCTGTGAAATATCCACATTACATACTCTGTTGTTTCTATGAAAATGACATCAAGATGACGTTTTACCACGCCGTGACGAAGCGCTTCCAAATTCACATTTGACACTGTCACGCGACTTTATGTGTATTTTTGTCGGATTTTTATATTAAAAATGTTATTTTTTATAACATATATTTTGGTTTTTTGTTATTTCCATATCATAATTACTCATTAAAAACTACAATATATCCGATTCACTCTCAGTAGACAAAAGCCTTTTTAGATATAGGTATAAGAGAAGATAAAGACAGCGCATATAGTCTAATAATAACGGGTTAAAATAGCTTCACACACATTTAGGGTGTACAATACCGACAACAGAACGATATTTATCTAAGTGCACATATGTGGAAATAATTTCCATTATTTGAATAGCGGACAACGCAGCGGGGTGTTGGAGACCGGAGGGTCGCGATATTGCGACGCGGGCTAATCCTTTAAATATATTATTGCAGGATGCTAAGGTTATCCTGTGTCAAGGAAAAGGGAGCGCGATATAATTGTTAATATTCACGGGTTAATAAATAAACACCACAAAATAAATAACGCTGAATGACTAAACTCTAAAATAGCAAATTATTTGCTTGTGATATGGGAAGTAGCATAGCACTCGACCGAGAAAAAATTTGACTTAAAATCTTATTGTAAGAAAATAATATTATGTATACCGGTTTACCCTGTAGGCCATCACTGAAACTTCCCGCTAAGTTAAGGTATTTCAGGCTCAAAGAAAGCATACATTTTTGAACTCAGAGTTCAATCGTCTCATTAACCATTTGCTTGTTTGCTGTTCCGGTCGAAATAGAGTCAGTGCTTATTACTGCCGTTTTTCGGTTTGGAGAGAAAGTGAGGCGGTAAGCTTATGCCACGGCGGACTGGTAATCCCGCCGAAGGATCACAATGTACCGTTAACATTTTTTTGTTTATTTGCGATAATTATCTCCCTCCTCCGAGAGCTAGCTGTATGTAACAAGAAAGTGACTATACTTAAGTTACCCACGACAATACAGTTAAAATACTGAAGTCGGATATTGATAAGAAAAAATCTTAAAAACTATTTGTGTGGTAAATGTTATAAATTTTGAAGAAGCAATTTGTACTGATTTGGTACCTTACTAAAAATATTGTATTATTGCTACGTTTTAAGCCAAGTAAAATTCTACATATTATAATAAATACTAACTGGCCCACGCAGTTGCGCTCAAAAGTAGTACTCTACATAACATCAACATAAGCTTTCTTGGTCGATTTTACGCCCTTAGGGGTTAATTTAAAAAAGCTTCAAATATCTCCTGGGTAAATTTTATTAAAATGGGTTCAGCGGTTTAACCGTAAAAGCGTAACAGACGGAAAGACTTTGGCATTAAAAATATTAGCAAGGATTAATATTAATTATCTATTTTTTGGATAGGAAACAAGCAGATGATAGCTCTTCTGTCGGAAATAGATAATCACTCAGACACAAAAACTTTAAAAATGGGATATACAATTTTGCAATATGCATACAGCTGCATTTTTGGCTGCTAAAATTGATTAGTTTAATAGCTATCAATATAGATGGTGAGTCCTATTGCTACATTGTATCAACTTTCGAGACTATCCCTGGCTCCTCGCGATAAATGTCACCGCCAGTTTATATACTCATTCGAAGCAAGGTAGTTAGTGTACTACTACTACACTACCCGTTAGTACACCATCAAATTCTAGACTCCTACTAATGATTTTCTCAAAAAAATTGCGAATCATTTGTTGCTTTACTCGGGTAGTAAACTAATCCGAATTGTGTGCTTTTGTGTTTGGTGCTGTCGTGGTATAAAGTGTGGTGTAAAGTGTGGTAGACGAGGGTGGATAACTGTGCCGCTGGGTCTTCATTATTTTTCAGACCTATGGTGAATTTGTTCCATTCCTTACATAGCTTTTATATGTTTTCCCTTTCAGTAACATCACAAAGGTACACTTAAAAGTTGGTGGAAATTTGCAAAATAACCAGTTTTCTTCGTCTGTAATCCGAACAAACTAACCATAAGACCATAAAGAGTCACGAGGTTGACATTGTAATCGTTAAAATAAATATATTCTTTAGCAGTTTGCTAAATTGTAGCGACTGGAATCTCCACTCTTCTCGCCAACTGACAAACCGGTAAATCGTAATGAACCGGGACATATACTGACCTTTGATCTTTTCTACTTACCTCGCGAAAGAATCATCGTAATGATAATACTAGGTAGTAGAGTTCCGCAACGTCTCGCCCGGATATCTGGTGTCACCGCCTTATCTATTCCTACCGGAATAGCGTTAATGCTTCTCAGTGTGATATTCCGGTGTGGAGTGTAAGGTAGCCGGTAAAGATATACTGGTGACATTAAAACCTCGTCATACGAATAGGAACAACTCTTAATATTTTTGTGTATTATAGGCGCTGGATGTCTCTGTCCTTTAGGAGAGACAGACATCTTGTTTGCTATCTTATAATTCATACTAATATTATAAATGCGAAAGTAACTCTGTCTGTCTGTCTGTTACGCTTTCACGGCTAAACCGCTGAACCGATTTGGATAAAATTAGGTACAAATATAGTTTAAGACCCAAGAAAGGACATAGGATATAGATATAGGAAGTTCTTATCCCGGAAATCCCACGGAAACGGAGACTATGCGGGTTTTTATTTTAGAAGCTTTCCACGCGAACGAAGTCGCGGGCACAGTTAGTATAAAAATAAATTTTCATTTCATGATTTTATGTAAAACAAACATTCGCATACAAAATACTAAAATTTCCTTGAATTTTAGGCGAAGATATATTAGCAAGTTATCATGCGGGCCTCGTATAGGAACCTGATGATTAATGGGACCCATCACAGTTAAGTCTATCGACCCTCTCGGCATTATGTATGTCATATATTTAAACCCATTTTTTAAAGATACTGTATTGTTGATGACGCACGTTAAGTTATACAGTTTGACTGGTAAACGACTTTATTATATATTGAAGAGCACGATTGTTAACGGTCACATGCAACCAAAAAGTATAGTAAATATTAATTATTTAAAGATCCACCATCGTGCGTGCATTTTCGGTACAACTTTGTTCACTATAGAGGTCTCTATTAAGAACACGGTAATTTAAACTTGTCTATGTATGTGTATCTGTGTGCTTGTGTGTGTATTTGCATGTGTGTTTTCTTATGGTCATTACTTTTTTCTAATTTCCAGAAATCCCAAAGCACATTTTCAGATTTGAAATACTTACGTTAAAAGATTAATTATGTGTTACTAAATGTATATTTAATACTAGCTGACCCGCGCAGCTTCGCCCGCGAGTATATTAATAAGTCGTCCAAATAGCTTTTAATAAAAATTTTATCCCCTATTTCAGCCCTCCAAGGAAAAATTAGCCTACGTTTGACCCCAGATCTTCAATTATATCCATGCCAATTTTCATGAAAATCGGTCCAGCAGTTTAGCCGTGAAAGCGTAACAGACAGACAGACAGACTTTCGCATTTATAATATTATACTAGTATATACTAGTGTACTAGTATACTAGTATACTAGTACTAGTACTAGTATGGATTTAGATTTCAAATCAGAAAAACTTAAGATTTCTTAAACTTGGTTTTATAATTATTATAGTGTGAAATAATAATAATAATCATAACAATATTTCAGCTGCCCTCAGACAAACTCACGACATAAGCCGTTGTTTTATACTCACTCTACTCAAAGAAAGTACGCTACACACTCCTTTCTCTATCGCGCATGTAATTTTTATAATCGTCACGTTATTAGTGCAGATCCTTTTGGCTGTTCAATTGGAATTTGAGAGAAACATACGACAAATAATAGCTGGTCTTACCCAATTATAACTTTGTTTTGCCATGTTACTCAGTTTTATTACTTTTTTGTTAAATTTGGTTTAAATTTATTATAAATAAAATGCTGCTACAAACTATTAAATTAATATAAATGTGATAGTTATAAGTGGAAACTTAATTGATTTATGTAAATTTTTTTTCTGTTATATTAGTAATGTAATACCGTATTGTATGTTTCCCAAAAATAAATTTAAAAAATATATATCACTAGACAAATTACACAAATTGCCGGTCTAACCCCAAAGTAAGCAAATCATTTGCTTGTATTATGGGTGTTAGTCAACGATACTTATACATAGAAATACGTATATAAATACTGTTCCATATATGATAAACATCCAAACCGAGAACTACAAACATCTTTGCTCATTACGTACAAGTGCGGAACCAACCCTCAAAAAATATTGTGGTCACTGCCACTCAAAAAGCGGTCAAACTTGCGTCGGAGAAGGCCACACTTACGATAGATAATAGATATATATGTATGGTGAAGCTACTCGTGATATTATAGTAAAACTAGATGGCTTTATTTCAAAAATAAATGTGAGTTTGCACATCACTATGCCATAGATTGATATAGCAAATACTGAAAAGATTAGGCACTTCTGCTTCTTTTTATAAACTATCTTTTATGTAGGTTTTTATCTATACAGAAATATGTATCAAATATAACATTAGCATAATTTACCTTTCTGACCTCAGTTAAAGTTGTGGGCATGCCCACCGTGCACACAGCGTTGAATATGCGCTTGATCACATAGCCTTGCTATGATTGATATTCATGCATTCCTAAAATTTTGTAAGAGATATATTATATAACTAGCTGTTACTCGCGACTTTGTCCGCGCGGACTTCGTTTACTCCGCTCCTACTGGTCGTAGCGTGATGGTATATAGTCTATAACGTTATCGATAACTAGGCTATCTAACATTTAATTTTTTTCAAATCCGACTTGTAGTTCCACAGATTAGAGCGTTCAAACAGATAAACAAACAAACAATCAAAAAACTCTTCAGCTTTATTATATTAGTATTGTATGCATTTTAATGTTATTCAAGTTAACTTTTCTACATTACAACAAAATAAATCATTTGGATCCCTTCAAAAATCCATGATGAATTAAAATAAACAATAATCTGTTTTTCAAGGGACTTTTTCACATTACTCAACGTTAAGCTTGAAGGCTAAATATTCATGAAAACGACGTACGTAGTTCACACGAGGTCAAACAGAGAGATTAGGCACAAACATTCACAAAACAATACTTAAGGCTTTGAGTATATATCTCGTATATATCTATGACTTAAGGCGAGGTATTTTGACGCGCGTCAATTCTATAGGAAATGGGCGACGTTGTGTGTTCTGAAACTGCTGGGAAACGTGTTAATTTTCGAATAAATAAATATAGGGCTTGTTTGAATTGATAGGGCTATAAACTAAAATTTAGTACATTCTTTTTTGTATTTAAAACTAAATATCACCATATATGAATTATGTGGAAGATTAGAAATATTATTAACAAATTATTTGTTTTAGAGTTTTTTAGCTTGTTTTCGGAATTTTATATATATAGCACATTTCTTAGATAATATCTTCAGGTATATCGTGTAATTTTTGTAAAATTGATTTTTAACAATAAATACAGAAAACGTGATTTAGCAAACCAGTTTATTTTGTCACGATGCCTCGCCTTAAGTGAAATATATAATATGAGTAGACGCAACATGCAAAGGCTTGTTGTTGTATCCTGCTGAAAAAAGAGGGAAACTTGATGTATTTTCATACTTTTCCTGTCTACATTTGATTAGTTTCCTTGCGAGTTCCAAGACAGCTTGGCCTTTCCCCAGGGTTCCCTAACCTCGCAACTCAGTGGTTATCACTGTTGTCACTGTTGATTCGGGTTTACAGAAATTATAACGTTGGAGAACAATAGGTAGGCCAATTGGCACAATTTTTCATATCGTTAGATGGCAATCCTTGTTTCTCATACTTGATGGCTCTCTTGATGGAAAGAGAAACCAGCGCATCTATACACCAAAGATGTTAATAGTGCGTTGCTATCCGTGAGGCTAGTAATGCCACATACCTACCAGAAATTGGTCAGACGGTGGTATCATATACCCGGGCGAGACGTCGCGGACATTTACAAACCTAGTAGCCAGGATGGTAGTGACAAGCATAGCCAATGGTCACCTTTTACAGCCTGCTTTTTTATATATTATAAGATAGCAAACAAGCAGGTGGATCTCCTGATGGGAAGAGTCAACCATCGCCTATAAACACCAAAGGTGTTAATGGTGCGTTGCTATGCATTGACGAATGAATCCAAATCAGATCACGACGATGACAAGCATTGACTCTATTGCGGCACGAATAGGTAAGGCGGTAGTACCACATACCAGGGCGAGGTGTTGCGGAACCACCTAGTAGTCACGACAGTAAATGTATGCTTGTTGTGTTACATCCTGGGCAGACGGGTTGCGTGATACATTGAATAATATCTGTGGTGCCCATGGGCAACGATTATTTCTTTCCATTAGGAAAATAATTTGCTTGAATGTAATCTTATGAAAGCTGGCATGTCATCTTATGAATAAAAAGTAGTAAAAGTAAATCCCCGAAGAGATAGGCAGAAGTACAAGAAGTGCACCCACGATTAACCGAAGATACTTAGTCCATGTGTGATATGGTCTATGTGATAGATGGCAACCCTATTACCAACCGGGCACTTACCCGATCCCGGGGAACGTTATTTTTATCAGAAAACTGAAAAAACACTTTTTTGATATATAAAAAATAGGACTAAGATTAGATCTATTCCCAAAAAATTGCATTTCAAAAAAATTTTAACTTCGCATTCGCAGAGGATAGCTAAAAATTTAAACGGGACTTTTTTTAACAAAAATTGGCATTAGTCATTGACCACACAGATAATAAACGCCTTAATAAACGATACGACCACATTACGTATAATAAACCTATTTTACGGTCAGCGGGAGCAGGGTTGCTAAATTGCCTTAAATTTAAATTAAACTAGAATCACAGTTTTATTAGTGTCATCAATCAAATGATGGTCCATCGGAACGGGGCTCTTGGGTTTTGGTCATGGGAACAAGGTTCATATTACCATAGCAAGTAAGCTCATATTGTTGAAATTCGATTTAGTTAAGCTGTTCCAAAGTCAAATAAACGTGGGCTCGAATAAATGTATATGGACTAGGATTTGACACGTGCAGATTTAAGGGTTGCCAATTTAGATATTTATTGATTACACCTCATCAAAGTGAAATTCGAATACAAAATATTGGTACACTCAAATATAAGTAATATTTTTAATAAAAATAATTTTTGTAGTTTTGTTAATACACTTGTACTGTTTCACAAATTACTTTAAATTTAATTAATATCACCAACCGGTTTCGCCTTTTACGGCATCTTCAGGGCTATCAAATAAAAATAATTTTATTCAAAACCGCATAGACTTTTTACATCAAAAAATTGTACACCCATACGTACATAGCTGTCCTACTAAAAAAATCAAAGCTGTTGATGATGCTTTACTATCCATGTGATGGAATGGTAATGCCACATAAACTTAACGGCCACTCACCCCTCAAACAAGATCAGGACAATGATAAGCCCTGACGCTATGGATGCTGGGTTAGATGATTCAGTGGTACCAAAGCCCGCCTAGATGTGATAGAAACCCAACATCTGCCAGTCACAATAGTTGTGATACGTATAGTCATTTGTTCCCTTAACTGCCTGGAAAAAAGCAGATGATATGTTCTTCAAAAGAGGCTCGTACCAGTGTTGGTATTAGTCCCGGACTCCTTTAAATAATAGGGCAACCGCTGTTCTGCCAGGCAGTTTGTAAAAGGCGACCGATTGGCTATATGAGTCACTAACATCGTGGCTACTAGGTGGTAGAGTTCTGCATTGTCTCGCCCGGGTCTGGTACCACCGCCTTACCTATTCCTGCCGCAATAGCGTCAGTGCTTGACCGCGACCGCGCCAGAAGATAGCAACGCACCATTAACATCTTTGGTGTCTATAGACGATGGTTGACTCTTTCATCAGGAGACCCATCTAAAAAAACACCAACACAGTCTTTTGTTTTAAGCATTTTTACTAAGGCGGATGCAATTTTGTTATATAACTTTGCACCAACCATCTACTATAATTTAATAAAATATACTCAACTTTTTGTGTTGATATTGTTAAATACTCGTAGTATCAATGTTATATCATAATGCACATTATGTCAATGTTACTTGACCTGGGGTCCGCGGACCCCCAGGAGTCCGCGAGTATGGGGTTCACCGTCTGATCTATGGATATTTGAAGTAAGCACTGAAACATTTACTGATTTTCTCATCCACATACCTCTGTGAAAAGATATTATCTGCCCTTGTATATATCAAAAACATATAAGAAACAGATTACAATTAAATTACGATTTGATTGCAACTAAGTAATAACATCAACCCAAATATTACTAATTTAGTAGCAAAAAAGAGACATCAACCTTCACATTAATACAGAATTATTTTTATAATTTTATTTTGTAGTACTAATATAAATTGTCCTAAACTTTTTCCTGTGTTTTTATTAAGGGGTCCTTAAAATTGTGCTTGATTTTTTAGGGGTCCACAGACTAAAAAAGGTTGAGAAATGCTGCGGTTAGAGAAAACTAAATAACTACAAGTGTTACTACCATCATGATTACAAAATTGTTAGACGAATTCCGCGGATTTGATACAACTACCTCATCTACTTTTGCCCCAACATCGTTCTTGTGACTATCATGTTTAAGTTTGGAGGGTACGGTAGCCGGTAAACTTATACATGTATCACTAGCACCCCCCATATTTGTGGCAACGTATCATAAACATTTTTGTTTACATAACAAAAGCCACATAAATACTAATAGACACGCCATTGAGAAGGAAACGTGTCACTGGGCATATGAACAAACGCTCCTATTACTGTCAAAAAGTCATACATTTGTAGATATATTATTTCGGTGAAAAAATAGAAATAAACCATGTCGTACTGTTGTATGGTACCGAATGAAATGACAAGGTTTAAAAATTACCCTTGATATGATTTTATTTTATCGGTAAGTAGTGTAACTCTGTATTTCTGTGTGTGAATACAAGTCATATTAACAAACTAAGAAGGTGCATTGAAGGGCCTATCCATTTAAACCTTGATAGTACCTATCGCTTGTCTGTTTTGCTATTCTATAGCATGAAGATTGAAAAATTAAATAGCACTGTCGCGTCTGTATTCAAAATAGAGTACGTCTGAAAGGAGCTTTTTAAATCTTTTAACTTAAAGTAAGGAAAGAATTAAAGAAAAAAAGGATCTATCGTGAAGACATATATGGGCTTCCCTCATGTTGATCCGGGCTCCTTTAAAAATAGACCAACCGCCGTTCTGCCGACAGGTCGTAAGATGCGACCGATAGGCTATACGTGTCACTACCATCGTGACTACTACGTGTAGTAGTACGTGTAGTAGTCACGATGAGAGAGAGTTCTACAATGTCTCGCCCGGGTATTTGGTACCACCGCTTTACCTATTATTGTAAGGTAATCGGTAGACTTATGTATGTGGCGTTGCTATCCCACAACACGGACAGCAACGGACCATTTTCCATCTTTGATGTCCATAAGCGATGTTTTCTCTTTCCATCAGGAGAGCCATTTGCTTGTTTGTCATCTTATGATATAAAAAATGTATGAAAGTACAATATATTGTCATGCTAAGATCCGCGTATATTGCGGTCCAGAACTGCGGTCTGCCGTTTGATGTTTCATAAACTAAAGTGATATATTCACTAGTAAGGGCAAAAAAGTATTATATTGGTGACATCCCTATCGTTAAATGGATTATTAAATGCACCCTGCAGTGCAGCGACAACTTCCTTTATATATGACGGAAGCTGACAATGGATTGAATACCAACTATGACGTTGATGTATATTATACAGCCTTTCAAAATGTTACCGTGAAAAAAATAGCAACATATTTTTTTTCGTTTTTTTTTTTAATTTAAAACTATTATATACATAGTGTTGTTAATAAATCAGTTTATCGTAATTGTCGACTAGCACTTAATTATTCAAATGTAATGTTATACTAACTCTTTAACTTGATGTGGAAAAGCGCTAGTTTACAAATATAATCGGAAAGTTTATTGAGTCAATCGATATTAATCACCAAAACGTGGGCTTGAACCAGATACTAACACTGAATTTTACAAATTGACAGGTCTAAACACAGTAAAATTTAATTTGGTAAATAATTATAAAGCACGATTTCGTTCAAGCTAGCTAATATCTACTATAATTTACTTTTGAGTCTTGAAAATAATTTTCATATTTATAATTCTCTTCAGTTTATGAGAGCAAAATGTGTAAGTGTAATGTTTACAAAGAAATTTCTAATCTTAGAGCAAATATGTTTAGCTTTCAATAAATAGAGATTACCGACTTATGCACAATACTACACGATGACTTACTTTCGACGAGCATTCATTCAAATAAATTTGTTATTGTATACGCACATAAAATCCACTTAATCAAAACACTCAACAAAGATATATCAAATATAAGTAAGCTATCAGTTAGACGTCTAGAATCCTAGGCGTTGAACTTGGTTTGCATTTTGATCTTGTATAAACAACAGTATTTAAATGCAATTAAGTTTAGTTTCATTTGAACAATATTTCTGGCGTGATTTCACGTTGTCAATTATGTAATCGAACTTGTGCTATTTGCTACCAAACATATTATTTACTTTTACTAATTTATTGTCTACTAAATCTATTTTTAGCTGAGCTGGTAGATGCATTAACAAATAATAGTACTACATGCTTTCATTTGTTATTGTATCTATCATAACGTTTGGATATTTGGATGGATGGATATTTGTTACTCAATCACGCACATTGATATAAAAAACCCTAGATGCACAGTCCCGAATAAAACTGACACTCAAAAGTGTCCCTAATTTCTTTTAAGTAGTTATAGATATGGCAAAAACATATGTCTTTGCATATCCAACCTTAAGTGCAAGACTTATAGTTGTTTTTACAAAGCAATGTATGAAAATAAATAAAATTGACAGTGACGCGGCCGACGCGATTCTATTTGAAATGAATGCACAATTTAAAATTGTGCACTCATTTTTGGAGAACGTTTTTGACACACTGATTGTGTATCTTGGGTTTTTTATATCAATGATCACGCAGAAACTATTAACGAATTTGAATGAAATTTGACACACTGGTTGGCAATGGCCTGGAATAGTACATAGGCTATTTTTTATCCCAAAAAAATTAAATGGTCTCGGTCCCGGATTCGTCAAAAAAGTTTATAATGTGGCGTGCTGCACGCTGCAGCTTTGGTATTATCTATACGTATAATAAAATCGTAGGAAAGTTAAAACTGTACATTGAATATTTTTTAAAAGAATACTTGGGGCGTGATCTACAATCGATATCGAAGCCAAAAATATAGTTTTTAGAATTTTTGTCTGTTTCTCTGTATGTATGTTCGGGGTAAACTCAAAAAGTACTGCATGGATTTACTTCAAATTTTGCATGAACATTACCAATAAGTCGAGTCAACATATAGGCTATATATTATCACGCTATCACCTACGGGGGAGGAGCTGTGCGGAGTAAACGAAGTCCCCGCGAACGAAGTCGCGGGCAACAGCTAGTATTATAATATATAAGCTATCATATATTATAATATAATAGTAATATATAATATAATAATATATATTCGTGGAAAAATTAGAGTAGCAAATAGATTCGTTTGTTTCACTGAGTAATACGCAAAAAAAGTTTTGAATTTAAAGAAAAATATTTAATAGTTTAGTTGTCTATTAGTATACTATTATTATTATTATACTATTATTATATAAAAGAAAGATGACTTTTTTCTTCACGTTTTCGCTTTGGGAAATGTTTGGCATTTTTACAAACTTATTGATTGCCAGCTTTCCTTCGTTTAAAATAATAGTTTTGATTTAAAATTCGATTGATCTCTGAAGCAACTTCTATATAAATGTTATAAAAATATATAGAGTTTTGCAGTAAGTACTTCAAAACTTTTTAAAAATGATTATATATTATTAAGTTGCATTATCAGCGAGTAAGAGTTAAATATTATCTCGAAAAAGTCGACGTCCATTAATTATCCACTATGGTCGCCATAATGGTTTAGCAGTATAGAGGCATGAGATCCTGGCTTCGAGCCCTTTAGCAAAAAATTCATTCTAAATAACTTGTTCTAGGTTGGATATGTGTCCGAATAGTTGATAGGTTTGCCACCTGTCGCATCATAGGATTTAATACCGTTACTAATAGTACAAATCTTTTTACTAGTCTGCAGGACATCACACTATTCGTTAAGTGATGAATGTATACTTGAAACTTATTGAGTTGCTTCCTTTTGGTGAGTCTATAAAACTTTCTTTATAGGAGTTTTTACGACGGCGCTGCTTTTTTTTCAAATAAGCCTGATCGAAATACGTCAAATTTATAAGATTTTCTTTTTGACGGATACATACTAAATATTTTAACATAAAATGAAATCATTAGCTATAAAGATTTTTAGAAAATGAAATAGCGTAGCTTCTTTGTTATAAAAATATAAAAGTTTTAACGGTTACTGAAATAGCTATATAATTAATAATAAACGTATATTAAAAAGGTTAATAAAAGAGACAAGCCCACTGATTTTCTACCGCCGTGTGTGTGTGGCCGTGTTTCGTTTCGGTAGCGATTATAAAAAATATTGACTCGTCAAAAATGCACATAAAGGTTTATTTAAATAAAACATTTTTGGGTTTGAGTTTATGTTTTTAAGCATTTAAAAGATAACGTAATAAATGATTCGAAATACCTTTTGGCGGACAAAAGTACCGCATCGACAGAGAGTTTAATGTTAGACGTAGTAAAGAAGTTTCAAATACGTATTGATCATTCATCAAAAAGGGTGCTGCCCGCGGACTATACCTCTTACTACTAACTGTATTAATTTATATGATATATTTAACTATATTATAGTTACACAAGACAAATTAATAATACAAGCTTATGTTTTTGTCGCTTTCAAAATATTGATTGATAGCGACGAATCTTAACGATTATTTTAAAGCAAAATGTGTGTGTTTTTATGAATAATGTAGCAGCGTTTGAGAATAATGTTGTGATTGTTAAGCTTAAATGATAGAGCTCGAAGATGACCTTGGGATTACCTTGGGAGCATGAATTTTTAAATAAAATTACCTTGTTAAAAATTGTTTACCGATATATTTAGTCCGGTTTGATCGATTAATCATTAAGAATCTGGTGATTTTTTAATAATTGTTTCTAGAAATTTTTAAGAACCTGACATTTCTCTCGTTCTTTCATTTTTGCTCATTTATTCTTGTGAAATAACGGTATAATACATTATATGGTACGCGAAAAAAAAGTTATGTTTTCATTTGAAATCGTATTTGTTACGTTACTATTTTGTGTTAATAACACGAACGGATTTCTTTAGTTACTTCTATATCAGTAAAAATAGATTTGATGCTAGTCTGAACGTATGTAAGCTCTATAAAACATAGGCTTTTGAGAGTGGTGTGACCGTTAGTAAAAATAACGTAAACCTCACTAAACTGTTTGCACGTATCGACAGGCGACAGGGTGCTCTAAAAGCGTTGCAAAAACACCGGGGTTGAAGTGGCCCACGTAAAATAAATAATGTTACGTGCCACCCAGCCTGTCGGCGAACGCGTATTACAAACTTTTTTCGATACTAAAATTTGTTATATCCTGCACACATAGTAAAAATCCAATCTTTAATTGTAATTGGATGCATTGTTTCTAACTTCCCACTACGTATGTAGATAAGGAAGTTACTGATTTTACCCCGATTTTCGAAAATCGAGTTTTCACCAGATATCCACGTTTTGAGGTCCTAGGAACCTTTTCCAACTATTTTCACGATGACGTCAGTATGTCTGTATATGTGTGTATGTGTGTCTGTATGTAAACATCTCATAACTTTTAAACGGTTTGACCGATCGAAACGCGGTTAATGGCATTCGATTAGATTCTACTCAACTTAGACTTCCTGAAAATTTGAACCGATTTGAATTAGGAGATTTTGAGAAATTTTGAAAAAATACCAAAAAGAATTTTAGCGAAACAGTATTTTTTTAATATAACTTCCAAATTTATGTACCGATTGAGTACAAAAACCAATCAGCTCTATTCCTCAAAAAACTACGTCTAATAAATACATTACATTAAAATCGGTTTATCCGTTTGGGAGTAATCGTTGACGAAAAATTTTGAAAAAGTATTTTTTCCACATAGCTTCAAAATTTTTCAACCAATAATTTTTTGGTATTCTACGACATTTTAGTACTTAAAAAACTACGTCAAATGCCGTTTCAAAAATCAAAATCGAATCTACTTTTCAAAACTTATAGCTTTTCAAATATTAAATTTACGTTGTTTTCAGCAAACCTACTTAATTTTTTTTAAATAACTTTCAAGTTAATTCACCGATTGACTTTAAAATCTTATCAGCTTTTCTCCTTAAAAAACTGCGTTAAATACCGTTAATTTAATCAAAATCGGTCAATATGGTTGGGATTTATCAACGAAGAAAATCAAAAATAAAATATTTTTTGACATAACATCGAAATTTTTCAACCTATTGATTATTTAGCTAAAGCAATGTTTTAGATCTCAAAAACTGAGTTGAATGCCATCATCGTTTTCAAATATACAGCTCTTCAAAAATTAATATACTGCCATTTTTAATAAAATATATATATTTTTTAACTGAAAAATCTATGCTTATATTTTTTACTCTTTTGACCTTAAATTACCTTAATTTAGTGGGAAGTTTCAGGGATGGCCCGTCGGGTCAACCGTTTACACATTTTTTTTACTAAAATAAAGGGAAATACATTTAAAATTTATATTTTAACCGTAACGATTAATCAAGTAGTAGGTCATTTTTAGTCAACCGGAAACATCTTGATAAAAAGAAAACTACCTTTTTTTACACGACATTTCAATCACAATGTTTTAATGAATAACAACGTAGATTTAAATAAAAACTCATAATGTTTTCTAAAAACATCGACTGGATGTTTTTGACAATGTTCTCTACACAAAGTGATATAGCAATCCAAAAATTATGAGTTGAAAATGATTATGAGTTGAAAATTAAGAACTATATAAGCATTGTTATAAAGAATTGTGGCCCTCAGAAAAGTGATAGCAAGAGGGTAATAAGCGATACCACGTCAGGTAAAGAATTATCGGCTTCAACATCGCTTTTTTTTAAAAAATACCAAATCAATTTCTCCAAAGTAGGTTTACATCGGTACTAGTTTTTTTAATTTTTTATAAGGAATATATAGTTATAATATAGTATAGTTTATAAGAAAGTAGTTGCCTCTTCTAGTAGTAAGAGTATGAATACCAAAGATGTTAATCGTGCGTCCAAATGAATAGGGTAAATATATCATTTCGTGCATTTGTCACATTTTCAAGAAAAGTAAAAAAAGTTGCCTATTTTTTTTACTAATTTTTCTAATCCTTTCTAAGTTTCTCTCTTTACTAAATTGCAAGAAAATACAGAGAGATAAATAACTTCAATGTAGGTTAATGTACTACAGTACATAGCAATCTTTGAAGAAACATGATCCACTGCACAACTAAATTCTATTAAGTGGTAGGTTTCTGCAATATCTCGCCAACATTTGGTATCAACATTTTACTTTTGTTGTTGAAATAGCGTCAGTCCTTGTCACTGTCTTGTTCTGGTTTGGAAAGTAGCATCTTTGTTGCCTATACTTTAATCGTGGAGATCCATTTGCTTCTTAGTTATTCATTATCTATTCTTTGTTATTAAAAGGTAATAGATTTCAGTTACGCACAGCCTAAGTTTAATTTAGTCTTCCAATTTACTATTTTAATAACTATTAAGTATTTGAAGTTTCTGAGTAATCATGTCATTAGTATCATAATGACATTGTTTAATTATTTATGTGTTATAGCACTCACCCCGTCCTTGGGAAACTGGAAAACCCTTAAAAACAACAAAGAAAAATATCGACACGCGGAAGAAGTTTATTATTTAATTATCCGTAATTGTATATTTATTATTGCAAATTAATTATGACATTTTTATCTTTTACATTTGGTTATTAAATGCAATAATCAATATACTATCAAATAATAATATAAAGGCAATTATATTATTAATTTATTATTAAATGCATTCGAATTTAACTAGTTATGATCACACAAATAGTTATTTTGACATTAATTTAGTGAAATAATTCATTTGTAATTTAGTTGACTTTATTTGACATTTATAGTTCTTACATTATTTTGTAACTATTTACAGTTAATTTAAAGTAGAACAAAATTATAAAATAACAATTTCTAAATGTTAAGGGAGAATCCTGTAAGCTAGCAAATAGCCAGAATAATTATATTAACTAGAAATTCGACCATAGACAATACAATAAAATCTCTTTTAAGTTTGACTTTAGCTTTAAAGAACATAGCATGAAGTATTAGGTATAGTTGGAGCTAGTACTCGTACCAACTACCAATCAATTGAAACAAATATTTACGTTAGGTATATCTCTGTCTATGAGGTCTCACTATCTCTTTTTATACAGCTGTGTTAGAAAGAGAGGATAAGACCTCAGAGATGACAGCAGTATTTAAAATTTGGTTTCAAGTAGGTATTAAAAGTACTGTTACCAGATATAATACAGCTTCATGGAACATAGTACCGATTCATGTATGTATAATATCACGTATGTCACATGAATGTAGTATGTATAATGTTTATGTTTACAAAGTTAACTATTTCTAATGTGTTTTATATAAAAATATGAGGTTTCTGCAGTCCTCCGCAATGTAAACTTTAATTGTTACAAATTTCAAACTCCACCGTTCGAGCAATTGTCTTTAAAAGGGATCCAAAGTTTTTCCTTCACGTATTAATATATAGATTTTTAAGTTTACCCATTTCCATTTTTAAAAAATATTTTATGTGGTGTCGAAAACTAAACTGTCGGTAAAGACAGGGCCGTCTTAGACTATGTTGGGGTCTTTGGGCACACAAGAATTCGGGGCCCTTTTGGAATGTAAAGAAAGCAAATTATACAATATTTTTCCACTATGTTCTGCTTTAGTAATCCAATATATCATTGATGATATAAGTAATGTATGCTGCTGTTTTTTTATTGTGATTACGATAATAGTTTCTTTCGAGATTTCTGTTGAGCAAAATCTTCTATTAAATCCTCAAATTCAATTTTCTGAAGAATAAAATTTTCTATGACAAATTACTTAGCCATTCTTGTAACATTGTTGTTTGCAATTCATTTTTTATTCTCTTAAGCTACGAAAATGCCCGACCATAATATTTTGATATTAAATTAAATGTGAGAGAAAATGTCGGTCCTTCGGGGCCCTCTGAGGACCCCCTCGGAGGCCCTGGGCACTGGCCCTGAGTGCCCTTATGGTAAAGACGGTATTGTGTAAAGAATATTATTATACGTCCTGAATATTCTTTACTGATACTTTACTGATGCTGTAAAAAGCGAAACCGGTCGATTAATTTCAATAATTAAGCCAATAACTAGAGAAATAAAAGTATAAGTGTGCTATAAGCTAGTTCCACTAATTAATTTAGTCTTAATTTTTTTTTTGATCGTGGCGTCAATGTACTTACATTATAACAAGACAGAGTGCGAACTACACAAATAGTAGAATCTGTGTACCTTTAACCTTATATCGTGTGACGCTCTCAACTTCCTCACATTTTTTAATAAATAATTACACCATAAAAGTACGATCAAACCGTAAGCAAAACATTCGCATTTTCACATTCGTACAAAAATAACATCTGCTACACTCCGATATAAAAATTGCTTTTATATCATAGAGGATCGATGGGTTAATACTCTGTCATGGAATACGATACGCCGTGTTACGTACCAAATGAAATATGTCAGGACTCGTTTTACGGCCGATTGGCTTGAGGGCCTCTCGCATTTTCTGAGAAAACTATGAAGTTTTGGGGGTGTGGCGCATCAACTGAGTAAAAAATGTGAAAGAATTTTGCTTTTATTGATAGTTTATAAGATGTCTTAACTTTATAATGCTTAAAGTGTGAGTTTCTGTGAAAGTTGAGGGAAATATTATAGCAAGTTCAGGGTAATTTTTATATAGTTAGTTTACATATTACTCAATAAATTAATGCGGAAAAAGTTCATGATAGAATTTAGAGCAATATGTTTCTTACGTGTTTTCTCATAGGTAGTATTATTTATATCATAAGATAGCAAATAAGCAGATGGCTCTGCTGATGGAAAGAGATACCTAACCATCGTCGATAGACACCAAAGATGTTAATGGCGCGTTGCTATCGGGGTATTAATGTCACATGTATAAGTTTACTGACTACAAAATGTTATAATTGTTGACAAATCGGGCACATATTAATTCCTAAGTTGTATAAGGAGAAAAACTGAAAAATGTATTTAAAATGAATTACCTAATCGAGGATTTTTGTTAAGGCAAGATAATATTATTCATATTAATTTTAAAAAAATAATTAAGCTATGCCTTAACTATTTCTATCGCAATAGCGATGATCCTTGAGGCTGTACGTTCCAGATCGAGTTAGTTAAATTTTTCAACTTTTTTGGTTTAAGTATATATAAATTTTGCATTTAAATATTTTAAATTTCACTTATGATGTCACAAAGTTTTTGAACCCCACTTCCCTTGTTACACAATATTACATTTCGTCCACTTACCCCTTAACGTGTGACGTCATTTATAGAATCCTCCTAAGTGGCGCTCCAAAACCGTGAGATTACAAAATTTTCTATTTACGACTTTTTTGAAAGTGTTGCGAAACCTAAAACCCATGATAACGTCATAGGTATGTCTATCTGTGTCTCACAAATTCCTTGCTGAAATAACTCAGCAAGGAATTTGTGAGACAAAGTCTGTGTCCACTTAATAGCATTAATGATAATCATTTAACAATTCAGCAATAAAAAGGAATTATGTATGATGTACGTATTGATTTATTTCCCAAACAATAATGCTTTGTGTTTACGGTGGTAAACAGGTTCGGTGCGGTATTTTGTTAGACCAAACATTTGCTGAGTTACTTATTAAATTATATTGTAAATGGGTCATTCTTAGGAGTAAAATTTTTGAGCGTAACAGATTCTTATCTCCCATATAAACAAATAATTTTTGCATAAATCTACTATAACATTGTTTATACATTATATATGCATCGTGTCATATAGATTTTATTATGTAATAACCATTAATATAGTATAATATATAGTATAATATATATATATATATATATATATATATATATATATATATATATATATATATATATATATATATATATATATATATATAAGTTATGTACCCTCAGCACCTCAAATCCGGTTACTTTTGCACGTTTTACACACGTAACACGTACGCCGTCTTCTGATCAACCGCAGATATTTTTTAATTCACCAACGCTTTTAATTTAAAAATACAAATCATTTTATATCCAGACCAAATTTCTAATCCAATTGCACTGAAAGTTTTTATTTTATGAGTGTAAGTAAGTATGTCACACACTTGGCAAAGGAGACTGATACCGTTGCATACAATTTTGGGCCCTCTTGTAATAAGATAAAAATTACGTTAATTAATAGCTAGTTTAATATTATATAAATACTGAAAATTTTACAGATTTTAGCAATCTGAGAACAGAGATATAAGATATTCACTAGAACTAAGGTTACGGTACTACGGTATAGTTTAACTCACTATAACTGTTATATATTATATAAATAACTGATACTTGTAATACAGGCAACTATGTTTCATATTTATAAATTGACAGAATACTATTTTGGAAACCACAAATTAAAGGATGCCTCACTGTACGTATGTAAAATAGCGAGGAGTGAAGTCCGCACAGAACAATATAACTAAGAAGTCCGCGACTTGAGACTTGCGAGCCGTCAGTGATGTCAGTTGTCATTGTCATTTTTATCTCTATTAAATCCACAGACACTAAATCTTATCAAGTTCGATGTAATTTAATCAATCGATTATTTAAATTGTTTCGATTATATTTTTTCTTTTTATATTATAAATGGTTTGTAAAATTATGTGGTACTTACTGTTGATTAAACTAAGTATTAATCAGGAATACGCCTTAACATATCTATAGCTACGAGCTTACATTGCGATTAAAATTAGTTACATAAATCGATTATAATTTTATCGATTATACAATGATAGTTCTGCAAATTATTTTCGTGATTTCTTTTTTCTCAGAAAGCGGATCAAGCTCATATTTTGAACTTTGAAATAGACAAATAGTACCATTTTTTTGAACCACACTTCAACCCTTTACATTTGGGCCCAAAAATCCCCCTCTCCTTTTAGCTTCGCTTATTGCGACGGGTATTACTCTGAACTGGCGATTTCTAGAGATATGGGGATTGGTTTTTCTGATTCTGCTTTTATGCTGCAGCTTATGTATATGCATATTATGTATATGTAATAAATCCTTCATCATAGCGTACGTATAGCGTTGATAGAAAGTAGATCTTTACTTAAAACTAAAATACTGTGCGTATTGTACTGTTTTTTCTTTCGCAATCTTACTAATTTGTCACCATAATTTGTAACCACATGCTAAATACAGAATAAGAGTACAAATTGACACACTTAATTCACGAGTGTGGTAAAGAAAACATTGAATTCATTATCATACAATATTTTAAGAGTCAATAAGCAGGCAATGACCCTAATGAGTGGGTAACAAAAATAATGTTGGACGATTTATATGTGCGCGCGCGCACAGATTTATTGGACGCGGAGAGCTGCTCAGACGAACGCACGCTAATCCCCCTGATCAGGGGTGTCAGATCATTGGAAACAAGAATAAATTATGTCATTTGGTTTTATTATTTTGAAGAAATAGGCACACTATTTATATTTTGATGACAATGAAGTTCGTGGATTACTGCCGGTATTCGCCTGTACTAATATTCTGACAAGTAAATCGCTGAAAGCTGAAAAGAACACACAAAACTTACGTACAAATTTATGATGGCCACAGCCTTGACTCTGGTATCTACTTGTTAATATAGCTGTAACTCAGAAAAGAAAGTATAGCTGTTTTAATTACCTGAAGCTGGAAGTCTTTCAAGTGTATGTATACATATATGCCAAAACCGCATGATAAAATTAAGCTTCGGAAATGTCATTAGATTCGTCTTTGTTTGAGAGAGTGATAGAGAATGTAAAATTTCTACCCGACTTGGCTAAAAGGTGGGTTATGTTTTGTAGATCGAGTCGCAATCGGTGTTTTAAATTTTATAATAATTACTTATTTATTTAGCTTTATGTAGTCGATGTGTAAATATATGTTTTTTATGGATTATAAAACAGCTGTACTTATTTTTGTGAAATGGCTAGCCCTGTGGGAGATCTGATGAAATTTGGTAGCAAACGAATTGTTATTCTAATAAATTGTTATTGGTTTATATATAAATTGTTATTTATTTAATAAATGGCTATTAAATGTTAATTAAATAAATTCTTAATCCAATAACAAAACTTTTTTACTTTCATGTTAACTTCATGTTAAATGGATATAATTAGGCTATAAAATGAAGCCACGGCGGGTAAGTAGCTTATTTATAAACATACACTTAAAATTAAATATTAGTGATAACTGAAGACTTGTTATATTGCGAATAAACCTTATTATATCTGATCTATAAGATTGAAGAAATGTTGTTGTTATTTGTCTTAAAAGTTCCAAATCAGATCAACAATTATCTAGTGACTGCCAATAACTATAAATTACTAATGTCAGATGACAAAACTACAAATTATAGGGGAGTTAAGTGTTAATATCACAAATAGACATGCAGAGATATTTTTGATTCTGTATTTTTTTACAAAACACATTAGAACCTACTATTAAACAGATTTCTAAAATGTAGAAGATTCCCACATTGTTTAGCGTCACATGACAGTACGCATCCCCGCGTTTTCTAACATTGAATTCAAGTACTTCAGGATATTTGTTATGCATAATCTGGGGACACTGCCATACCCCCGCCAAGTCGAGGAAAAAAAGCGGCACGGCCGTACCATCCTTTTCTCGAAGCAGGTCAGGCCATTTTCGACCCCTACAACTTCGTTGTGGATGAAACTAGAAGCATGAATTTTCAGTCCCTATCCAATGAGACATTACATATACACTAAAAATCGCACTGAACAATGTGATATAATACTATGTATTATTTGTTAGGTACATTGAGTTATCATGCGATGACCAAGTCAATCGATTTATTTGAAACATAAAAGATTTTTAATATTGATATAGTAATAACTTAAATTAAGACAGAAGATCCCTTAACCGACTTGGTATAAAATAGATCTCACAACTTTTACCATAGAAAAACTGAGTCACGATACTTGGTTTTTTACAAGTTATGTTTTGGGTGGCATACATATATATCATAGGATAGGAAACAAGCTAATTAATTACTTTTGTGATAAAGAGAAAAAGTTGTTTATCGTACGTTACTATCCTTGTAATAAAAATGTAATGGCAAATTCATCCGCTAGCTTACCTTCTAAATCGGATTGCGATTGTAATTAGCATTGAGTCTATTGCGACAGGATCTGTAAGTCAGTGGTGTCATGCTCGAGCGAAACGTTGCAGAATACTGTTGTCTATTAATACGTGAGGTATAATAAGCTGACAATGACCGCCCCGTTGCCCGTTGGCAAGGTGGTTAGTGACTCTGACTACGCAATCGACGGGGCTCGGGTTCGATTCTCGACAGGGGCAAACATTTGTGTGATAAGCATAGATGTTTGCATTTCTGGGTTTGGGTGTTTATTATATATGTTTCGATATCTATATACATATGTATTTACATGTGTGTAATTTGTTAAGGAATATTCATTTATTGTAATTATTTATTATTTATTAATGCTACTTCCCGCAGTCCCATAACTTTATTGGACAATAGGCACAAAAAGAATTGAAATTTTATCGAGGAGAAACACCTGTTTCGTTAAATTTTAGTTATTTCTATAATTAACAACATTAAACATTGTAATTTGCGCAGCCCTATTAAACGGGTACTAATAATGTTTTAAAGAGCGTACGCGGCCTTTTCAGTACAGACGGCTATGACTTGAAATTAATATCAAACACTTGAAACGTATCGGCCTCATCTCTGAAAATATCAATTTACATATCAATATTCAATGGGGAATACCTACTTGATTATATTTTGCAATAGTTTATGTATTCATACACACGTGTTGCTTTAGTTTCTATCGTAGGATAGCAAACAAGCAAATGGCTCTCTTAATTGAAATAAATGATCATATGTCTATAGAAACAATTATTTTAAAAGTACATTGCATTTCGTGTGGTTACTTAAGACGCCAGCAAATATTTCAGCAGAACATTTTCCCCGTGTTGGTTCCGGGCTCCTTTGAAGAATAGACCTACTGCCGTTCTGCCAGGCAGGTCGTAAAAGGCGACCGATTGGCTATACAAGTCACTACCATCGTGGCTACTAGGTGGTGGAGTTCTGCATTGTCTCGCCCGGGTCTGGTACCACCGCCTTGCCTATTCCTGCCGCAATAGCGTCAGTGCTTGTCACTATCGTGTTCCGGTTCGGAGGGTAAGGTAGCCAGTAAACTTCTGCATTAGACCTCGCCACAAGATAGCAACGCACTATTAACACCTTTGGTGTCTATAGGCGATGGTTGGCTCTTTCCATCAGGAGACACATCTGCTTGTTTGCTATCTTATGATATAAAAAAAGATCGTTGGCCATTCTGCCAGGCATTTCGTAGGTAAGAGGCGAACGATTTGTTATAGTTATCACTAGCATCGTGACTACTAGGTGGTAAAGTTCTACAACGACTCGCCCGGGTACGATACAACCGCCTTTCTTATTCCTGCCGCAACAGCGTCAATGCTTGTCAGTCGTATTCCGGCTTGGGGCAAAGGTAGCCAGTAAATTTATGCATTTGGCATTGGATTGGATTTATGAATTAACATCTTTGATGTCTATGTATGCATGTAGCAATACCATCACACTACACAGATAGCAAGGCACCATCAACGTTATATGTTTTTTAATAGTAAATTTTAAGTGTAAATTAAAATACAGTACCCGGCGATAAATATTGCACATCGACCTTTGGAAAGAGACAATCGGCTAATTTCAGCTTCGTAGAGCGTTATCTCTGTCGCACAAAATACAAACAGTCCGGTACCTATTAGGAGTTGTTAAAACAAATATGATTTGCTTCTTTTGATATTTTTATTCTTTGTATAAAATACACTAATTTTTCTATAAGTGATGGCTTTAGGTTGGGGTAAAATAAAATAAAAAAACATTTTTACATTATGTTTACGTATTTAATTATTTTGGAACATTACAGCTTTAGTGTACATAATAAACACCATTATACCTATTGCTAAAATGAGACATTGCAATAAAAATAATAATAATTCTAATTCTCAATTACTTCCATTTCACTATCTGTGCTCTCAAAGAGGTCAATATCACTGTCACTATCAGCCGTATTTATTACTAATCTATCAGTGTAATTGTCTAAACTGTGTTGAATGCTTCTATATTCATTCTCACATTTGATTGCATGATCGCAAACCTTTTTCCACTCTTCAGCGCCGATCATGTTTACTTTTTCAGTCGATAAAGTTTTTACTGTAGTTAAGTTCATACCCACATTTCTAGAGGCTACATAGCCTTTCAGTTGAGACTTCAATTGGATTAAAATCCGGATGATATGGTGGCAATCGCAACACAGTGTGCCCATGTTCGGCAAGTATTTTGTCCACAGAAAACTCTGTATACCTCTCCTTGTGCTGACATATAATAGCGTAAATCTGGGTTTTTGTTAATTTTGGATCAACTGGAATTTCATGTCTGTTTAACCAGTTGATCATTTCCCGTTTAATGGTGTTTGAGTTGGGGGGTCTCTCAACATACTTGTTGTGATAGGGTGCGTTGTCGATAACTAGAACAGAATCACTGGGTATATTTGGGATTAATTGGTTAACCAGCCATTTCTCATAGTTATCGTTATTCATTTCATTGTGATAGTCACCTGTAGTGTCCGTGGATTTATACGTTAAAAAAACACCGGGTACAAAGCCTTTTTCATTTCCCGCATGAACTATTATCAAACGTTGACCTTTTGAAATTGGCTTTTTTACTCCTTTTTTCTTATCGTCACTCCAAAATTTCCCTTTAGTGTGGGATGCATGTATATATGACTCATCCATGTAGACGATATTTTTCCTGTTTCGCGAAATTTGCGTATTTTATCAAGGTATTCCATTCGTTTGAGACTAACGTCGTGCTTTTCCATTAGAATTTTTCGATTATCTTCCATTTTAGTGAACTGAAATCCCATGTCATGAAGTATTTTTCTCAACGTTTTTTCAGACCCATTGTAATTAATAGCTTCAGATAACTTAGCTTTTAATGATTTTATTGTTGGCAGTTCATTAAATCGTAAGTGAAAATCATACACCATTCTTCGAACAACATCGTAATCAAAATCGTCCATATCCAAACGAAATTGCTTTTTTGGTCTCCCTTTTTTTGGAGTGCTGAACTTAATTTCAGTCGAATGTGTTTCAGTACTGACTTCGTTTAATATATTGTTCAAAGTTCTTCTTGAAATTCCAGTGGCATTTGCAACTCGCTCTTGAATCTTCTTAAAATAACAACTTACATTTTCATCTACTTTTTTTTAAAATCTATCAGCTTCGCTTACAAAGTATTTATAAACATTGTAGATAATTTCACGTGACTGACCTCGTAAAGGTTTCCCTCTTTTTCCGAAAGATGCCATATTACAACTTTAAATTATTTAAATTTGTGGGTGTTATCAACTCTAAATATATATTTTGATCGGGACGCGACTGCACTCTATCGTACTTGAACAACGACTGACTAAACGTGACATAGGTAGTGTGGGACAGAGATAACGCTTTACGAAGCCGAAATTATCCGATTGTCTCTTTCCAAAGTTCGATGTGCAATATTTATCGCCGGGTACTGTAATAATAATCTAGGCTCGTGAGCCTCTTGGTATTAGAGTTATTCCAGATCGAATCCGCGACTTCACAGTCAGACTAAGAACTAGACGACAATGCAATTATTATTTTAGTATTTTACACCTTATTTTTTTACGAACAATAACGATTTTGTTAAACACCTATATACAAAAACCTATATAGACACGTATAGAGAATAACTTAAAATTTCCTTATCAAAGTATAAATCTCTTTTTTTTTCGTTTTACGCATTTCATTCAAATTCTTTTGAGATATCTACATAAAATAGAATACTTTATCTCTAAACTAGCAATCATTCTTGTATATTATAAACAAAATAAAAAAACAACGATTTATTCTCTAAATTTTTACATTGTTTAATGGTTGATTCAAAAGCAGAACTATGGGTAATATAGAATATATTATCCATACTATATTATAAATGCGAAAGTCTGTATGTCTGTAACGTTTACATGGCTAAACCGCTGAACCGATTTTCATGAAATTTGACATGGAAATAGTTGGAGATCTGGGGTCTAACATAGGTTAATTTTTTTTTTCAAAAATCAGAAATAGGGGATGAAATTTGTATTAAAAACGATTTCGATGACTTAGTAGCGGGCGAAGCTGCACGGGTCAGCTAGTAATTATATAAAGAAAAAATTTATTACATAAAGAAAAATAGAATAGCAAACAAGCAAGTAAAAGATAACCGTTACCTATGGTATGCTAGTTATCACACGCATTATTTTGTTCTCTTTACTTTCCAAACGGGAAAACCAAAGTCAAAAATGTTTTACTCAAATCAACTTAATAGGCCGACACAGAAAATGACAGTGATGAGCATTGGTGATGCTATTGTGGCAAGAATAGGTAAACGGTGATAAATAACCCGGTTTCGGAATTTTGCGAAGATGTTGAGGAACTTAACTAACAAAAAGATTCAGAAACTCCTTAACTTTATCAATTTAAAATAAAGATGTTATAAAAAATGTAACTAGGTAACTAGTCATATCGCATTCATTGATATGGTAAGTGGTGTTGGAATGAGACAAGAACACACACAGTTTCGATCAATGGATGTTTTTATTAATAGATCGTTAATGTGCATTTACGACGTCAATAAATACTCTTTAATCTGTGGGCTCTATGCTGGTTTAGAAGTCAGTCATATTTATTACCAGCTACCTGCACAATTTCTGCCGTGTATAGAGAAACAAGTCACCAATATAATCTCTCATAAATAATAATAAATAAATAATAGATAAATAAATATTCACGGGACAAATTACACTTACTGATCTAACCACAAAGTAAGCAGATTATTTGCTTGTGTTATGGGTGTTAGTCAACGATACCAATACACAGAAATATATATAAATACTGGAATATATTTAATAAACACCCGAAAATACAAACATTTATGCTTATCACACAAATGCTTGTCCCCGTCGGGATCGTACCCGAGCCCCGTTGATTGTGTATATCGTCGTCGCTAACCACTCGATCAACGGAGCGATCATACAAACTTTCATCCCCTATTTCAGCGTTTTTAATATTGAGTGGAGAAACAGGTCATCAATATAACAAAATAAAAATAAAAGTTTACTTTTTTGTAAAAAGTAGCCTTGCTTAACTTAAGTAGCCTTCCTTAACTTAGATTTGCTTAACCAATGTGATTAATTTTATGTTTGTAGTTCTCCAGAGTTAAATGTGTATATAAGACCTCTTTCGCGATGGCGTACCTATTCAACTCAGAAGTTTTGGGTTCAATCCCTGGTCAAACAAAGAAGTAGGCATCTCGTCTCATCAAAGACGGCAAAAACAACATGTGTCAATAACATCGTAGCTACTAACTAGTTAGTAGAGTCCTGCAACGTCTCGCCCAGATTTTTTTCCACCGTCTAACCTATTCCTACCGCGATTGCATCAGTGCTTATCGCTATCGTGCTCTGGTTTGGAGAGAAAGTTAACCGGTAAACTAATGCATTTGGCTTTCCATCTCTGTGTATTGTGTTGATTTACATGTGGATATCAATGCTCCAATAACATCTCTAGTGTCTATAGGCAGTGGTTTTATCTTTCCGTTAAAAAAACCATCAACTTAGTTGCTATCCTATGATATAAGTATGAAAAAGGAAAGAATTTGCCATAACATTAGCAGCTGGGAATCTAGAGATTATGTGCAAACACCTCCGTGCCGCGCATAACAATACTGAAAGCTATCTGTCTCAGGTATAGTTAGAAAAAACAATAATGGTTATCAGCTTGGAAACGCGTCAATGGAGATCATCACTGATCTCTCAAAACTACAAACAATTAGTACTAGTATGCTCACAACTCGTAACAGTTGACGCTCATATTCACTTTGTTTTTTTTTTGGCATATATGCAGTCAGTCCGATGGTGAAATGGACAGTGATTTTCAACGTCGCGTCTGTTGACTTTAATGTCTGTCTAGTTATTTCAGATAAGCGGTACTAATAGCTTTAGGTGTTATCCGAGGCATAATGAGACATTTTATTAATTAAGTCCAACAATAACAAATGTAAATTTTCCAAACTTTTACCAAACCTGGGACCTCATAAATTGAGCCAAACAGATCACTAATCATTAAATCAATATGTTAATTACATAAGTAAACGTTTATTATTTATGACTTAAGATTATCAAAGAAAGGAAGAAAGAAAATATTTATTTGCAAACAAGATTTCACTGTGCCTTCTCCAAAAAGGAAACCGCCGTTATTATCTTTCATTCAATATTTTATATAGAATATCTTTTTTTTTGTTTTTTTTTTTTTGAAGTGAAAACTTCTTTAGGCGCGTTGAGCGTTTTGGTAGAGGGTAAAATCCTCGGTTCGCGTCACCGACATGCTAATGATAATAGTATATCTATAGCTATGTTTTGCATATAGTTTTAATTACTCTCAACTTAATAGTTCCGTTTTCACTTCTATCGGCAGTCCCACGACTGCTACTGTTTTTTTTTAACATTAGACAGTAAACAAGCAGATGGCTCTCCTGATGCAAAGAGGAACCATCGCCTATAAACCAAAGATTAATGGTCCGTTGGTATCTGTATGACGGGGTGGCAATGCCAAATGCATTTAAATTCTACCGGATAACTTGAACTCCAAACTTGAACATTTATGCTTTCGTGGTAGGAATAGGTAAGGAGGTAGTACCATATACACCGACGAGACGTTGCGGAACTCTATTACCTAGTAGTCACAATAGTAATGAACGTTTGGCCAATCGTTCGCCTTTTATGAATGGCCTAAAAAACGCCTGTCTGGTTTGACTGCATCGTAATCTAGTTGATAGTTAGCCTATTCAGCTCTAGTAAAGCCTGGTGTAGGTCCGCCGTGTTGGTCCTGGCCTCCTTTGAAGTATAGGCCAACTGCCGTTCTGCCAGGCAGGTCGTAAAAGGCGACCGATTGGCTATCGAGTCACTACCATCGTGGCTACTAGGTGGTAGAGTTCTGCATTGTCTCGCCGGGTCTGGTACCACCGCCTTACCTATTCTTGCCGCAATAGCGTCAGTGCTTGTCGCTGTCGTGTTCCGGTTTGGAGGGTAAGGTAGCCGGTAAACTTATGCATGTGGCATTAGACCTCGCCACAAGATAGCAACGCACCATTAACATCTTTGGTGTCTATAGGCGATGGTTGACTCTTTCCATCAGTAGATCCATGTGCTTGTTTGCTATCTTATAAATAAAAAAATAAAAAAAAGTATGTATTACCACCTTCGTGTCTTGAATGACCACGTAAAACTGTCGGTTCTGGGCGGACGGTATGAACGGATGGACTATTTTTTAGTTCGCTGTGCCTACCACACACGTGATAATATTACTAGGATTAGGAAAACTTTACACAAAATATACACAGCTATCTACTTGTGAAATCCGTAATGGGGTAAACTAAATATTTTTTTAAATAGAAACAATAGGTCATATTTTCACATATTCTTTAAAAATCGTTACAAGTATTAGCATTTGCATTTATTTATAGTTTTTCTAAACTCTTACGGTTAAAACCATAAATTATTGCTTTTATTGTGTTTCAAATTATTGAAATTGCCAATAAACTCTCTCTTAAATTCATGGAAATAAAACTATTTTGAGTTATTTACGGCACCTTCTGAACTCGTAAAAAACATAAAATAATGTATCAAGACACGAGATTTTTACTAATTCTTATAGAAATACCCATGGCGTTAAATAAAAACGCACAAATGATTTTTCTCGCTCATAAAAATAAGATCGTAACATTTTATTTCATTATAAAGAGGGATCAATTTTAAAAATTCACCGAAAAACCACGTTCCGGGGCTTAACATGACATTAATACGGCGCATTGCAAAGAAACCGAAAAACATTCTACGAATCCTGAATATTGTGTAAATAGTAGGAGCTATTCAACCACAGAATCTCTAACAGGGCCTTCCAAAACTATTGACAGTGTGTGGATGCGATCAAACTTAAGCCCTGGATTATGAAAAGACCGAAATAGACGCTTCAAATCCTTACGGATTAAGGGATTTCGTGTTCCGTTCGATGGCGCGTTACAAAAATACACTGGATGCGCGCCGGATGCACCGATTAGTCTAAACATCTCTGTCGTTATTATTGTGATAACTGTTTTTTACGACAATGTAAATAGTAATTATCACTCACGTTATACAGTGAAGTGATTGGGTTATGAATTACATGTTAACAACGCTTTTAAGTAATGTGAATTGAATTATTGACTGGTCATTGGTAGAAAATAGAGCTCTTGTGTGCTTTGGTGAGCATATTAAATTATGATTCCTATAGCTGTTAACATAGTTCTATGAATGTTTCTTTGTATCCGTTCAGATCCTTTGAAGAATAGAATATCTGTCATTCTGAAGAGCATCTCACTTCCATCACTACCATCGGGGCTACTAGGTGGTAGAGTTTCGCAACGTCTCGTCTGGGTATATGGTACCACTACCTTACCTATCCTTATCGCAATAGCGTCAATGCTTGTTATTGTCGAGTCCCGGTTTGGAAGGTAAGGTAGCCAGTAGACTTATGCGTGTGATATTACCATACCGCCACACTAATAGCAACGCACCATTAACATCTTTGGTTATATTTGCATATAGGTGATATTATCTCTTTATATGATTGTAAATTCAGTATAATAATTGCATTGTTATATAATATTTATTATATTCGACATAACGTATATCATGTTTTTTTGTGTTTTAATAAATAGGGTGTCTATTCGGTTCAGAAAGCGAGGTTTCGGATTTACTAGCTGGGTCAGTCAACAGTGTTATTAAGGTTTTTTAGGGTTTTCTCGAATATCCAAAATTTAGTTGCAGTTCGGAGTCTGCCAACGTTCGGTGTCTTACCACCCGTGTACCTCCAATGCTCACTTAAATCCGTCGGTCCCGGTTATTGCTACAAGTAGTCGATTGTCGAAAACAGTCGTTAAAATGCGGCGATAGAAATCACCATTCATTTCGCCAATCGACAAACATGTGAATCATAGTGAACCGGAAAGTCTATAGACGTTCGGTTCACTCTGCTTATCCCGCAAGGAAAGTGAAGCGAGGGTATTTTTTAAAATTTGCTGGATATTAAGAAAATTTGGTCATGAAAGCATAACAAATATGTAGAGTTAGTGCCAAATTTCAAACAATTTATTGTTATAATAGCACATGGTCTAATAACTAACCGTTTTTTGTGTTTTAATGGACATAAATGATGAGTAAGTAAGAGGTTCTTGTCACGTAGTGGAAAGTGTTAATGGCAAATGGATATGGAAATTTTTAGAAATTAAATTTCGCCTCTGTGGTCTAGTGGTCCGGTGTCGGAGTTGACCGCATGAGGTCCCGGGTTCGATTCCTGGGTCGGGAAATTATAAAATGTGTTTTTTCAGTTTTCCGATAAAAACAACATTGCCCGGGATTGGAAAGTGCCCGGTTAGCGATAGGCTGGCCACCTATCACATTGTGGGACCAAGTATCTTCGGCTAATCGTGGGTGCATTTGTTGTACCTCTGCCTACCCTTTCAGGGATACGGGCGTGAAGATACTTTAAAAAAAATCTTTATTTTTTTAATAACTTCCAGATTAATTTACTGTTTGGTAACAAAATCCAACCAGCTTTTTTACTTCCAAAACTAAAATCGGTTTATCCGTTCGGGAATAATTATCGTTGACTTTTTTAAGCCAACTGATTATTGACTTTCTGCATTATTTCATTTCGTATACCTACTTAAAAACTGCGTCAAATACCGTTTAACGAATTGAAATCAAATCAAGCTGCAGCTTTTGAAACAATGAAATTGTGTTGTTTTCATAAAACTTACTTAAGATTCTTAAATAACTTACAAAATCTAATCAGATATTTTACTTCAAAAATGTTTTAAATACCGAAATCGCACAGAATTAGGTCCAAATGGTAGATTTGTTACAGCTTTTCTGAAAGAAATCTGAAAAATTCTATATTTCGACATTACTTCGACATTTTTTTAAACCAATCGATTTTGTAGTTAAAACAATATTTTAGAGCTCAAACATTTGCGTTGAATGCCGTTTGCCAAAATTTCCAAATCAAATGGTGATGGTGACCACAACGTGGCGATAAACTGGTGTATCTAGCGAAGTTTAATTTACTGTGCCTACTTCACACGAGAACTTGTAAGGACGGTGCTATATTAAACATTTATAAAACGACTTCCTAAAAGCCTCCCTTTGGAAAACATCTTGAAAAATGAAAAGGTTTTCAATTCGTCGTAACATTTTTTATGTACTTATGTTCACTTCACGGATTACTCGAAAACTCTTGAACCGATTTAGAAAATTATATTTTTGTTTCAAAGGCTAATTCCCAGGTGGGTATATTTTATCTTGTTGAAGATCTGACGTAGAGTTTCAGCGATACAAGAAGTGAGAAGTTGGTTGTTGGCAGTTTTACTGCGTTTAAATTATTACTTTACTATTAGGTAATATATGCACCGAATTATTTAAATACTTTTCAAATGAATTTAACCATAGTAATTCACTTAAAAAGTATTTAAATAATAATTTGGTGCAAAGAGGCTTAAGTATATTTCAATAAATACTCAACGATACAAATGAACTTACCCTAACTCTCGCTTCCGTAAGATTAGTCCACATTGCGATTTCCTCTCGCGTTGACATATCAGGGTAGCGGTTTCTCGCGAAGGTAGCTTCAAGCTCTTGGAGCTGCTGACTCGTGAAATGTGTACGTTGTCGTCTTTGACGTTTGTTTTTCTTGTCACCTTTGTCGTCTAATGATGGCTCGTCGGGTCCGATTCCTGGTGTAGTAGATTCTGTTTTTATTGTTGGCTCGGATGTTAACTGACGATTATCTGGAAATAATATACCAGATTTATTCATAGGTTGATCCTAAAAAAAATTGTTTAAAAAACTCAGGAGTTAACGCTGTGCTCGCTAGAGATCATAAAATTCTACCCAGACGTAAAATAAAATACAAGACCAGGCTTCCTATTGGTTAAATATAGTATAATATGAAGTCTGAGAAAATAATAGATAAATAACTCTATAATGATATATATGAAAAAGGCTGTTATTGATTCTCAAAAAAATTTTGACATGGTGTTTTATTATAGGATAACTCATTTTGTGCTAGTGTTAGTTCCTAATTCTAACGTTACTCCTTTATAGTATTTGTATTGATTTTGAGGCCTTGAGCACACTAAAATCGTATAATCGGAATTTTTAAATTTAGCGCCGTAGAACACGCGTGTAATCAAATCGATGGCCTTTGCGCCCCATCAATACTTCGTGGGCAGACTGAGAAAAAATCTCTATTGTCTGGCAGTGACTTACTTATTAATAAGTACATCGAAGAAAATATATTAATATAATATAAACAATAGTATTGTTTAAATTATAGCATTACTGTAAATTGTTCAAATAATTTGTATACTTAAATCAGATATTATCTTAAAAATCTACATGATTAAAAATATGTATTCAAAATATGACAAATATTTATTACCTAATCAATCTTTGGAACGCTCACAAAAAATAATATATATAAACACCAGTAGCTATAGCGGCTAATTGGAAGGATTAGAGGTAATTATTCCCACCCAACACTTTAAGAGGCATCTGTTACTTCTAATTACTATTTTTAGACAACATTGATTTATAACTACTTTATCGTCCTTTATTGTCAACAAACACAAATCAAATTAGTGAAAGAAGCAAAATAAAAAAAATACATTTACAAGTCGTTCTATTATTGACTTGGTTAATTATAATATAATTATATCACTGAACAAATTATACTATTGAACTAACCCCAAATTAGGCAAATTATTTGCTTGTGATATGGGTATTAGCCAACGATACTGATACATAGAAATTCATATATAAATACTGAAATATATTTAATAAACACCCAAACCATCATCGGACATTGCGTCAAAATTTAAAGTTCCATCCTCACCACCTCGATGTCTGGAAATACACAACCGTGCACTTTTGTCGGCATTTGCTGCCTCGTACTACTCCTTTGTAGAATCAATTACCGGCGGGGGTGTTTTCGAACGGATAAGACTTGGGGGCCTTCAGAAAAGAGCTTATTCATTTTTAAAAGGCCGGCAACGCAACTGCAAGACACCTGGTACTGCAGATGTTCATAAGCGGCGGTGATCAGTTACCGTCAGGGTCACCCCCTGCTCGTTGGTCCCCTTATTAAGGTTTCAAATTTACCAGGTCCTGCTACCTTGTCCGTGTTTGATACTTTCACCACACACTTTCTTGCCGTAATAGCACGGTCATGTTTCGGTTAGGTTAGATAACCGGAAAGTTGATACATGTAACATAACATTTCTACTACAGGAAAGAAGATGCATTTCGTCGTTGGCATATAACGTCTATGAAGGCGATGGTTATTTTGAGGCGAGCTGGCATTTTAAGGGTAATATTGGGCTCTTTCGAATGGTATCATTAGTTTTTTTTTATATCCAATCCTCTCTATTCCAATATACCAAAAAATTTAATAATTGATATTCGACCACCAGTTAATCCTAGTATAAATTAAAAATTACCTAAAACTTCATTCACGCTATACAATCGCAGCGTTCGTTTATGTATGTACTTATAACGTTACATAACATCAAAGTTTTCTTAATTAATGGTTCTTAATTACTTTATTAATTACTCAAAAAATAATTTAAGCGCTGAAATAATAGCAAAATATAAGTATGATCCTCAGTGGTCTAGTGGTCCGTAGCGTTGGCGATGTCCACATGAGGTCTCAGGTCGGCCGATACCCGGGTCGAGCTATTAAAAAGACAGTGTTTTTCCAGTTGTCTGATAAAAACAATGTTGCCCGAAATTGGAAAGTGTGCAATTGGCGATAAGCTTCTCACCTATCACATTTATATCTTCGGCTAATCGTTGGTGCACTTGTTGTATCTCTGTCTACCCCTTCAGGGATACGGACGTGAGAATATTTTAATGATAATTTGAGCTATGATCACATTTCACTGCCAGGTATATTTCAATTGATTTAACAATAAAAGTGACAGGACGAGCAAATTGCGCTACTCATGTGACATTGTTAAAGGACGTAGTTTAATAATGACTATTGTTCCCGCGAGAAGTGTCTTTCGAAATATTAAATTTTTCTTCGGCTATATAAGCTACAACTTTAAATCAGACGTACCTATTCAAAGCAAAATATTTTTATGCAATAAAAGTACATCAATAAACTTATGCATGAACTGTAGGATTAAAAATTCCAAAACATGCCATAATTCAGGGTAATAAAGGAAACGGATAATTAATTGTTTGCAAACGTTTGAATAAACACAGTTTAACGCTTCAGAACTGTGTCGCGGCTGAGGGGACAAGTGATACCGGTGTTATTACATCAATACGTTACTGATAACTGATGTCACCGCATGTTCCGATTAAGATGGGACCAGTCCCGATACCTACAGTGAAAAAAATAAATGTTTACTTTAAATTTAGTTTCATTCTGTTAACAGAAAGCAAATTAGACAACAATATCGTTGTTATCTGACTTACTGACGTACTGACAAAAAAAAACAATTGCCATTGATGCATATTAAATCATTACCTGACTGATATTTAATATCACCACACATTACATACACTTTACGCAGACTTTTGATCTTAACACTGATAGATTACTTATTCAGTCATCTTTTTAATATATATTGGTATAGATTAATTTTTTTTTTTATGTCATAAGATAGCAAACAAGCAGATGGGTCTCCTGATGGAAAGAGTCAACCATCGCCTATAGATACCAAAGATGTTAATGGTGCGTTGCTATCTTGTGGCGAGGTTTAATGCCACATGCATAAGTTTAAGATTAAAATGAATGAGAACTACCTCAAAGCAGTGTTGATTGAAAAAACAATGTAGACGAGGACATAATTCTCTCCTAAAACCTTTTGTTCTAATATTCTTCCGTATTTTATCGGCCTAAACATGTAACATGTAATCATAAATCAGACGCAGTATTTTCAGTCTTAATATTGTTCTTTGGAGTTTGTTACTTGGGTAAATACTTTTTTTTTCAATTGAATGATGTGTATAAAACTTTTGATGGAAAATTGATCTATGTTTAAAATATCAGGTAGGGTAAGATACCTAAATATGTGTGTATAATTGTTCTAATCGAACGTAACCTTAGTGTAAATTTGGTGTTATTTACCAAATGTTAAACTAAAGTTACGTTTTACGGTTACTGTTAAGTAATCAGAATTTTTATTTATTTGGTGTAAAAATTAAAACATGATTAAAATATTTATAAAAATATACAGAATAATAAAATAATTTAGGATAAAAAAATCAATTACTAATTATACCTAAATAAAATATTTTAAGGCTAAAGGATTATATGCCAGTTACGATTAGGGTAGTAAAAATTAGATAAACGAATCAATAATTAAGATTAAGATACCCAGTTAATGAATGAATCATTATTATTTTAGCATCAGTGTTAAGGTTACTCTTTAATTTAAATCCAAACATAACTGCTGATGCACCCATCGTCAGTCAAGTTGACTTGACTCAGTTCAAATCAGTGTGACTATATTATGTGATAATAAGATAACAAAAGGCCATAAAATAGATTTTTTATGCTTATAGCATAGGATAGCATTAGCAAACTTATTAAAAACGAAATAATTGAAATAAATACAGAAAAGCGTATGTTATGTTAGTTACGTAGACCTTTTATATTATATATTTATAAAATGTGCTATGATTTTATTTTTTTTACATTTTTCCAAATTTTCATCATTCAGTATTATATAAAACTTAAATCTAATCATTAAATAAAAAAAAAACTTAAAAAACTGGTATCGTGTGTAATAAACTACACAATAAAATGTTGAAAATTAATATTTGCAAAATTGACATTTGAAAAAAAGTATCTTTATACCTCGAAAAGTAAGCAGAGGTACGAGTACAACCAGTGGACTCACGATTGGTCAAAGATTCTTAGTCTCACAATGTGATAGGTGGCAAGCCTATCGCTAACCGGACACTTATCCAATCCCGGGCAACTTCATTTTTATCAGAAAAATGAAAAAACTCATTTTGAATTGCCCGACCAGGGAATTGAACCCGGGACCTTACGTGGTCAACACCGACACCGGACCACTAGACCACAGAGGTGGTATTGATATCTGCGTGTGTCATTGTCTCACATTGTCTCTGAGATTAAAAAGTAGACTTTATTAAATATATCTTTCTATGTATAAAAGCTATCTATTTGTCCCGTTTTAACTAAAACTTATGGTTACGGTGCTGATAACGCACGATCGCAATCATGCCTATATATTAGATTTAGGCAAAATCCTCGTGTCAATGAACCGGTGTGCGATGCTATAATTGTCAATTTCTGATCCTCATATTGACTGAATTAACTCGAGACCTAATAACGTTGACATCATAGAATTATAAGCCGCTAAAAGCTTAGCCTGTTACTAATATATAATTTATGATTATGCTACAGATGCCGCATACAAGACAACTGCTGTGTCCCACATTTTTAAAGTTCTTTACTTTGTGTATAAAGTTCTTTACTATGAGGAAATGTGTATTCTGTAAAATATAATATCGACTATTATTTTATTTGTCATTACCTACCTAAAATACAGCCTAGGCCTAGTTTAGGTGCCAAAAACGCATAGTTGTTAATACGCACAAATAGTATAGATTTAAGAGAAATTGTAAACAGTAGATTAAAAATTTAAATTATTATATGTCGCGAATGTAGGTGTGTTATGTTTTCGTGTGAACCGTTGGCCAGAGTTATAGGGTCATCGGGATCGGTGAGAACCTTTTTGAAAAATAAAAGAATTTTGTTACTGCTAGGCATTTTTTTAATTGAAAGCAACGGCTACGTGCCACTAACAGTATGACTGACAGCTACTAACAAGGTGGTAGAATTCTATACTGTCTCGACCGGGTTTGGTACCACTGTCATACCTATTCCTGTTCCAATAGCATTGGTGCTTGTCGATGTTGTGTTCCAGTTTGGAGAGTAAGGTAGAATGTAAATTCATGCATACTGCTAATAATAAAAAAAACTGCCCTACGGATAGCACCGCATCAATAATATCTTTGTTAGGGCGTCGCCAGCCGATGGCCAAGTTGACTTTACCTACTACAATTCATACTTTTCTCATTCTCCATGAATGAGAAAAGTAGGTATGAATTGTAGGTAAAGTCGACAGCACATGAAGCTTTTCACTTGTACTACGAGCCTTACATCTACAGCCATTGTAGTAACAACAAAGCCTTACCAGCGTAGTTGAGCGTACGGAATATAAGAAATGGAATTGGTGAATTCATTCGAGTTTCGACGTACGGGATTGATCGATCAAGCAAGTCAAATTTTTCTTTCTACAAGGAGAACCATATGTTTCTTTGCTACTCAATGAAATTAAAAACAAACAATTCAGTAAAATTAATCTGAATTTGGCTCATACCAATCCCCAATAGTCCTCGAATTGTCTCATAGGTAATCCGGGGGTTTTCTTCAATTAACCGCTTAACAGTAGCCACATTATTTTCGTTGACAGTAGTTGAAGGCCGCCCTTCACGAAATTCGTCATGTAGAGAAACTCGACCTCTCTCAAATTCAGCAAACCATCGGCTCACGGTGCTCAAACAAGGTGCTTCTCTCCCAAAAACATTTTTAAGTCGAGCGGCACAGTCTTGCAGAGAAAGAGAACTTTTAAAATCATAAAAAATCATCGCTCTAAAATCTTTTCGACTTAATCCATTTTCGTTGCGTACGTAGAACTTTGATGTGTGATAAAAAAAACAATTGACAAATTATTTCCCGCCAATTGTTTTTTTTATTACTAAGAAGTTTGCAACGTTTTAAAAATATAACATTCGAAATTCAAATAGTTCCGATTAGCCAGAAGTGCTAAACTTTTAGTGTGCCCCTTTATTTATGATTATCGACTATTTCTAGCGATAACCGGGACCGACAGTTTCATGCTCATGCGAGGAACGGGAGTGGTAATACACCAATCCGCTAGATTCCGAGCTGCGACTGAGGATTAGATTTTGAGAAAACCTCGAAAAAACCTCAATACCCCTTTGCCCGACCCAGGGATTGAACCCCGGACCTCATGGTCTGAGCCGAATAGCCTACCCCTAGACCACAAGGCAGTCATGAGGCATTTGTGTTTTTTTTTAATTGGAATATAATTTAATAACTATGTATATAATAAAGTATTAAATAAGTGAGTACATGACCTGTATACATACAATGTAGACATATTATAATATGTCTACATTGACATAATAATTTTCCCCGTTAAACTCAATACTTTACCGACGATATCGTACTTGAAATCAATATGTTCATTTTCAATATGAACATAACATTTGAAGTACGACACACATTGACAAAGATTGTAATATCACGAACATATTGATAAACACTTATCGATCACCGAATTGTTTTCATATGTAATTTTATAACATTATCGGATTATTAGGTGGCACTTTTATTGAGCCATCTTTATCTTGATTGAGAACGAATACGATAATTAGTTTATAACGCCTTCATATTTTAAAAACGTACCTACCTGTTTAATTAAAAAAACGTATATATAATTAATTAATCGGGAAAACCCAATCATTATTAGCAAGATAGAAACATAGTAACGTTTGTTTAGCAAAAGATTTGTTATCGAGTTGGTTAAAGATTTGTTAGCGACCCTGACTACGCAATCAACGGGGCTCGGCGGGGTGATCACGTAACTCGCAAAGCAAAATTATCGTGATTGTTTAGTTATTGCAAGACACATAACAGCCTTGTACATTAGTGGTAGTCGTTGCCGCTTGATTAGTTTTGATGCTGTGACATTGCAAAAAGTGCATCTAGTGACCAGCAAGCAATTGGCGACGTTTTTGATGATTTTTTCATTACGTTTAAGAGTCGTCGCTGATCGCTGGCGAATTGCAAACGTTAGATGATACGCCTACGGGTTCGATCCCCGACAGGGACAAGCATTTTGTGTGATGAGCATAAATGTTTGTATTTCCGGGTTTGGGTGTTTATTATATATATTCTGGTATTTATAAATGTATAGGTGTAGTATCGTTGACTAACACCCATAACACAAGCAAATATTTGTTTACTTTGGGGTTAGATCAGTAAGTGTAATGTATTTATTATTCTTATAATAAAGCGAGTTTCGTTTTTATGTTATTATTTTTATTTTATCACAAATTTATTAAACGAATATAATTTTTATTTATTTGTATATTTGATTTATAATAAATAAATAATATGTTTCTGGAGCTAACATATTATTATACCCTTATCAGAGTAGAAAAACGTCCAAGAAAATTGATAGTACTTAATAGAAACATTTTTTAAGAATAGTTCATTAATCTGTGTGTGGCCGCGTTCCGATCCAGTAGTAATTTTTAAAATGTCGACTCGTTAAAAGTGCCTATAAAGGTTTATTTGAATAAAACTTTTTTTTTTAATTTGACACTTTTTACTTCTTGGATGTAAATATTAAAAATTATATACGCATAAATAATAAAATAAAATAAAAATATCTTCACGCCCTTATTCCCGAAGGGGTAGGCAGAAGTACAACAAGTGCACCCACGATTAGCCGAAGATGCTTGGTCCCACAAATGTGATAGGTGGCAAACCTATCGCCAACTGGGCACTTTTCGAATCCCGGGCAACTTTGTGTTTATCAGAAAGCTGAAAAACATTTTTTTAAGTGCCCGACCCGGGAATCGAACCCGGGACCTCATGTGGTCGACGCCAACGCTGGACCACTAGACCACAGAGGCGATTAAATAATAAAATAAAATGCTGAAAAATAAAGGCTAGTTTTATCGTGAAATCTCAATATGAGTAAAGGATTATTTTAAGATTAACAAATAAAAAATAACGTGTGTGTGTACTTATGTGTGTATACTTAGTACGTAAGAAGTTATACTTTTTTGGCGTAACAAGATAAAAATCTTTATAAAAATCTATCGCATTATCCTATGTTTGTAGAGAAAATGACACTATAATAAAACAAAAAAACTAAAATGTTGACTAGTCATTTTCATGGTGTTGAATTGTCATAAAGGTGTGCGCGCACATCGTAACAAATTATTCTCATCATTTTTTTCTAACGTGCCAAAAGAAGTATTACTTTAAACAATGAAGGCAGTACTTTTGAAGTTGTAACTTTCCACGTGTACCTATACCTCTCAAATAGAAAAGACAAAGCTGATGTATCGATTTGGATGGCATATAACTCAGTGGTGCAATGTTTTCACTGCGCTAAAGGTGCAGACTGATTTCACTTAATTTTTTTTGCATACCATATGTAGTATTTTTTATTATTCATTCCAATTTCTAAAAGCTATAAAATAAGGTGTGTTCTGTTTTCGTTAAAAAGTCACTATACAACTGTCTGCGTTGAACTAGTTTAGTAGATAACAATTACGATGTTTGAGTCAATTAGCAAATTAAGGCGTTAAACGTTTATCTTGCACAAACATTGTTATGCTTTGTTTAGAGTACAGACATATAAATTGTCAAGTTAGAAAATGTGACGCAAAAATTGCAAATAGCGAGTTTCTCTATATTGTAACTTGGGAAATTTTCATATTATCATCATAAAATTTTAATGGAATAAACATCTCTACCAGAAAAAAATTATGTTTTTTTTATATCATTAGATAGCCAACAATGAGATTGCTCTCCTGATGGAAAGAGAAACCATCGCATATAGACACCAAAGATGTTAATGATGCGTTGCTTTCCTTGTATCGGGATGACAATTATTCTAAGAGCCAGTGAACGGATACCTGTATGTATTTGACCAGACCTGGGTTTTTGTACATTGAGGCCCCTATACCTACCGTTATCAATATAAGTTTTTAAGACTATATAATAATAAATAAAATATATTGATGGCAGATCTGGTCAATTAATTTCAAAATAAATTTTTTTTTTAACATTTTCAAAATTGTCTGCCACAATGTTAAACGCATGATAATGGTCTGCCATTGTCATTTTCCATTAACAATAATAATATATTTTCAAATATCAAAACGGCAGATGTGGTCAAATGCATTTATAGATAGCCAAAAATCTATACCTGTCTTACCTGCACACTCGCCGCGTCCACCACTTTGGGCTTAGTGAGTCCTCATCTCATGTACGGTAGGTATAGGGGCCTCAATGTACAAAAACCCAGGTCTGGTCAAATACATACAGGTATCCGTTCACTGCCTCTTAGAATAAATGTCACATGCATAATCTATCGGGTACCTAACCGTCTAACCGGAACACGACAACGACAAGCATTGACGCTATTGTGTGTGGTGGTACTAAATATCCGGGCGAGTCGTTGCAAAATTCTACCACCTAGTAATCACGATGGTAGTGATACATATAGCCAATCGGTCGCCTGATACGACTTGCCTGGCAAAACGACAGTTGGTCTATTCTTAAAAGGAGTCCGGATCAACACGGGGGAAGATTCAGATCAGTTTGATCAGGCACGACAGTTTTCATCTTCTTGCGGCAAGAAGATGCGGCATGAAGATGTCGTGCCTGGCAAGAATCTTGCCTATATCCTTCCATATTCGCATAATGTGCATATATATCTTAGTAATATTATAGCATCACCAAATTATAAACTTCTTAGGTTTTTTATAAAAATGGTTTTTACAATTTTACGTTAACATATATACAAAACTTTAAAAACAGAATACAATTTACATAAATTGTAAAATATGCCTTAAGTTATATGGACGCTATATTAAAATCATCAATCTGTAAGTTGTATTAATGGTGGATAATGAACAAGGTGGGATTAAGGTTTCAAAGTTTAGGCAGCGAACGCTACTGCATGCATTCTCGTGGGCGATTACGATAACGATAGAAGTCGATACGACTGATAACGGTTATCATCGATACGCTTTGTACGCTCGCCGACCCATCCATCATTCCAAAACAGCCTTTACATTTGGCCGACTCGACGCAGACCTGAAGGTAAATAGCGCAGTTAACATATGTTAGCGATATCGATACACGTTGCCACTCACTCGACACTCGATGTCGATAAGCTACAATGTTTTCTTTAATGTTCTTGTAGATCGTTATATTATATCTAAGTGGAGCTATCAATTGCATTTGTTAATAGAACATGTATGTATGTATGTATGTATGTATGTATGTATGTATGTATGTATGTATGTATGTATGTATGTATGTATGTATGTATGTATGTACTTATCAATGTGATTGATTTTATGAATTATTTTTCAACTTCCTCGAGGTCTAAGGGACAGCTTATTTGGCTCAGATCATGAGGTCCCGGGTTTGATCCCCAGGTCGAGCAAAAGATATAATTAAGGTTTAGTCGAAGTTTTTCTCGAATATCTAAAATCTCAGTGGCAGCTCGGTATCTGGCGGGCGATGTTTTAGCACTCCCGTGCCTTGGATGAGCAGGTAAAGCCGTTGGTCTCAGTTATCGCTAGAAATAGTCGATAATCGTTATCAGGTCAATAAAGGCGGCAAAGGTGATCACCACTCATCACACCAACCGACAAACCGGTGAATCGTGGTGAAATAAAAAGTCTACAGACGTTTGGTTTACTTTACCTGCCACGCAAAGGTTAATACACGATATTTTTAAATATATTTCATTGGGTATAATTATTGTCATATCGTATACGCATAAAAACAAAAAGCTTTTAAATTTGTTTGAATGTTTGTTATTTTATCGCATCTCAACGTCGGGATGAATTTTTGTGAAACTTATATGGTCAATATTTCGGATTCGGATAGACGTTTCTAAATTAATTTATAAAGTTTTTGTATCATAAGATAATATTTTTAGTTGATTTCTGTCTGGAAGATATCTCTTCAAAAGATGAGCGCACATAGGTATTAGATTTTTGTCTATCATTTGATTGTAATTATTGTACATAAAAAGTTTATAAACAATCAACATATTGTTCTGCTACTGAGAAGGAAAAATAGCAAAGAAATGTGTTTTCCGTCTGAAAGTAGTAATAAAAAATATTAAATATACCTCGTTGTCTACGGTAACAATAACTATTACGTAATCTTATTCCCAATAGTCTTATTCCCAATCACTAGCTTATAGTGTAAATAATAAGTTTCCGAGAAAAGTTACTGTATACTTTTAATGCATTACAAAAATATAGGTCTGCTTTAGGACATTTTTTATTGCCTGTACGCTTAAGCTGCTATTGAAAAATAATAATCTAATCTTTTTTTATATCATAAGACAGCAAACAAGCAGGTGGGCCTTCTGATGGAAAGAGTTTACCTTCGCCTACAGCTACCGAACATGTTAACGGTTCGTTGCTATCTTGTGGCGAGGTCTAATACCACATGCAGATGTCGGTATTCCACATGAGGTCCCGGGTTCGATTCCCATGTCGGGCAATTCAAAAATGTGTTTTTTCAGTTTTTTGTTAAATACAACGTTGCCCGGGATTGCATAAGTGCTCGATTGGCGATAGGCTTGCCTTCTATCACATTGTGGGACTAAGTATCTTCGACTAATCGTAGATGCGCTGGTTGTACCTCTGCCTACCTCTTAATGGGATACAGGCATGAAGATATTTTAAACGAAGAGTAGCCTCTTTAGAGATGTAATTAAATGTAATCATGCTTGGTCCCACGCAGTCGGTAGAGTGAACCGAATGTTGTTCTACGTTCTGGTATATTACGAACTAGCTGCAGCGTGCAGCCCGCTGCATTATAACATTTTTTTGTGAATCCCGCGGGATTACCAACTTTTTTCGGAATAAAAAATAGCCTATGTGCTATTCCAGGTCACCATCTACCTGTGTGCCAAATTTCATTCAAATAAATTCAGTAGTTTTTGCGTGATTGAGTAACAAAGATCCATCCAAACATCCATCCATACATCCAAACTTTCGCATTTATAATATTAATATAGATTAATATAGATAATCAGGTGGTAAAATAGGTGGTGCTTACTATTGGCGCATTCGTCAATATTAACGATAATCGCTTATTGTTTAAAATAAGACTTCAAAAATAAGGTGTTAATTAAAAGGGTTGATATCTGCAAACCTAAGCTAAATGATACCTACCTTGAGAAAAATTTGTAAAGAAGACTAATTATCATGACCTTGGATATATATAAGAGTTAATATTTCAGTTAAAAGTGTACACGGTAATAGCTAGTATCTAATATTAATATTTATTACTCTTTTTAGATCTTTTAATGATAATAAAATAATCAAGGGTGATAAATAGTTAATAAGGTACAGTAAGTTCTTGCTGATTTTTGTGATCTTACATAAATATTTTGCAATTGCTATAGCAAAGCGCGATATGTAATTCGGTAAAGGAAATTCACTTAGCAAAAGAGAATGATGAAGGTCCATACAAATTTTGCCTCAAACGCAACACTAAAATAGCTGCTTGCCGTATTGTAGTACGTTATTAAAAAAATCTTGTAAAAAATTGTATCAAAAATCCTTGTAGCGGCTCAAAACAATCACAAACGCTACAAGAAAAAATAATAAAAAATTGGACAAAAATCAATAACAAATGGAAAAAATGAAATTCAAAATAAAATCCTGAATCGCGATATTACAATTATTTATCTTGTAACACTATATTCAAGTTTCAACGTTTCTCAAACGGACTTCGGTCCCCAGGCAGTACACCTTGCCTGGCTGGGAAGATCTTCCTTTTCCCTTCCTTGTCTTTGTGTGACGTCATCAACCTCCACAGTAATGACGTCACCTGACAAGCAGCTGGCCCGCTGGTTCCATCACTTCGACCCTTCCACGGTACGGACCAGTGGTGCCACAGTGGTGACCCTCGGCAAAACAACACGCATCAGCCTTCTGACCATCAGCGACTCCTGATACCACTGTGGCACCACTGGTCCGTACCGTGGAAGGGTCGAAGTGATGGAACCAGCGGGCCAGCTGCTTGTCAGGTGACGTCATTACTGTGGAGGTTGATGACGTCACACAAAGACAAGGAAGGGAAAAGGAAGATCTTCCCAGCCAGGCAAGGTGTACTGCCTGGGGACCGAAGTCCGTTTGAGAAACGTTGAAACTTGAATATAGTGTTACAAGATAAATAATTGTAATATCGCGATTCAGGATTTTATTTTGAATTTCATTTTTTCCATTTGTTATTGATTTTTGTCCAATTTTTTATTATTTTTTCTTGTAGCGTTTGTGATTGTTTTGAGCCGCTACATCCTTCAAAGATTAATATTACTTGAATTCACAATTATTGTATTCTATTTTAAGCAATTCACCATCAATATATCGTTAAGATAGGTAAATACGTTTTTGTATCTCTCATCATGAAGATTATTTGATTTTAACCACTTACAAGTTAAAAGACGAACTTTTTTTACATAAAAATATTTGATAATCCGTATTCGTTCACAGTTCAAATAGATGACACTTGTTTCTTTTTTGTTTCTTTAGGATGATACTAAGAGTAGCTTGTTTATACAGCCTTGTATGTTGTAAGTTAATATATTATAATATAGTAATAAATATTTTCATTTCTGTTGCATTTTTTACAACAATTTGTTTAAAATTTTGCGTTTTATCTATCCCACATTTTTATATACATATATTTTTTTGGTTGGTCATAAATAAATGAAAGTGTTAACTTGACCAGAAAAAAATAAAAAACGTAAAATTTTGATTGGTTTCATGACTTTCCAACTAAAACCCTTTTAAAATTAACTTGCTATTAAAAATATCCGTTGATTTCTAATATTTAGTTTGATAATTTTGGCTGACGCTAAAATATTCTTGTAGGCCTTTTAGTCCGATCTCATTAATCTCCTTTTTGCACTGCTCTCATGCCTATTCTAAAAGATCGCAATTGATTAACAGTATACACTTAATACAATAAATACCTCAAACATTCTATCGATAAGTAGTAATGTGCTATGGTGTATGTAGTGAATCCTACTGAATTAAAGTTAACTCTAAAGTAAAGTGAAAACCCAAATTTATTGAAAACAGGGCAGTTGTATGCACTCCCTAGTCCCTAGTACCTATATTTGGAAAATACAAACCCAAATCTATATACTTAACACAAAATAAATGCTTCAATTTCAATCTTCAAACTTTCCTGTCCACAAATCATGGCCTAGGTGATAAGTGTAGGTTTAAGCAATTACGCTCACGTGTTACAATAAATGTCTGCACGGACAATATTTGCAGGAGCATTAGAATAAGGCGCGAACGTATTTGCCGATAGATTTCCAGCCTCCGAGTGTTTGCACCGTGTTTTATTTTTGTCATATTTCACTTGTGTGGCCGGCGGCGTACGTGCGTTTTTTATTTGTTTCTGAGCTATCTTTCGTAAATAACTGTTAAGATTTTTTTCACATAACAACAATTAATTTGTAATTGATTCATTTGCTAAGGTCGAACTTAGCGTTTTGTGAAAAGTTTAGTTTTTCTAAATTAAATGTGTATGGCATAAAAAAATTGACATGCACAAAATGTTTTAAGACATGAGTTCCATAAGAAAGGGAGCTTTTTTAAACATTATATTTATACATTGATGTGTTTAAAAAATTGGTAATAATAAAAATTTACAAACGCGAAATTTTATAAATTTTTTTAATTTTTTGCCCAATTTGTTTAGTTTTATATTTGGAGAAATTTAACAAATAATTTGAATGAAATTAGTATAGTTTTTCTGAGATTATGGCATGGCTGAGGAAATTGTGGACCCATTTATATTTATTCGATTAGAAAGGTCAGTTATTGACATTGGCCGCGTTTCCGATCCGGTACTAGTTTTTAAAAAATAAGTTGACCTGTCAAAATAAATTGTAAAAAGTTTTATTAAATAAAGTACTTCTGATTTTTGATTTCTGTATCTATCATAAAACAAGTGATAATAAATATTATCGAGTTATTTAATATGTATAAGACAACCACCATCTACTCTATATACTAATATTAGATGAATTATGTGCACAACGAATATATATTACACGAAAAATGAATGAAAAAATTAGAAAAACTAATGCTCTATGAAATTTTAAATCGTACACCTAATAGAAGATTTTAATAATTTCAGTTGTTGAGAATTTCAAGTTGAAAATTTCAATTTTAAATCGTACACCTAATAGATTTTAATAATTTAAGTTATTGAGAATTTCAAGTAATTAATAGGCTAAAATTAATAAAATATTAATATTAGGCTAAAACTAATAAAATATTATATTAAAATATTAATTTCAATTTTAAATCGTACACCTAATAGATTTTAATAATTTAAATTATTGAGAATTTCAAGTAATTAATAGGCTAAAATTAATAAAATATTAAAAGAAAAATCAATTCTAATTGTCTCATCAGTAAATTACATTACCTTGTAGAAAAACTGTGACAATACTAAGCTAAATACTCACTGTCATCCGTCAACTTGCGGTCACGTCGTTGTCGTGGAGGTGCATACAAAGAAGACTGATCCACTCCTGAGCCACCTGAAGTGAGTGAAGAATGCCCACTATCTCGGAATTCACCTGTTTCTGCCCAAACTGCAACAAAATTAAAATGTTGTGATTTTGTGTAAAAAAGTCTCTTGCCATCATTCCCAAATAAAGGGCTAAAAATATCAACCTTATGAGATATAGCTACATCAGGCACTTATAGTTTATTGTTAAATATTTGATTAGCATTTATATCAATATTTATAAAAAAAATAAGTTTATATTATACGAAAAAATCTAGTTAAGTTCAAACCTACGATGAGTTCGTTCTATTTCTTACATCGTTTTTTTCTCTTTCAGTGGCTTCGCAAGGGCACACGTAAAGGTTTGCGGAAATTTGCGAATTATTTTATTTTCTTCGTTGAGTAATTGATTTCCGCAAAGTGACACCTGAACAGTCAAATGGATTATATTGTATATAACCATATTATAATAGAATATATTATATTATATATACCTGAACATATCCAAAATAAAAAGATCACCCAATTTTAAGGTTTTGTGATGATTAATGTATTTTCCTTTTTAGGGTTCCGAAGTAAACTAGGAACACTTATAGTTTCGCTATGTCTGTTTGTCCGTCCGCGCGGTAGCTCAGAGATCCTTATTACTAGATAGCTGTAATTTGGCACGAATATACATATTAATCACGTCAACGAAGTGGTAACATAAAATCTTGAAAAATATTTTTTTTCAGGGTAGCTCCCCTACATATTAAGTGGGGATGTTAATTTTTTTCTCACGTAACCCATAGAGTGGGATATTGTTAAATAAGTTTTAAAAAAATATTCTACTAAAAAATATTCTAGGTTGGTAAAAACAAGTTTTCGATTAAGGGACTCGTTTGTAAATTATTAAACTTTTAAGTGCTAATTTTTGTTAATAGTTGACAAACTTATAAAATATACTTGTAGAAGTTTTTATATGCGGTGAACCTGTGGTATATTTTTCATCCACGTTGTTCATAGTATGAAATTATAAAAGCCCTTTTCTTAGTCCGCATTATTGTGATAGGCAACTTCGAACCCCTACATCGCTCGTGGCCCGACACGCACTTTACCAATTTTTTCTGAGAGATCTACACTTACACTTACATAATTTAAAGATATTAAGACGATTTGTAAGTATAAATAAATGTATGTCTTCATAAATTTTATTAAAATTGCTAATTAAGAATAGTTTATTAGAACACCCTGACAAAATAACACATTTGTCGAGAGACAGTGACGCCCCGCTGTTAGTCGCTTAATTAAGTGCCCCTTAACACTTGTTAACAAATTAGTCGCTTGAGACACCGTCATGTAGAGTTGTCCCTATTTATAGAGTAAGCCAGATGATAATACGGGCACACATTATTTTACATTAATCAAAAATATTATTTTTATTAATTATTTTTTTGAAAAGAAACATTTTTATTGACGTAAGGGAGAAACTTTATAGCAATGTTCAAAAAAGTTACACTTTTCTGTTACGCTCGAGCGTCACGCTGTTGTTTATCGTTAAATAGTAAATATCAGAAAAATGATAGGTCGTAAATAAGTTTCACTTCCTACGTGTGCACACTATTATACCCACCCTTTTTAAAATCTATTTCTCCTTTATTATTTATTTTCAAAAAGTTTTTTTAGCTAAAGCGCAGACTTATAATTTACGTGTTTGTATGTTTTATGCTAATGGATGTACAATCTTTGTGTTTTTTGTTTGATAATATGTTTCTACACTATTCACTTATGAGATGTTTACATGCACACAAATACACACACCTACATACATACATACTGACGTTATCGTGAAAATAGACGGAAAAGGTTCCTAGGACCTCAAAACGTGGAGATCCTGTGAAAATTCGATTTTCGAAAATCGGGGCAAAATCAGTAACTTCGTTATCTACATTTACAGTTGCGTACATACAGTACATACAGTTGCGGAAGGTTACAATTATATATGAAAAATATACCTAACCAAAATTGGTAAACTACCTTTAGGAAGTCGGTTAGAAAATCAATGTCATTTGACTATATATTATTATCAATGTAAGCCTTAAGTTTCTGTATCATAAACCAGTTCTAATACTACTTAAGCTCACTTAAAGAGGCAATACGAATAAATGGATTATCATTTTCATATATCTGAACAAAATATGCGTTTATTTTAAAACAGTCTTATATTACCTAAGTCCTTTACGTTACTATTGATTTTTTCTCGTTAAAAAATAAGTTCGGGGCAAAAGTATTTTCGTATTGTTCATACAAAGGAAAATATTTTTTAGGTATAATTTATTTATTTATAATATGTTTGGGGGCGGTTCGGATCGTTGACTTGTCACCATCTTGTGGGTAGTGTCATGATCCCATTCCTGTAGCAATTTTGAGAGATTAAACAATGTTCTTTAAACAAGCAATGTTCACATCCCAGCCAAGCTCTCGCAATTTTTACTGCGTGGCTCCGCCAGACCGCACTTATCGCGTAGATGAGTGCGGTTTGGTGTTGTCATGGTGGAACACCACGCCCTTTCTATTTACCAGCTCCGGCCGGTTTTTCTCAATAGCTTTTAACCTCATCAATTGCTGCCAGTAGAGGTCAGAATCCATAGTTTTACCCGGTGGCAAAAGTTCATAGTGTACAATTCCTTTCCAATCCCACCATACACATAGCATTACTGTTTTTCGAGTCAGGCCGGGCTTTGCCACGGTCTGTGGAGCTTGTTCATGCTTCGACCATGATCTTTTTTGCACATTCTTATCGTAAGTCTCCCATTTTTCATCATCCGTAATCACCTGTTTAAGAAATTATTAGGAATTGTTACGTTTCAACAAAGAATCGCAAATGGAAACACGTTACATTAATTAGGTTTGTCTCAGTGAGATCATGTGGTACACAAAAATCAAGTTTTTTCTTGTACCCAGACTTTCGTAAATGACGTAAAACTATTTTATGATCAACATCCAGTTCTTCAGCTATGTCGTAGCTACTAATATGTCGATGCTGGTTTCATCTGTGACAGGGCGTCCAGAGCGAACCTCATCGCTCATTTCACACTAAATATCCAGATTTGAAACGCTTGAATCACATTTGTGCTACTCTTATTGATACCGCATTAGGTCTGTAAACCGCACAAATTTTATTTGCGGCGTTCGTCGCTTTTTTACCTTTTTTGTAATAAAACTTTAAAATGTACCGAATTTCTTCATCACATACGTTCATTTTGCTTGCTTGAAAAACAATTGAAAATGGCGGGAACTAGTTTTTTATTTATTTATTGCATCTTCAGAATGTCATATTTAATGGTATTAAATCTAACCAGTTACATTCAGTACAGCCAAAGAGATTTTATTACTAATAATACATTCAAAATACGAAAATACATTTGCCCCGACCTATTTATTATATTGGGCAATAAGAAACAAAATGTATTATCGACTTAATAAATAAATTATTATTATTAGTTTTCACTAACATTAGTTTTAAGCAATTGTTAACAATGATTGTGAAGAATTCAAAAAATATGGAAGCTAAATCTGAAATAAAATATTATTATTATTATAAATAAAAAATGCAAATCCAGTTTCCATTATGTCGAACCTGAATATATCTGAGAGTATATAATGTGTTTGCATGCAAAAAATGTGTTGATAATTTTGAATTTCAAAAATTAAACCGAATCAAATATCAATTATACCCACACCTCAAAAGCACTTCATCGATTTTGATGAACTTAAACTGTTCCCTAAGTTAGAAAATACGTGATTTAATGAAAAAAGAATTCGATGTGGATATTAGTTCCCAAAAAATTCGTGTACAAACATACAAACATACATACACACAAAATTTGGTACACGTTCTTGGACGACAAAATAAATCATCATACTCAAATGTTACCCTATTCCAATAATATTACATACATCCGTTTTTGCGTCGGTTGAAGATAAGAATATGAACATAACTAGCTTTTGCCCGCGGCTTCGCACGCTATAATTCGGAGTAATATTATTCCCATTTCCCTATACCGTGAAGATTTCCTGTTTATATATTATACATTTAAACCTTTCTCTTGAATCATTCTATCAAAAAAACCGCGTTAAAATCCGTTGCGTAGTTTTAAAGATCTAAGCATACATAGGGACAGACAGCGGAAAGCGATTTTGTTTTATACTACGTAGTGATTCAAATTCTTAACCGGTGACTAGATAATTTGCGTTTCACTTTTTATGCTTGTATATAGTTTGTATACACTCATGTCTTTTATAAAAAATATATTATTTTTGAACCTTTTATAAATATTCAAAAAACTAATACCAATATATTATTATAATTTTAAAAACCATTATGTAGGTACGACTTATACATATTAGTTGAAAAGGAATGAATTTTGTCGATGGAAATCTTGTAGTTCGTACTCAATGAAATACATAAATGATTCAATTTTTTTCTTTCTGTCACTTGTCCGCTATACAGTCGAGGATCTTAACAGCCCCAATAAAACAATGAAGGCCCTTATCATTTGTTATCAAAGCAGCAAACATAAAATGTATTTGAACGAGTTGTCGTTTGCACTGTACGTTTGTGCGACCCGACGTTTGTTCTGGTTGTGATGAGATAACAATGATGCTTAGGCAATAATTATGACTATCCAATGTTTTGTATCAACGGTATACCTAAAAAGCCGTATTCAATATTTTATATCAAACACTTGTACTGTTTCACAAAAAATTGACAGATATATTATCCAACCGGTTTCGCTTTTATAAGCATCATCACTCATCAGGGCAATTAACACTTAACTAAAAATAATAATGATTTAACATTTTATAGTTTGAAAGCATCATGTTGGAAAGAAGAAAATGTTAAATCATGACGGTTAGATTTTATTTTGTTTTTAGTTTAGTTGTAATTGCTCTGATGATGCTTATAGAAGCAATACCGGTTGGATAATACGGTTTGAGACATACTACTAATATTATAAATGCGAAAGTTTGTGAGTATGTATGTATGGATATTTGTTACTCTTTCACGCAAATACTACTGAACCGATTACGATGCAATTTGGTATGTAGATAGCTGAAGACCCAGAATAACATATAGGCTATTTTTCATCCCGGAAAAATTAGGTGATCTCACGGGATTCACTAAAATTTTTTATAATGCAGCGGGCTGCACGCTGCAGCTAGTTTATTAATATATATGTTAATTTATTGTGAAAAAGTATAAAGTGTTTGATATAAAATATTGAATGAAAATGGAGTTTAATCAAGTGCCGACGACAAAGAGCGTAGAATATATAAAAAAAACCTTTCTTATTACAGTATAACCCCGTGCTGCGTCGGGCGCCTTTGAAGAATAGACCATCTCGCATTATTCCAGGCAGTTCGTAAAAGGCAAGACAAGGCACATGCATAAGTCTACCGGCTACCTTACCCTCCAAACCGGAACACGACAATGACAAGCGTTGGCGATATTGCGACAAGAATAGCTTACCTATTCTTGTCGCGGTGATACCCAATTACCCGGCCGAGACGTTGAAGAACTCTACCACCTAGCAGTCATGTTGGTAGTGACACATATAGCCAATCGGTGGCCTCTTACGACCTGCCTGGCAGAACGGCAGTTGGTCTATTCCTCAAAGTAGCCCGGAACCAACATGGGGGAAAAATTGGATCATTACATATCATATAAAATGGAACAAAATAAAATATTAAAAAGATCGATAGTATTCCTTTCCATTACTAATATATTATTTTCTAACTTTATTAATTTTCTAACTAAAAAATTATTTAAAAATTCTTTATTCTTTCCTTTGAAAACAAAACGCTGTTATTTTAAAATAAAAAAAACAAATCTCAGTAGCAGCTCGAAGTCTGGTGATAATGTGGTAACTTCCCTGTGGTTTGGATGAGCACGTGAAGCTGACGGTCGTGATTATCAGTTAGATGCGATAATGGGGATCACTACTCATCTCGCCAACCGACGAAATGGTGAATCTTGGTGAACCGGAAATTCTATAGATGTTCGATTCCCTCTTTCTATTCCGCAAGAGAATCGACGTAGTGATTCTTTATATTATTTTTTAAAAAGTATAATTTTTGCTAGCAATTTTTCACATTTTTCTACTTATTTACAATTCCTTTAAAATATTTTTAGCAATCTTTAATTTATTATTGATTTCAATAAATAAAATTTTATCGAATAATAATTGCGTGTCTAAAGAAGCGCAATAATAGCAATCAATTTATTAGCGTGTAATCTATTCACCGTGCGTGTGTATTAAATATAATATACCTACATATATCCATCATGTCCATTATTTAGGACAAGGCTATTTTATTCATTTGTGTTTACAATAGCATCTTTTCTTTGAGTATATAAACCTCTGCATCTTTTATTTGAAATGTCGCTGTGTCTAGAGTTATTTAGAATAGAATCATATAAAGTGGTTTTCATAACATCACAGTTCTGGTTAAAACTGTACGAATGAATTAAAACTATACGAATAACAAACACATTTCTACGTTAAATTTAGTAAACACTCATGTTAAATAAAATTTTGAATGCAAAAAAACTATACTTCTTTTTTAAGTCAATTATATGAGCATTAAGCACATACAACATTTCTTCGGCTAACTTTTGAAAAATGGGCCATCTTTCTTCTTGCCAGGCAGTTCGTGAAACGCGAAAAGTTGGCCAAAGATGTATATTGTAGCCAATTAAGTTTAATTTACCTCAACTTTATACACTCACAACACTCACTCACCATTGCGACTACTAGGTTAGATACGGAGTTCTACAATGTCTTGCCCAGGTTTGTCCCACCTTACATTTTATTGACGCAATGTAAGTACTATACATAGTAATAATCGGGTTTGAAGGGAAGATAGCCGGTAAACTTATATACGAAGGATTACCGTCCTGCCAAACGGATGGTACCTACCATTAACATCATTAGTGTCCCTTTCCATCACAAGAATCATCTTCTTGTTTGCTATCTTATGATATTAAATAATATCTTACCCTCCAAACCGGAATAAGATAGCTCACAGCATCGAAATAAAACACGCAGTAACAATAGAAAGTAAATACCATACCCGAGCGAGATGTTGAAGAATCTCACCACCTAGAGGCGGCCATTGCCCTGCCTTAACTATCCAATGTTCATCAAAACTAATACCTGACTGAGAAACCTGACTAAGAAAAATCTCGTTTATTAAATGAATAAATTGTTTATGAATTTTATTTACATCTTTATCCCTCTTTATCTTTACATAGTCATAAAATAAAGTCACTTCCGCTATATGTTCGGATTTAACTTTTAAATTACGCAATGGATTTTAATGTGGTCCATGTTTGGTGATCATCAAAATACAGAGTGATTTAAGATAAAGATTTTTATGTATAATAAGGAGTATTATAGTAGAAAAAAACCGAGAAATTCAAGAATGGTCGTAAAAACATATATTTGTGCGTTTACTTTGAAACCGTGCGAAGCCGGGGCGGGTCGCTAATAATGGATAAACTCAAAAATTAATAGACCGATTTTAACGGTTAAACTCAAAAATACTAGACGTATTTTAACAGCTAAACTTAATACTCCAATTTTAAATAATTACTAGCTGTTGCCTGCGACTTCGTCCGCGCAGACTTCGTTTACTCCGCACTGCTCCTCCCCTGTAGGTGATAGCGTGATAATATGTAGCCTATATGTTGACCCGACCTGTTAGTAATATTCATGCAAAATTAGAAGTAAATCCATGCAGTACTTTTTGACAAACAGACAAACAGACAAAAATTCTAAAAACTATATTTTTGGCTTCGGTATCGATTGTAGATCACGCCCCAAGTATTCTTTTAAAAAAATATTCAATGTACAGTTTTGACTTTCCTACGATTTTATTATAAATAATAATTATAATTATTTCGGTTCCCTAGTAGGGTAAGCAGAGTGAGTAGAAAGTCTGTATACCTTTTGGTTCACCACGGTTGGAGATGAATGGTGATTTCCACGCCGCACTTTACCGAACTGATAACGATTATCGACGATTTCTAGCGATATCCGAGGCCGTCAGCTTTACGTGCTCACCCAAATCACCAGAGTTACACACTACCTGCCAGACTCCGAGTTGCTATTGTAACTTCGGATTTTCATGAAAATTTTCCGAAAAAATCCTCAATAACACTTTTGCCCCACTTATTTAGCTCATTTTAATTATTTCACGAATTAAATATTATTTATTATATAATTAGTGAAATAAAACCAGACTTATTATTATATTGTACGTTTACGTACGTAAGTTTTATTTATACTACTATATAAATCTGTAATGTAATGTCTACCTATCTGCCTGTATATCAAATATTTTAACAAATGAGATCGGCCTTAAAAGTGCCGCAAGAATATAGCCGAAATTATCAAATACATTTAATGTACAATAAGCTTATATTAGAATTCAACGGACAATGGCAAGTAAATTTTAAAACGATTTTAGTTGGAAAGTCATAAAACTAATCGAACTTGTAGGTACGCTTTTAATTTAGTTAAAATCGTCAAATATTAAAGTAAACATATGTAATCATTTGACGTTTTATGTATCAGTAATGGAGAATCGGCTACAAGCTGTTTAGAATGACGTTATTTTTTGAAATAATTTTAAATTAGAGCGCTGACAAAATTTTTGTAGCCTTGTCTATAGTGAAAATTTATCGTTTTTTTTATATCATAAGATAGCAAACAAGCAGATGGGTCTCCTGATGGAAAGAGTCAACCATCGCCTATAGACACCAAAGGTGTTAATGGTGCGTTGCTATCTTGTGGCGAGGTCTAATGCCACACGCATAAGTTTACCGGCTTACTTATCTTCCAAACCGGAAAACGACAGTGACAAGCACTGACGCTATTGGGGCAGGAATAGGTAAGGCCGTGGTACCAGACCCGGGCGAGACAATGCAGAACTCTACCACCTAGTAGCCACGATGTTAGTGACTTGCATAGCCAATCGGTCGCCTTTTACGACATGACTTAAAGGTTTACACTTTAAAAAATATTATGTTTACGACAAATTTGATTCGATTTTAATTTTTGAAACGGCATTAAACGCAGTTTTTTAAGTACTTTAATAGTGTAGAGGGTCAAATATCGAATGCTTGAAACATTTCGAAGGTATATCAAAAAACATTTTGTAACTAATATTTTTGAAAATGTTTGTCAGTCTATATGCCCCCTTATAATTAAAGGATGGCTAGACCAATATTGATAAAATTTGGTATACAGTTGAATACGTATTAACGGTTGCACGTAAATAAAAACTTCCCGCGAAGAGAGCAGGCGTTAACTAGTCTAAAATAATATTACGTAAACAAAATCGGACGATCTCTCTTTTTTTGTGTCGAATTAAAAACTGCGTCCTGTTTTGTGAAGTCAGTTAAAAACCCACTTATGGAAACAAACATTAAAATCTTTTAATTAAACACAATAACAAGTGAGAATACAATACAGATTAATATAAATGACAAACTAATGGTGTCGATCGAAAATAACAGTTCGTCCGTGACTTTCTTCAAAACAACAGGCTTAGATCGCAAAAATAATTGTTTTGTAATTAACAAGTGTAATTAAAAATACGCCTTATTATTAGTACTGTTGTAATTATTTCTGAAAATACTGGTAAACGTAAACAATTTTAAAAATATTAAAACGAATATTTTTTATCTTGATCATTGGTTTAGGTCGTGAGGTCCTCAGTATATTACCTCGGCCGTATTTTTAGTGTATTTATTTATTTACTTTTAAGCACTAGAATTGTACGTTAAACTTAATGCCTTAAGAGCCATTTCACAAAATCGCCCAACTGAAATTTAGATATTTTCTAATCGATGCGAGAGCTGGACGTCGTCGTCCATATAGTGCACCTAGTGCTGGTAAAATGAAAATAGTATTGATACTTTTAATATTTTAATTATGACTACGCGGTATTAATTTTGGCACACGGACGTAGCGGATTTTATAGTATTCTCTTTTATTTCTTTCTGAAATAAAAAATAAATAAATATTATTTAAGTGACTTATTTTTGCATAAGAATAGAATATAGTTTTATTCTATGCCAATTTCTATAGGAAAATATCATTTTTGATAACAAAAAACCCAGTTAATGTTTCGTTAATTTTCGCTGAAATACGCATATTTAGTTATTAGATATAGTTATAGATCTTTGAGGAAAAAAGTAATCCATTCAGGCACAATTGTTGGATGTTTCTGGTTATTTAGTATTTTTTCTAATTAAGTTTATTGATTCTAGCAGTAGCAATACCTTTTGGAAAAATAGCTCCTTTGCGTAATTGTCGAATCTTGATTTCGGAGAATATTTATTATAAGAAATACAATTGATGATTAAAAAATCTGTTTCATTGAGGCAATATTTACAAAATTAAACTATCTAATGGTGCAATTTTATTAAATAAAAGTACCCTACAATATGAAAAATTAGGAGTTGGAAAATTTTGATTTTTGGTCAAAAGTTGGTCTAATGTGTAAACTGCCTCTTAACGGCATTCTCTGCCAGTCAACCAATAATTGGAGCAAAACATTTTAATCGGGGGTGTAAAAATGTATTTAAAATGGAAACAGGAAATAATATTATAATGGCAAAACAAAACATACAAATAGTAATAATAACTATCTTTTTTCTACCTATGTTAATTGTTAACCGTAACAGCCTGAAATCCGGCGGTAGTACATTGAAATTGCCTTGACTCGTAAAAAGTATCTAAAGCTGTCGTTCTAACCGCGAATAACGATTTTTTATGGTGGTATTATGATGGTGGTGATGGACGGAACCTTGGTGCGCGAGTCCGACTCGCACTTGGCCGGTTTCTATTAAATATTTCTGTTGTATATTATCGCATGTATAGTTTACTTTGGAGTAAGTTCAAGACGTTGCATTTGTTTGTGATTTTTATTATTGATTAATTTACTATCATATATTTTGAATACTTTTCATAAAATTATACCTACTATTACCTAATAATAAAAATACAAATGAGAACAATAATTCAAACGCACTAAACGTGCACTTTAATTATTGTATCCTAGATGTCGGTCGAGTATTATATTTTGGGTATCTATCCAGATAATAGAAGAATTCTGTAATATATCGCCCCTATTTATTATTATGATCATTGACTTTTCCTGCCGTAACAACGTCTATACTGGTTACTGTTCTAGTTTAGAAGACTAAGTAGCTGTTTAACCTATGTATGTACGGATCCACTTATCAAACTTTCGAATGATCAACTTGAGTGTTGGAGAGGGTATCAAGTTAATTGATACAGCGTTTGGAAATATTATTTATAGGCGGTAGACAAAGAAATTAACTAAAAAAACTCCATGGTTTAGACATAGGATAATTTTGTCGGTTTCACAATTTCTACGATACCTATGTAATTTGTTTACTAAACGTTGCCATATTATTGTAAATTTTCAATCACAATGTAGTATTACTTCCGTTTATTTGTAATTCTTTTACCTACTTACAATTTATTACTCCGCCGAGTAAAAGAATGTTAAGCTCCGTTTTCACTTTGATTAGTGCGAGTGTGAGTGTTTAATCCAGGTGCTTAGTATTAAGCCAAAAATACGTGAAGATAGCCGTTGATCAGTGCGAGTGATTCGAAATCAGCGTAGTAAAAGTGAATAGATGCTGATTCATCATCACTCGCACTGATCAACGGCTGTCTTCACGTATTTTTATTTTAATACTAAGCACCTGCATTAAACACTCACACTCGTACAAATCAAAGCGAAAACGGGGCTTTATTCTAAGTGATTACTTACCGCGAGTGACGTAATAGTACTTAGGCCCTGGTTACACTTTGATTGGTGCGAGTACGAGTGTTTAATGCAGGTGCTTAGTATTAAGCAAAAAACACGTGTAGACAGCACTGATTAGTGCGAGTGATACGTAATCAGCGTCTATTCACTTTGACTACGCTGATTACTATTCACTCGCACGAATCAACGTCTATTTACACGTGCTTTTTGATCAATACTAAACACCTGCATTAAACACTCGCACTTGCACTAATCGAAGTGTAACCGGGGCCTTAAAGTTAGTAGGCAAGTGTTGCAAAGGTTCTTTCGGGTTTTATATGGTAAAATTGAACTTCAAACAATCTAATTCGTTGTGAATTAGATTGTTCGAAATTTGTTTTTTTTTTTTATACTAAGCAAAAATACAAGTTCACTAACGCGCAGTATTTATGGACTAGTGAAAGACGTATATAAAATTAAACTGATAGTTTCATCGGCACTTTGTATGTATTCCTGCGACACGGATGCCAATCTTGTATAGATGTAATAAAATCGTAGAAATATCAAAACTGTGCATTGAATATTTTTTTAAAAGAATACTTGGGGCTTGATCTACAATCGATATCGAAGCCAAAAAATAGTTTTTAGAATTTTTGTTTGTTTGTCTATGTATGTCTGGGGTAAACTCAAAAAGTACTACATGGATTTACTTCAATTTTGCATGAATATTTACTAACAGGTCGGGTCAATATATAGTCTACATATTATCAAGCTATCACCTACAGGAGAGGAGCAGTGTGGAGTAAACGAAGTGCGTGCGGACGAAGTCGCAGGCAACAGCTAGTACACTATAAACATATTTTGCCATATACAAGCGATGGTTACCTCTTCCCACCAGAAAATTCATCTGCTTGTTTAATATCCTAACATTACAAATTCGAAATTGAGCTGGTCTGTTTGTGACGCTCTCACTTCTTAAATGCTTAACCGATCATTGTAAACCTTTGCATATACATTTTTCAGGGTAAAGAAAAATACGCCTGGTATTTTTTCACCAGAAAAACTAGCATTCCTAACGGGCAAAAAAACTTTTAACGCGTGGGGGTCAATGAGATATTTTTAAAATTTGCAAAAACCGGTAAACCTACATCAAAAGAGAAATAAAAAATAGACAAATATAATTAAACAGCCTTATCATCAAGCAAAAAGCAATATTCCCAACGGGTAAAAAAATTTTTAACGCGAAAAAAAGGCAAGTTAATACGATATTTAAAAACTTGGCAGAAATCGGTGAACCTACATAGAGAAATGCAAAACAGACAAATATAGTTAAAAACCTTATCATTGAAGTTACGCTATAAACTTAAATTTTTGAAGAAGTGTATAATAAGCCTAAACAAAATATGTTGTATTTACCCTAAAGACGGCTAGCTCCGGTAAATATAGATAAGTGCACGTTATTTATGACTACGACCCTGACTGTAATATATTATATTCAGTGTCTGGCCACATCAGTCTATTTACAGTGTAAGCAGTTCCGGGACTACATATAGGAAAAGGAGAAAAGATATTCATAGATAGCAAAACTTCGCAAATGATGTTTTATCAATTTATAGCCTACAGGTTGACTAGAAAAATAGTGTGCATATTGAAAAATAGTGTTTAGTACCCACTAGATTCTGTACCGAATATGTTAAAAAATATACACTTAAAATTTGACCTAATTATCCCATAAAAATGTTTAAGTACGAATACCCGTGCATAGATATCGAAGTCTTTTGTTTAGAAATGGCGATTTACCGTACTCGTGACTAGACGATGGCGTAGCTGGTTAAGGTAGTAGTGCGGTGACCATACTTTTTGAAGATTACCCACACTATTTCGCTTAGGTTTGTTGTGTAGGTAAGCAATATACTTTTTAAATATATTTTTATTGCTTACATATTAACATTAACTATCCTATACTTCAAAATGTAAAATCTTTTACTAGATATAGGTACTGTATGATGTAAAATACATCTACGGGGTCTAATCAAATTATTAATATCATATTAAAATGAAACAAGTAGGTAGGTATCATCACGACGATTCTCTTACGGAGTAAGCACAGTAGATCAAAAGTCGTTAGATATTCCTATTTAAATAAAATGTTATGTATATATACTTTTTAATTTTTAAACCACCAATTCTCAAAGTTGATTCCGTGTAAGTTAATCTGTAGCGGGTTCCGCGAAATATTTTATTTTTGAATAAGCCTACAAATACCTAGTGATTATTTTAACACAACATAAAATATAATATAATAAGAACCATTTCTATTATGTAGTTTGTTGTAATGCTAGATAACGATAACGATACTAATATATAGTAATATTATATGTATAAATTCCGAAATATGTTTAATAAAAATCCAAATCCAGAAATACAAACTTGTCCATCACGTAAATGTTTGTCCCTATCGAGAAACGAACTCGAGCCCTATCGATTGGGTAATCAAGATCGCTAGTCACTTGACTAATGGCCAACGGGGCGCTCATAATGTAACGATCCAACATTGAAATCGCTTTGGAAAATGTGTAATTTGGACATTGTAAGCAAACACTGCCATTACATTGAAGAGTAGGTAGGTATATGCAGTTGAAACAATTTCATGTTTGACTCTACAGGTTGAAATGAAGCATAAAATTATTTTATCTTTAAAGTATTTAAAAGTTTTGGTCTTCATTTAAACTGCGATGGTTTTCATTTGAAACAATTTAATGGGGGTTCTATAAAATTATCTATATAAATATTACAAATGCGAAAGTTACATTTGGATGGATGGATGTTTGTTACTCAATCACACAAAAACTACTGAACGGATTTGGATCCAATTTGGCACACAGATATATGATGACCTGGAATAGCACATAGGCTATTCCAGCTTTTTATCCCGGAAAAATAAGTTGTTCCCGCGGGGTTCACCAAAAACTTTTATAACGCAGCGGGCTGTACGCTGCGGCTAGTAGAGATATATAGTTAAAATACAAATTAAACACGGAGATGACTCGCTTAGTGAAAAGATTGAATAATGGCTATTAACAACAAAAATAGTGTAAAGTACTTCATTTATCATTATTATAAAAAAATATCCATTGTATCAATGATAATATTGGTCAAAACTCTTGTCATAATGATAAAATAGACGTCATATTCAAAAATAAATTTCGATACTATGAAGTATGTATGTTTTAATATTTGTCTTCACGTGTCTTGAAAACTTTTTATGATATAGAATAGCAAACAAGCGGATCGGAGATCAAGAGGGCTCTCCGGGTCGAAGAAGATAATCGTAGACATTTTTATGATTTTATTATTAGTATTTTTTTTATTTTGTTACAGAAATTGCCTATGAATATTCACTATGAATTATTTATACGGCAAAACGACGTTTGGTGGGTCCGCTAGTATTATACGTTATAGCTAATATATTATTACGAATAATCTAGAAATGTGAAGAGTTGGAGCGCTGGAGAGATCTAGAAATAAAAGAAAGAGATAGCTACTTCTATTGATAAACAATAGCCGCGTTACCCGAATAGTTGTGCCATAATTGACTTTATCGCTTTGGGCATAAGGGTGAAAATAGCGTGTAAAGTAACGTGCTTACAATTACCATTGTTTACGCAATAATTTCGGAACGTTCGGGAATAATGTCGATTTTTACCTTGGGTATAAATAGGGGTGTATTGGCGAATATAGTGCATTTTTATACAGCGATTAGATAGTGATACTTGAGATAATCATTGAATAAGAGAAGTGTTTTATTTTGTGATTCTGTGTAGTCGGTTAGTTCTGGTGCTAGTATAGTGAGTGTTATTAGTGTTAATCAGTGTATTTAGGTATTGCATTGTGTTGTTTTGTATATTTATGTTGTAAATACACGGTTTTAATATAAGTCATGTTTTATTACACAATTACGAACTCGAAGCACGTAACAATATATTGCAACTGTTACCTCTTATCGTCAAATTACCGCTATTTCGTTTTTTTTTCGATATTTCGGTATTTCGGTATTGAATCATCAATAAAAGCCCGTAATTATAAGTATCATATTAATTTAATGAAGAAAAAAAATTTATTCGGTAACATTTTTTTAAAGGTTATGTACACATACCAACATATTATAATGTTAAGATTTTTTAATTTTATTTGTTTATTTATTTTTAATATCCAAATAAAATAATTATTTGGCTAAATATATTTTTTATTAATATAAATGTAAAAATGTATGACTAAATGCATAAACGTATAATTAATTCAAAAATAAAAATCCTGAATCGCGATAACAAAATTATTTATCTTGTTAACACTATTAGTGATAAGTATTAACATAGTAATTAAGTTCATGTGTATACTAACAAATGTGAGTCTGGTTACTTGAAATAAATGTTTATTATTATTGTTATATTATTATATACAAGTTCTCATACAAGACTATATACAAGACTTCGGTCCCCAGGCAATATACCTTGCCTGGCTGGGAAGATCTTCCTTTTCCCCTTCCTTGTCCTTATGTGACGTCATCAACCTCCACAGTTATGATGTCACCCAGACAAAAGCTGGCCCGCTGGTTCCATCACTATGACCCTTCAGCGGTACGGACCAGCGGCGGCACATAAAACTATACAGATCAAAAACAAAAATCGACTTGTCAATCAGAGATTTACTTTTAAAAATTCAATCTTATCAACAAATATTCCTTAAAGTTGTAGTAAGCTTTAGCACAATATAACAAAATATTTTCCGTTACGACAGTATTTTATTTCGACCCCGACAGTAACAAATACAAACGACTAAGCGAAGAATATGATATATATGTATTGGTCATACCCGATGATCTTTCATAATGCACAGTAATCCTTAAAGATTTGACAAATGATTTACGCTGACATACAAAGACTTTCAAATCTAATTACTCGAAAGATAATCGCTAACATCAATTTAGATTTAGATCAAATGGAACGTGATTAATATCATATCATTTTTGCATAAGCTTATTCATTAAAACTTCTCTGTCGTTGGAGTTTGTCTGCATACCTATTATTATAATAACACCTTTAAATATGCTAAAACTTGAATTGCATTTTTTGCATTTTACTGAATTTGTTACCTAGACTGTAAGATGATCTATGCAGACTTGTCTTAATTATTTCAAATTAACAACTTTTATCTAACAATTAAAATAACAAAAAATCAACAACAACAAAAAAAACACTTGGTTTTTAAACTACTCTCTCTCATCGGCCTGAAATATAATCCGGTCCACTTATGGCCGGTTTCCGAAACGTAAATTAATTTTAACAGGCAATTAATTTGTGTTCAATAGAACATTTGCTTGTAAAAATTACGTTAAACACATTAATTGCTTGTTAATATTAATTTGCGTTTCGGAAACCGGCTGTTAGTGTAGTAGATATGTCCTGATTTCCTATGTTATTTATTTATTTTGCTTTATAACATTAATACCATATATATATATTTAAATATTCAAATACATACATATACTATATACACATACTTAAAAATATAAATATATATATATATATATATATACACGTAAAATTTATGTCAAGTAAATATAGACAGACTCGAATTAGATACAAATATGTATATCATATTATTATTCAATAATAAATTACTTGCGATTAAGATTCAGCAAATGTGATTTTAGATGTTTTTAAACTGAAACTTATTATCAGCCTATATATATATATATATATATATATATATATATATATATATATATATATATATATATATATATATATATATATATATATATATATATATATATATATATATATATATATATATATATATATATATATATATATATATATATATATATATATATATATATATATATATATATATATATATAATAAGCGAAACCAGTTGGATAAATATCCGTGAACTGGAAGTGCAAGTGAGTTTATTTGTAATACATAATTTAAAATGCAGTTTCACCAAGTGCCAACGATGGAAACTATCCAATTTATATTATTATAACAATTCATTTTTAGTAATTTTATATCGTATAGTATCAAGTCATACTACGTAAATCTTTATAAATATACGTTGCAGACATATTTTCTTTACATATTACAGAACAGAACACAGTAGTACAGAACAAATTCATTCGCATGGCTACCGGTAGTCCATGGTATATCCGTGATAGACGTCACAACGCCACCTCGAAAAATGAGTGAGAACAATGACACCCAAATACTGGCAAGAGCCGCGGCTGATTATTTCCCGGCCGCAATCACTAACCACAAACCTAGGAGGTCAGGTCATTTCCCATCCGATACATGTGCAAGGGTGGATCCAGAGGGGTCATGGGGGGTTCAATGGGGGGTCAAAAAGATCTGAACCGGCAAAGCGGCTTTACGCCGAAAGCAGGAATGCTACCGAGCTTGGGCTGCTGCGTCGGCATCTCGTGATGTAAAAACTAGCGCATTACGAAAGGAGTACAACTCGTCCTCGAGATTCTTCAAAAGAGCTATCGCCAAGGCAAAAGCGGAACACATTGGCAGAATTGGTGACAAATTAGTTCGCCTTCCTTCTGGCACTCGTGCGTTCTGGTCTCTCGCCATGGCTGTCTTAGGGAATTTCTCCCAGCCTTCATTTCCATCCTTGCACAGAGACGATGACTCTCTGGCCCATACCGCAAAGGAAAAAGCCGATCTTCTGGGCTCGTTCTTTACGGACAACTCGACTCTGAATGGCCGAAGGAACACACCGCCTACCATCCCACAGTGTGATAGTTCCAGTACCGCAGTTTCGGCAGTCAGCTGTGCGTGAAGCACTTCTTTCTTTGGACATCCACAAGTCGAGTGGGCCTGATGGCATCCCTCCTGTTGTGCTTAAAGTATGTGCTCCAGAGTTGGCGCCAGTATTGACGCACCTATTTCGGCTCTCCTATTCACTCGGCGTGGTACCGAATTCATGGAAAACAGCTTTAGTGCATCCCATTCCTAAAAAAGGTGATCGCTCTAATCCGTCAAACTATCGGCCAATAGCCATAACCTCCTTGTTCTCCAAAGTCATGGAGACACTTATAAACTGTCAGCTCCTGAAGTATTTAGAAGAGCACCAACTGATTAGTGACCGTCAGTACGGTTTCCATCGTGGCCGCTCAGCTGGTGATCTTCTAGTATACCTGACACATCGTTGGGCGGAGGCAGTTGAGTCTAAGGGGGAGGCATTGGCAGTTAGTTTAGACATAGCGAAGGCCTTCGATTGGGTTTGGCATAAAGCGCTTCTCTCAAAGCTGCCTTCCTATGGGCTTCCCGAGAAACTATGCAAATAGATCACCAGTTTTTTGGCTGATCGGAGCATTAAGGTCGTAGTCGACGGTGCATGCTCCGATCTTAAACCTGTCAATGCTGGTGTTCCCCAAGGCTGCGTGCTATCACCGACACTGTTTCTTCTGCATATCAATGATATGTTGCGAATTAGTAACATACATTGCTATGCGCACGACAGTACTGTTGATGCTACATACTCCGGCCGTAGCGGTATTTCTCAGGAACACGTCGAAGAGGGCCGGACCAAGCTCGTGTCTGAACTCGAGAATCAACTAACTGATGTCTCAGAATGGGGTCATCAAAACCTTATTACATTTAACTCCAAAAAGACGCAGCTCTGTGCGTTCACCGCAAAAAAAAAAACACCCTTTGTCGTATCACCTCGGTTCGAAAACACTCTCCTGACTGCCTCAGCCTGTATTGGAATTCTGGGAGTCGACATATCGAACAACGTTCAGTTCCGCGGTCATTTGGAAGGGAAGGCTAAACTAGCCTCCAAAAAGCTTGGTGTACTCAGTAGAGCAAAGCAGTACTTCATGCCAGCCCATCGCCTCCAACTTTACAAGGCCCAAATTCGACCTCACATGGAGTACTGTTCTCACCTCTGGGCCGGAGCTCCTCAGTACCAGCTTCTTCCTCTTGATCGCATTCAACGTAGAGCGGTTCGAATCGTCGACGACCAGGCTATTTCTAATCGGCTTGACTCTTTGACGTTACCCAGAGATGTGGGCTCGCTCTGCATCTTTTACCGTATTTATCATGGGGAGTGTTCCGACGAGTTGTTCGGACTAATGCCTGCCGCTAAATTCCACCATCGGACATCGCGTCAAAATTTAAAGTTCCATCCTCACCACCTCGATGTCTGGAAATCCACAACCGTGCGCTTTTGTCGACACTTTTTGCCTCGCATTACTCCTTTGTGGAATCTATTACCCTCGGGGGTGTTTCCGAATGGATACGACTTAGGGACCTTCAAGAAACGAGGTTATTCATTTTTAAAAGGCCGGCAACGCAGCTGCAATACCCCCGGTATTGCGGATGTCCATGGGCGGCGGTGATCACTTACCATCAGGTGCACCATCTGCTCGTTTGCCCCTTCTACTATAAAAAAAAATAAAAAAATCTACCTGTTTGACTCACATATTCGGCCTTACAACTACCGCACTGCAATTTGTATACTCCACTTTGGCTTAGTTTTGGCGTGTCCGCTTTGTTGTTAAAAAGGGGGCATGACCCACTCCCCGCAGGGATCTAGGTATGGATTTATTAGTATTAGATAAGGATTAAAGCTTATCATGTCTGAACCTCAAATATGTGATCCCCTGAACTGAAGGCTGGATCCGCCCTTGTGCTGGTGATCACATCATAGTCTACACTTTACAATTTGCATACACAGGCTAGCGCCGCCGCCGGCGGCCATTCGACCCATTGTTTAGGCTCGCTAACACTCGAAAATCTAGTCAAGGTTATTAACGAATCGAAATCTTGATGCCATTTACTCTCCCATTTACGTCAATATACTGTCCTAAGCCGAGGTTCGGTCTCACAGGAAACTCTAAACTCTCTAACTCGCACTCTAAACCTACTAAACTTAAATTCTGACTGGGCACTATGCTCGCCAAAAAAAGCCTGGTTTTGTAGTTTTCACAGTTTTAGGTAGCATTGGAACCATATTCAGTTATGAAGTTTACTATTAAACTGGAATTATATTTAGTAAAAAAGTTAACTATAAAATTTTAACTAGTCAGAATACAAATAACTAAAAAAGAACAGTTATTCCAAATTTTTAAGTTTTCACTTCTGTCGGCAGTCCCGTCATCTATTTTTTTAGGCTTACTCTGGAGGCTTTAATAAGGAATGTAAGTAATAAATGAAGATTACTTACATTCCTTATTAAAGGAATGAGTTTTCATACAAGCCATAAGTAATAAAGTAATATCATATGTTTTAATATCAAATCATAAAACTGTGTTGAGTTGAATTGTGTTATATTTTTATATCATTAGCTTATCATAGCTCTCCTAATGGAAAGAGAAACCGCCTATAAACACCTAGAAATTTTTATGGTGTATTACTATCCTTGTGATGATATTGTAATGTGACATGCATAAGTCTACCGGCTACTTTTCCCTCCAAACCGGAACACGACAGTGACAAGCACTGACGCTATTGCGACAGGAATATGTAAGGTGGTAGTACCAAACTCCGTCAAAACGTTGTTGAACTCTAACACATAGTCAGTAGTAAGGATTTTAGTATCACGTATCAGCCTTTTCTCGCCCGTAACGAGATGCTTAGCACTAAGATAGTAAATCTAATCTTTAAAAAAAGGCCTAGGTTAAACATCTGCAGGCACAGCGTAGCTGAATAAGTGAAATATTTTATCTATCTGTCTTCAATCGGTTATAAAATTAGTGATAATTAGTAAACCTATATGTGTAGTCTTTTAGAAATGTATTAAAATTAAGAATTTATAAAGTAAATTTAATCAACCCAAACTTAAAGACAATAATTGTGTTAACTAGGGACCACCTTGTGGATGTCTGGTTAATAACATAATCCTAATGGCCGACACGGAAGTACGTACGAGTGGCTGTTTCCGACGCGCTGTGTTTGTCTATAACTTATAGGACACGAGAGACCTGGACCTCACGTAAGATATTATCTTTAATTTATACACACGAAATTCCACTAATATTATGATAAAGTGCGTTCAAAAAGAACAATGTATTAGTCAGCCATGATGATGATACCATATCATTTTAGGATTAACAGTTACAAGCCCTCTTACTTTGTTCCGGTGTGGTAGGCAGCCTTACACTAATTTATGCATGGGGCACACTAAAAGTTTTGCACTTCTAACTAATCGGAACTATTTGAATTTCGAACCTTCTTAGTAATAAAAGAAATTGGCGGGAAATGATATGTCAATTGTTTTTTTATCATACATCAAAGTTCTACGTACGCAACGAAAATGGAATTAAGTCGAAAAGATTTTAGAGCAATGATTTTTTATGATTTTAAAAGATCTCTTTTTCCGCAAGACTGTGCCGCTCTTCTTTAAAATGCTTTTGGGAGAGAAGCACCTTGTTTGAGCACCGTGAGGCGATGGTTTGCTGAATTTGAGAGAGGTCGAGTTTCTTTACATGACGAATTTCGTGAAGGGCGGCCTTCAACTGCCGTCAACAAAAATAATGTGGCTACTGTTAAGCGGTTAATTGAATATATGAAATATGAGCCAAATTCAGGAAATCTTACACGAAGAATTGAAAGTTCGGAAACTTTGTTGTCGCTGGATCCCTCATGAACTGACAGCGGAGCAGAAGCGGGCTCGCGTGGAATGGTGCTCACAGATGCTACTGAAGTACGACCACGGACATTCTAATGCTGTTGATGACATTATCACAGGAGACAAAACGTGGATTTATTGTTTTGAGCCCGAAAAAAACAGCAATATTGTGAATGGGTGTTTGAAAATGAGAACAGGCAAACAAAAGTGCGACAGGCGAGAAACGTTGGTAAAGAAATGATCGCGTTTTTTTCTCAGCTACGATTCATCTGTACAATTCCCTTGAAGATCGAAAGAGTGTTAATGCCGAGTGGTATTCTACCATTTGTTTACCCAGGGTGTTAGAAAAAGTTCGCGAAAGACGACCCAAAAGCCGCATTTTCCTACACCATGATAACGCTTCTTCACACACGGCCAACAAAACAAAGTAATTTTTAGCTTCCAAAAAAGTACATCTCGTCACTCATCCTGCGCATAGCCCCGTCCTAGCACCCTGTGATTTTTGTATTTTCCCCAAAATCAAAGATTTGATGAGAGGTTTTACTTTTACCAACTCCGAAGAGGCAGTGATAGCGTTAATCAGCACGTAGAAAACATGCCTTCAAATCTGTGGTCCTCCTGTTTTAAAAAATGGTTCGATCGCATGAAAGTGTTTAAAATGTAAAGGAGATTATTTTGAAAAGCAATAAACATAATATTTTGGTTATAACATGTTGTTTTTTTAAGTTACACAAAACTTATAGTGTGACCTACGAATACTCATACATAGATACTCTGCATGCATGTTTCATAGAGTCGTCGACATATTATAATTATTGCAAATAAAGAAAAAATTGTCAGTCTCTTAACAGTACAAAATATAACTTAGTAGCTGTTCCCGCGACTTCATGTGCGTGACTAACACATATTGCTTCCTTCTACTCAGTCTTATTTTATACCAGCTGTGCCTGCGACTTGGTCTGCGCAGAAAAATTTCTAAAATAAAAAGTAGCCTAAATTACTCCTTATTACATCAGCAATCTGCCAGTGAAAGTCCCGTCAAAATTGGTCCTTTTTCAGAGACTATCCGGAACAAACAGACAGATAAACAAAAATTGTAAAAAATGTTATTTTGGTATATATTTCGCCGTGAAATTGTCAATACCGTTAGATTATTATACTAACCGTTAAAATTTCACGGGGACATAATATATATTGTGTATATGTCGCAGTGAAATTGTCAATGCCGTTAGATTATAATCCACCTAAGTGATATTATAATTTAACTGCTAACCTAACCTAAGCAAATTATAAAATCCCTAGGTAGATTATAATCTAACGACTATTGACAATTTCACTGCGACATATACATTCACATGCATTGAGAAAAAGCGGTTATTTTAATATTACAAACAGACACTTCAATTTTATTTTTTTCTTTCTTTTTATTAGTAAAAAGATTTTTAAAATCAGTCCAGTCGTTTATGAGTCTATTAGAAACAAATTGTACGCTACTATTTTTAACTATATCTCTATTTTTTATATTTTTTTCTGTGTAATAATTGTGTTATGTGCATTATATTTTTTTCTAATATTTATTCTATTCTGTATCATAATTTTGACTACACTCTTTCTAAAACTCCATTTTTATTCAGATATAATCATGGCCAATCACGGACTTAACTAAAATTCTTTATCAAATAGAACTAACTTAAGTCATAAAAATCGCTTCAAAAGTAATACCAGTTATACAAGATAAGGAACAACAATCGAGTGCTACTGATATTAGGAGTAGGCACGTCTGAGCGGATTCCCTTTGGATATTATCTGTTCGGCCAATAACAACGTGCGCGAATTATCGCTCAAATTAATGGCGTGTGAGTTATAAATGGCCGGTGGATTAGGGCCAATCCATTTTATTCCTATTTTACCTACTGTAAAGAACCTTTATTGAGACCGTACACAAATTCACGGGAACATCCGCTAATTTTCCCTTGATCTATCCTGCTCTAGATCGTGGTTTTTCCATATTCTTCTTTCTTTCTAGCGACCCTTTTCATAACATGATTCATCATCATTTTACGGTTTGTTGATTTTCCATTTACCTACATTCAAAAGACTGAATTTTGAAGGGTAATAGACAAATAACCTGTATTTTTTGGTTTGTTTAAAACGTTATTTTTAACTATAATATCTATTTCGTATATTTTTTATTGAATACACGAAATAGATATTTTATATTAACAAATTAATATGTTTGGGATAAAAAATACGATTAATAAGTACCTGAATAATATAATGGATCATATTCAGTTTAAGCGTGATCATCAAAAAGATCATTCTCTAGTCAGACTAAGTGTTGTTTTTTCTTTCTAGCAGCAGCAGTTTGTAGACAAGTGATGGTGCGTAAGAACAAGAAGTACCTCAAAAACGTACATATTATAACCATTTTCGCTACATAAAAGTTAAATAAAAATAGTAAAATTGGCATATGGCGTTGGAAATAATTCCCCATTTTGCCAAAAAGTTACTTAATCGCGATAAATCTGAACATCGATAAACTTTTATTTAGCTCTACCGACCATCCAAGTCTCCCGGTGTAGTAATATTAATTAAAAAAAACTAGATAGAATTAAAGTAAGGGGAAGAGACAGAAAAATAAAATATTTTCTTCGTTCCATTAAAAAATAAAAGTAAATATATCATCACAGGTATTATTTTTTATTGAAATTGTAATTATAATAACAGTTTTTCTTTGACAATAACACTGGTTTGATTGTTGTTCTTATTTAAAACTTTTTTGTTTACGAAGAACGGAAACTTAGATAAAATAAAAATATTGTTCTATTCGTAAGTTTAAACTTTTCTCTCCAACTTACGTCATGTAAATTTGCGTTTAACCTTTATGTATTTACACTTTTATTGGTTAATATTTTGTTTTTTGCAGTTTATAAAAGTTACATTAAATTGCATATTTTATGACAATATCAGCAAGCAATCAAGCAACAGTAACATAATTTTTTAAATGGATTTACATAATCCATTGTAGGGACGCAGAGTGGATAAAGTGGAAGTATATGAGCATCGACCACATCAAGACTAAGTTATCTATTATTAATACTCTGCCCTAATTAAAATAGTTGCTTTTTCAGATGCCTACAATAGTAAATCCTCTTTTTACTAAATGGTAGAGTTCCGCAACCTCTCACTCGGGTTCGGTATTATCGCCTTACTTATTTCTGCCATGATAACACCAATGCTATATCTATTTATGTTTAAAATGTTGTGTTTATTTTTTGTGCATTGTTCTACTTTGGTAAGGTTGACTGGTAGAGAATGCCATGTACAGATGTGTACAAGTATTACATCTACATATTATGTACAAGTTTGTGCATAAATTTTAAACAAATAAATAAAATAACAAAAAAAATATGTAGGTACTTTACGTTGATATCGATTTATGTAATATACTAGCGATCGTCTATGGCCGAAATTCGACCATAGACTAAACAATAAAATCTCTTTTATGTTTGACAACTGACGTTAGCCGTAAAGAAAATAGTAGGTATGTATACTTACATGTGTATAATATTATGTAAAACATAGTGATTGTATACTCTATGATATCATGTATGTCACGTGATTGTATTGTGTGTAATGTTTATTTTTATTAATTTAATATCCTTTTTATGCATTTTATTAAAAAATATTAGGTTTCTGAGTCCTCCGGAATATAAACTTTAACTCTGCCAAATTTCATACTCCACGTTCGCGTAATTGTCTAAAAAAGGGGTTTAATGTTTTTCGTTCACATTTATACCTAGATAATATGACAATGCTCAAATGAATGACAAATATTTTATGGATTGGGGCGGTGCCGTGTATTTTATTTCATAATATAGCAAACCATTGCTTATAGAAATCAGAGATGTAAATTATGCTTTGCTATCTGTGGTCCGGGATAGTAATAGCATATAGTTTAATTCCTCTGAGATACCATATGTACAAGTACCGGCTTCCTATCTCTCCAATCCCAAACACGTCACGCATTGACGCTGTTGCGGCAGGAGTAGGTAAAGCCATGGAACCAAATCCGGGCGAGAGGCCAATTCCACGAACTGCCTGGCAGAATGAGATATGAACTATTCTTCAAAGAGATAAACTGTAGTATCAACAACTAAGTAACTGAAAAACATATTTTAAGTACATAAAGAAAATGATATCGTTAAAAGAGTTTCATCAAGACAAGATACTGTTTAGTATATTTTTATAACTAGATACTACATTGTTTCGAAGTCCCTAGACGTGCTCAATTAGTATTCCAAATAGCCGCCGACATATCGTACACATAAATGTAAAGAGTGGACCCGTTCGGGAGGCACGATCCTCGCATTATTTGTGCGACAAACTGCCGTATGTACAATTTGAATCTTAAAATCTTGGGGGTAAGTACTGAAGTTGTTAGCAGGGTTGTGAGAGTTCGCACTGAACGCGGTTTCTATTTCACCCAAGCAATAACCGTCTTTTTGCTAAAGCAAGTAGGTTCAAAATGATGAAGTCAGCTTCTTCAAGCATAGAGAGTAGGACTTTGAGGCTTATGTTAATTGTAATAAAGCGGAGTGCAGCAGTTATGGGACGTGAGAGGTTCTAGACCAAATCCCAAGTAAGCTGTAACTTCCTTTTGGATTTCGGAAGCCATTTATCAGTCTGATGTGGGCGTCTGGAAATTTTTCATGTTTTGTTATTTTGGTGGAACAATATATTAATTTTGCATATGAAGTGCAGAATTCATATATCATTTTTGAGGAAGTACCGTATACGACTTGTTAGAGGTTTAGACGTATTTTTAACGTGAAACGTACGTTTTTATCGATCTAAAAGTAGTTTATACCCTCTATCGTCGGCACTAGGTGTAACTCTATTATTCACATTTGTACTGTTTCACAATTGTGAAGATTAAAATTTAAAATAATAATAGTAGTTGTAATTAATTTAAAGACGTAATTGGTTGAAAGGAAATTAAGTCATTGAGCTTTAAAACTTCAACAAAGGGATGCTTCGGTCACAAAGTGAAACGTGCGTTAAGTATTAACTACCTATGTATTTCTGCTTTTGCTCCTGACGTGAGGAAAAGTGTAGGGAATGTTGGTGGACTTTTATGTCGCTAGAGACTCACTTCGGTAAGTTCAGTCCTTTCCTCACGCTACAATTTGTTTCTATTCTGCAATGACTGCAGAAGTCAAATATGTTTTTAGGGTAAATTTGTATTTAGGGTTCGAAAGTCAAATTTACCAATCCTTGTAGTGTCGCCATGTCCGTACGTCCGTCCGCAGCCTAGCTCGGTGATTATCCGTACTAGAAAGCTGTTATTGGGTCCAAATATACAAAGTGTTACAATCAAATCTTGAATTTTTTTAGGGTAGGCTATATATGTAAAGTGGGGATATTTTTGTCTCGTGTATCCCAAAGTGTTGGGTTGGGATTATGAAAACAGATTTTCGATTAAAGTATCCGCTTGTGAAATATTACTAATAATACTTGACTAACAAAAATTAGCACTTTAAAATTGCTGATTTTTGTTAGAGTCAAGTGTGTCTCTCCTGAGCCCTTTTGCCAGCTAAGCGGTTGTTTTTAAATGTGTAAAAAATTCATGGTAAAAAGTTTTTTTTTAATTCTAAAAGATAACAAGCAGATGGGTCTCCTGATGGAAAGAGTCAACCATCGCCTATAAACACCAAATATGTTAATGATGCGTTGCTATCTTGTGGCGAGGTCTAATGCCACATGCATAAGTTTACCGGCTACCTTACCCTCTAAACCGGAACACGACAGCGACAAGCACTGACGCTATTGCGACAGGAATAGGTAAGGCGGTGGTATCAGACCCGGGCGAGACAATGCAGAACTCTACCACCTAGTAGCCACGATGGTAGTGACTCGATAGCTAATCGGTTGCCTTTTACGACCTGCCTGGCAGAACGGCAGTTGGTCTATTCTTCAAAGGAGCACGGAACCAACACGGGGAAAAACAAAGTGAAACAAAACCGAGGTTCTTAAAACACTGTGCCTTATAGGATTACTTCGTTGTCCGTCTGTTCCTTCTGTCAAGATATTTTTTCACAGGAACGAGTAGATGCATCAAGGAAATTTATATCAAATACTCGGGTCTACGGCTCTCTCAGCTGTAAAAAAATCAAACTTGTAAGTCAACGCGATCAAAAAATTTCATTTATGACACATATTTATTGCGATATCAATAGGCAATCGAAACCAAATTTGGCAATAAGCAATGTTTTACAGCACATTTAAAGAAAAAAATCCAAAAATTGTAAATTTTTAGTAACATCACAAAAAATATAAATTATACGGAACCCTCGGACCTCGATATGTCAGACCAACATGCACTTGATCGTTTTTTTGAATATTATAGGCAACAAGCGATGGTTCTGACGGTAAGGGACAACCACCGCCTATAGACATCAAAAATAATAAAGGTGTTATCCGAATGGCGAGATGTGAATGCTACATGCACAAGTGTAATATATACAACACACTCAAGTCTTAAAAGGCGACCGATTGGCTATGCGAGTCACTACCATAGTGGCTACAAGGTGGTAGAGTTCTGCATTGTCTCGCCCGGGTCAGGTACCACCGCCTTACCTAATCCTGCTGCAATAGCGTCAATGCTTGACGCTATCATGTTCCGGTTTGGAGGGTAAGGTAGCCGGTAAACTTAAGCATGTGGCATTAGACGTTGCCACAAGATAGCAACGCACCATTAACACCTTTGGTGTCTATAGGCGATGGTTGACTCTTTCCATCAGGAGACCCATCTGCTTGTTTGCTATCTTATGATATAAAAAAAAATCGAAAATACAATAGTCAATATCATTACAAACATCAGAGTAATACTCTCAATGCGATACAGCTTTTAGTTTTTTTTTAAAAAAAACTAAAAGCTTCGCAAAACTAAAAGCAAATATCCGGGTCTATTTGGTTTTTCTGCAAAAAATTATTTTGTAAATTTTGAGACCCAGAATAGGCAAACTTTGAAACGGTTTTAAAAAAAACTAATAGCTGTATCACATTAAGAGTTTTACTCCGACATTTGTAATGATATTGACTATAATATTTATCAATAAAAACAATGTGAAACAAAATCGAGGTTCTTAACACACTGTGTAAGGGTCCCGCTTTTCCTTTTTTAGTTACGGCACCCTAAAAACCACTGGGGACACGGGCTTGGCACTTGACTGTCTCCTATATAATAAATGTGTGTTTATTAAAACCCGACAAAGCCTCAGGGCAATCAGATAATAAGATTATATGGTTATGTCAAGTACATGTATATGTGATTAGATAAGTCGATCTGATCTAATATTGAAGTTAAAAATGACGACGGCTCGTCTGTGCTTATTATGTCTTGCTTATTATACCTTGGCTATTACCCTCGCCAAAGCAATTTCATACAGGGACAACTTCTTGTGACTCATAACACCTCTATCACGATGATAGTGACCTTTATTTTTTAGTTCCTTTGCCTATGCCTTATCCAGGAATAGGCCTGCCCTATTGGTCGAGTGGTTAGCAAACTTGATTACGAATCAATGGACCTGGGGTTCGATTCTCCACAGGGACAAATATTTGTGTAATAAGCATAAATGTTTGTATTTCTGGGTTTAGGTGTTTATTAAATACTAGCTGACCCGACAAAGGTTGTTCTGCCTTTTTAACTACTTTTTTTCTATAGTTTCTCACCTTTTAAACCTTCCCTGGACTTTAAAAATTAATTCGAAACCAAAATTAGTCAAATCGGTTCAGCCGTTCTCGAGTTTTAGCAAATTGCTCGTAGCGTGGGTATCAGTCAAAAATATCAATACATAGAAATACATATATGTATATATTGCTTAGTTTTGAGTTAGATCTATTCGTGTAGTTTGCCTAGTAATATTTATTTATGTATTATTTATTTAATTTAGTAAATTCTAGAATAATAAGCGCAAAATACACTTGTATTGTTTCACAAATTCTTTTTTATTAAATTCGTATATAAGTTATGCCTTTTACAGCATCACCAGAGCTATTTTATTAAATTAGCGGTCGCCTGTGGCCGAAATACGACCGTAGACTAAACAATAAAATCTCTATTAAGTTTGACAACATACTTTAGCTGTAAAGAAAATGTTAGACATGTGAGTATAATATCATGTTGGAATGTAATGTAGGTAATGTTTAATTTTATGAATTTAATGCTTTTCTAATGCATTTTATTTGAAAACATCAGGTTTCTGCAGTTCTCCCAAATGTTAACTCCAATTGTGCCAAATTACATACTCCACCTTGGCGCATTGTCTTAAAAAGAGGTCCAAAGTTTTTCCTTCACGTATTATTATATAGATATGGGTATAATATATAACAAAAATACATAAATTTTATGTACACAAAATATAAAAGCATAACTGACAGTTATATTACTATAAAGGTAATAAAAACATTAAATTATAAAACATTTTTCCCTGTGTTGGTCCAAGGTCAGAGTTTCTTTGAACAATAGACCAACTGTCGTTCTGCTCTTCTGCCAGGCAGGTCGAAAAAAACGATCTGTATGTGCCACTACCATCGTGATTACTAGGTGGTAGAGTTCCGCATCGACTCGCCCGAGTATTTGGTACCACCGCCTTACCTATTCCTGCCGCAATAGCGTCAATGCTTGTCATTGTCGTTTTCCAGTTTGGAGAGTAAAGTAGCCGGTAGACTTATGCATGTGGCATTGTTATTCAACCATAAGGATAGCGACGCAACATTGACATCTTTGGTGTCTACAGGCGATGGTTTCTATTTCTATCAGAAGAGCCATTTGCTTATTTGCTATCTAATGATATAAAAAAATGTACAAATGTGTCGTTAACTAACACACTAGCTGTTACTCGCGACTTCGTTCGCGTGGCCCGAAATCATCATTTCCTCTTGATCAGTCGGTTAAAAAGTAGTCCTGGGTACAGTTTTCTAATAGTAAAAGTGGTCGGTCCAACAGTTCTTGAGTTTATTCGTTACAAACACACAATAATACAAATATTTCCTTTCTACTTCCTTAAATACTAATAGTTCCTTAACCGATTCGTTACGGATGATATAGCAGCCGTGTCCTGATTGTTTTTATTGAATGGCGTATGACACGGGAATCGTGTCATTTTTAAATCGATTATAATATATGTTTTTGTATATTCTGTGAAATAGAAAAGTTAGGGGTTGTCAACCTTTTTTAAGCTGCAATAATATAAACAAACGAAACAAAATTAAATAAAAAACAAACTAATGGTTAATTTATTGATGTTAGTATATTTATGCCCATATCCCCAAAGAGGTAGCCAGAGGTACAACCATTGCACCCACGATTAGCCGAAGACACTTAGTCCCACAGTGTGATTGATATTAATTCAAATTATTTGTTTTGTCGGTAATAAACACCATAATTTCTAATTCAAACTTGAATTAAATCAAATCGTAACCTTAACGGCGGTAATGTCAATCAATCAATCAATTAATCATTTATTGCAGGAAATAGGAACATGTGATCCTACATTACATAAACATAGTTCCTCCTTTTTTGCAGTATGAACAGCATGCAACTTAAAAATTTATGTAAAAATCAACATATAAAAAAAGTCCTGCGGCAACTCGCTTGATCAGTGGGTACAAGTTCCACCATCTGACCTATTCCAGCCGCAATAACGTAAACTCAAAACGCTACGTATCGAACAGACATTACAACCAAAAAACCCACATCTATTTAATGCACTTATTTTCCTAACTCTTATTTAACAAAAAGTTTGCAACATCTGAATAAAAAAGTTACTAATCTTCCATTTTTAACCTCCGACGCAAAACGAGGGGTGTTATAAGTTTCAGGTGTGTATCTGTGGATCTGTGTATCTGTGTATCTGTGTATGTGTGTATCTATGTGTCTGTCCGTGGCATCGTGGAGCCCTGGCAGATGGTCCGATTTGATTGCGGTTTTTTTAATTGAAAGTCCTGTTTTGTGAGATGGTTCTTAGCTAAGGTTCAAAAGAATCTGTTCAGCCGTTTCAAAATAACCAGCTCTTTTCAAATTGATGAAAGGAATTAAATAATTTGTAAATGCTTTATCAATACTAAATTTTGTGTTCTGTTACTTTATTGATATTGCAATTACATGGTAACGTTGAGCTAATACTTTGAGATTCTCATTCGAAGATCATCAGTGTCTATTTAACTGACAATTTTCGTATTTAAATAACAGATTTTCTAAATATTGCAAGCCATTTTTAACGACTTTCTGATATCCGTTAGTACAAAAACTTGACAGACTTGTGAAGGAAATGCAAATACTGTGGTACCATCCAACTGAGCTCGTGATGTAGCCTAGATGTAGGGACTGAAACTGTCTGATGCAGAGTTTTAACAAGACAATCTTGCTTAGACTAAGTCTGGTTGCTATAAATACTATGTTTGATTAGTGCTCATGATGACGAGGATTTGAAGATGGAGCTGATAAAGTGCTACCGAAACTTACGCTTAGAATGTAGAAAGAGATAAGATAGTCAAGTTCGGACTCAATGGATTTTTGATGATGTTTACTTTCCATTACATATAATGCTGAAGAACTGAACACGAAGCCGTAAGAGTGTAATTGTAATTCACAGAAAGAAATGACTAATATAGTGGAGTTTGGAGTAATTTCATTTGTTATAGTAAGATCTTTCTCATGATGATATGGCTCTAAAGATTGAGCCGAAAAAGTGACATTGGAACTTCAAGAATCCAGATTCAAAGTTCAACTACAATGAACTCCTAAACTAAACGAGGTAAAGTATTAAAATTAGCACCTAATTGTATTGTATTGGCAAATATCTTAGTGCTGGATGATTTTCAGGATCTGATGATGGAACTGTAAGGTATCCATGAGAACTCCTAAACTAAATAAGATAAACTAATCGAAATTGGACTCATTTCTTTTGTTTGGACAAATACTCTAGTAATCGTCTAGATTTCCAGAGTCTCATGATAGAGCTGGAAATACTTTATGGGAATCTTGGAATAAAATTAGCAACACCATCGAATTTGAGGTAGTTTGTATCGTTATTTCAAGGACTTTGGAGCGGAATGGCTTCCAGTGCCTGATGACAAACAAATAAACACCTGAAGGATGTAACCAGGAACTCCTACACTAAACCAGGTTAACCCATCAAGTGAGGAAAAATTCAGTTTGTTTTTGCAAACAATTTGGTGCTAGATAATTTTTAGTATCTGATGATGGAATTGGAACGTAGTCATAGGAACTTCTAAACCAAACAAGATAAATCTATCGAATTTCGGATCTTTTGTTGTGTTTTAACAAATATCCTGGTACTAGACGAATTCTGGGGTCTTATAATAGAGCCGATAATGGAAGTCATGGGAACTTTGAACTATAATGGAGTAAATTTTTACAAGGATTTTGAAGCACGTTGTTTGTCAGTGCCTGATAATAGAACTGGAAAAAGTCTATAAGAACTTATAAGCAAATCCAAATAAACTCATTGAGTGTGGACTGCTGGGGTTTGTTTTAACATATACTTTGGTGCTGGATAATTTTTAGGATCTGATGGTGAAACTAGAAGGTGACCATGATAATTTTTGAACTAAACAAGATAAAACCATTTAGCCTCGTGTTGGTCCGAGCTCCTTTAAAGAATAGGTCAACTGTCGTTCTGCCATGCAGGACGTAAAAGGCGACTGATTAGCTATGCGAGTGACTTCCATCCTGGCTACTAGGTGATAGAGTTTTGCATTGTTTCGACCGAGTCAGGTATCACCACCTTACCTATTCCTGCCGCGATAGCGTCAGTGCTTATCACTGTCGTGTTCTGGTTTGGAAGGTAAGGTAGCCGGTAAACTTATGCATGTGGCATTAGACCTCGCCACAAGATAGCAAAGCACAATTTACATGTTTGTTGTCTACATGCGATGGTTGACTCTTTCCATCGGGAGACCTTTCAGCTTGTTTGCTATCTTACGATATAAAAAAAAAAACAAGAGCTTAGATTCATTTGATTTGTTTTGACAAAAATTCTAATGCTAGATGCTTTCCAGGGTCTTATAATGAAGCAGGAAGGAGAAAGTGTTTGGAGCAGAATGACTTCCGGTGTCAGATGATAGTGGGAAGATGTCCATGAGAAATTCTAAGCTAACCCGGAAAAACCCATTGAGTGTGGGTTGCTTCGGTTTGTTTTAGCATATTTTTTGGTGCTAGATGATTTTCTGAATATAATAATGGAAATTAAAGGTGGCTATGGGACCCTTTGAAATAAACAAGTTAAACCTATCGAGTTTGGACACATTTCTTCTATTTTGAGAGTTACGCTGGTGTTAGATAATTTCTGTGGTCCTTTGATAAAGCAGGCGATTTGGGGCTCATTTGGTTCGTTCTAATAAGGAATTCGGAACAGAATGACTTCCAGTTTCTTAAGATAAAACTGAAAGAAGTCCATGAAATCTCGCTAAACCAGACGGATCCATCGAGTATGGGTTAATTGGGTTTGTTTTGGTATACTGTTTGGTGCCGATTTTAAGAATCTATTGATGTAACTTGAAGGTGGCTATAGGGTATTTTAAACTAAATAAGACAAACAACGCGTTTGAACTTATTTGTTCTGTTTTGACAAATAATCTGTTGTTAGATGATTTCCAAGCTCTTACGATAAAGTGAGAAAAGGTCATGGAAACGAAACGAACGAACGAATGAAAATTGAGAAGCACCATCGATTTTGATCCCGGTTGAATCGTTCTTTTTTCTGTTTTCCAGTGTCTGATAATAAAGCTGGAATAGGTCCATTATAACTTTTAAGCTAATCTAGATAAACCCATCGAATGTTGGCTAATTCGGTTTATTTTGGCAAATATTTAGTTGCCGGATGTTTTCTAAGATGAAATAATGATGAAACTAAAAGATGGCTATCGGACATTGGGCTGATATCGTTGGCTTTTATTAGTAGGAGATTCGCAGGGTTTGAAAATATAAATAGAAAGTGGCCGTGGAACTCCTGATATAAACAAAATCAGTCCATTGAGTGTGGTCTCATTTGTTATATTTTACACACACTCTGTATTAAAATGATTTCCAGGATTACATAGTGGAGCTGGAGGCCATGGGAGCTTTGCAATAAAATAACTCAAGCTCATTGAGTAAGAAACCATGGTAACCTTAACCTGATGCTGCAAGATCCCCTTTCGCAGATCATCAGGTCTTTTCACGTTTTACTCTTAAAATAATGCGTATGTAGTGGAATGGCGGTCTGAGGATGTGTCGGGGGTTTTTGAAATTTTTAATTTTATCTTGTCAGGAAAACACTTAGTAAATCTACTCAAAGCCAGCAGCTGACATGACAGCCGTGTCACGAAATATTTGTATGCCGCCACTACTAAGTTTTTTAAAATATGCACCACAACGAATCGGTCAAATACAAATATTAAACTACATATTACAATTTTCCAGTGTAGCAAAAATGTAGGTACCTAGGTACAACTTTAGTATAAAATTAATCAAATTGAATTTAAAACAATTTGGTTTTTATGAGATGTTACAATCAACAGCACACATGTAACGTTAATGTAATATGTTAGTAATAATTACTGCTGGCATATTATTTTAATAAATTGCGTTGAGGGAGAGATAGTACCGAAGCGCATGAGGAAAATAAATCACATTTAACCCTTGCGACACCGCAAGTAACCACCTGAGACTAGTAAAAATTCCCGGGATTATTATTAGTGCTATCTGCGTATAAATCAAGACGAGAATTGAGTCGTTCTTATATAATGGAAGAAATATGACACAATATTAGATGTTTATATGAGAAGATAGTATATCTACGCGAATATAAATGATACAATATGATATTGTAAATAACAAATGCTAATCGCAGCCTTATTTCAAATTTCTAGGGAGTAGAGTTCTGCACTGTTTTCACCAGGTTTTGGTACCACCACCTTACATATCCCAGTCGAGATAGCGTCGTTGTTTGCTCCAGTCATAAAGTGGTGAACATATGCATGTGGCATTAAAATTTCGCCAAAATAATAGCAACGCACAAATAATATCTTTCGTGTCTGTATGTAATGGTTTTGTCTTTTCATCAGGAGAGCCATCTACTTGTTTGCTATCTTATTATATAAATAATAATATAATAATAAATATTCACGGGACAAATTATGATCTTACCCCAAATTAAGCAAATTATTTGCTTGTGTTATGGGTGTTAGGTAGGTAGCTAGGTTAGGTAGGTTAGGTATAGGTGTTAGTCAACGATACTAATACATAGAAATACATATATAAATACTAGAATATATTTAATATACACCCAAACCCGGAAATATAAACATTTATGCTCATCACACAAATGTTTGTCCCCGTCGGGGATCGAATCCGTGCCCCGCCGATTGCATAATCAGGGTCGCTAACCACTCGACCAATAGGGCGGTAAAAATATATAAAAAAAGCAGTAAGTCTTTTCTATGTAAGGGTCTAAATAGAGAAGTGACTACTATTTTTCTTATATTCGTCCATAATATTATTGTCAAGTAGGTACGTATTCTGGGGATCGAATCCGTGCCCCGCCGATTGCATAATCAGGGTCGCTAACCATTCGACCAATAGGGCGGTAAAAATATATAAAAAAAGCAGTAAGTCTTTTCTATGTAAGGGTCTAAATAGAGAAGTGACTACTATTTTTCTTATATTCGTCCATAATATTATTGTCAAGTAGGTACGTATTATGGAAATTAAATTGCGAATAATACATTATGTGATTCAAAAGAGTATTTCTAATACTTTAAAGTCATAATATTCTTTCTTGATAATATTTTAGTATGAATTTATCCATCAAAAAATGTTTAAACATACATATATGGTTTATGAAACAAATTCTCCATCTGGAAAGCAATAGACAAATAAATATAAATTAACTCGTTAAACAGTAGCAGATTTAACCCCAAATGATACCATCTAACCCTATAACCACAAAACATGTCAGACAGTAAAATGTTTAGACCTTATAAATGAGTTGGGGACGAGAAATTGGCTACCAAAAGACAATTCAAGGAGGGTGAAAGTATTCGGAAGGTAATCACTGGTCCCATATGGACACAAATTACTTTTTCTATGGCAGATTCACAACGATGACAAGTCGAATGGGGCGCTGAGATAAGCTGAAGCGTACATATCTAAACGTCGTAAACAATGATGACTTTAACAATTTTGGTATTTCTATAGTGATATATTTTTATTTTCTGCGTATGATGAGGTGACATAGAATAAAAATATTTAAAATATTAAATGTGTAGTATAAACTCTCAAAATAAACTTACATAATTTTATTATAATTGAGAAAAAGTAACTTTATGGAAAATTAACACAAATCAGGTTATTGCATAATTTTAGATTACAATTAACTAATCTGATACGTAAAAACGTTAAAAAATAATAAGCCATTATGTCTTTAATTTTGATTGATGAAAAATAATACAAAATACAGTATCTCATCATAAATGGCAAGATGGATTAAAGGTTATAATACAAATAAGCAGTAAAATCAACAAGATATTCATGTATTTCCAAAATTATTTCTTTCAAATATGTATAACTTATTATTATTGCTGCTTAAGTATGAACTTGTCTTTATGCTGCCAGCCGGCTTTCAACAAGGTATATAACAATTATACAAAAAGCATTCCCTGGATTACATATTATACGTTTTTGTTTTTAATTAGGGTTCCATAAAGTGTGATAAAAATAATAGTGTACTTATTATAATAATAACTACATAAATTGTATTATGTTAATATAAAAACAATAAACGGTTATATTTAATAAAGTAATTTTATAAGTACCACGTAACAGTATCTAATCTTACAGACAGCGTGCCTCATAAGACTTAGTCTTAAAAGATGAACTCTTAGGTTAACTAGGTGAATTTATGTATTATTCGTATTATGATGACAACAACAACTTATCTTTTGTCGTCCCAGCAGAGCAATGAAATAAACAAAGGTACAAAAATAATATAAAGCAACAACATCATAAAATGGAAGAAATAATATTTCTGACATATGTGGTTTTGCCATACGCGAGGGATTGGGGTGGTGTAAACGATGTCATTCTGTATTTTCAATTTGCATAAATATTAGTGGAAGCCCTAATGTCATAAATATATTAGTGTGGTGATACAGATTTTATGGCGATTACATTATACTCCCTGCTTCGCAAGGGGAAATAAACATTAAGTTTTTTACGACATTAAGATGGCGAAGAACTAACAGGACGTTAGAGGGTTACGTCACTGCAAATATAACTAAAATGCCCCTGATTTTATTAATCTATTTGATCTTAATAACATATCAACAACAACAAATTTGTATTATAGTATTCGAAAGTATAGAGAATATACAGTAACATTTCAACTTATTGTGTATGCCTCCACTTTTATTCAGTTAACAGTTAAAGTTTGAATAAATTTGAGAATAAAGCAAGGCTCAACGAGGATCAACGAATGTGTTTTGTATAGTAAATATCCCAAATTTAAATCATTTGAGGCAACGAAAAATATTTATCCGTTACCTACAAGTTAAATTTCAAACATTTTAATAACAAAATTTTCGCTAAGAAAAAAGATAACCTCGATGATAACCTCGATTAATAGATAGTCCTAAGTCCCAAAAAATAATTTGAAAATTAAATAAAGTATTGCTTTATTTAATTTTTACACAAATTGATATCGCCTGAGCAATTCTTATTTATGAAGTAAATTAAGAGCATTTATACATAAAATATGTAGAGTCATGTTTATATTGCTGAAATTATATTAGCCCAATATATCTTCTTTATAAATAAAAATGAATCTCTAAATGTGTTGCTAAGCGCAAAACTCGAGAACGGCTGAATCAATTTGGCTAATTTTTATTTTGAAATACTCATTGCAGTACGAGGAAGGTTTCTGTGGTGAGAAAAATGGAAAAATTGTAAGGAAAATAATAAATACAACACTTTTCTTTCACTATAGAAACTGTTCCTACTGCCAAATATTTGACGTTTTAAATCTGTTCTAAGGCGGTACGAAGTACGTCGGGTCGGCTAGTTTAATATATTTTTAACGCAGTAAAACAGCAGCAATCAACTTCTCATTTCCGTATCTCCGCAACCCTACATCAGATCTTTACCAAATTAAAACAGGATCACAAAGAGGGTGTACCCTCTCAAAAATAGTTTCAAAATCGGTTCATAAATAATCGAATTCTGAGGTAACAAACATTTTTTTTTTTTATATCATAAGATAGCAAACAAGCAGATGGGTCTCCTGATGGAAAGAGTCAACCATCGCCTATAGACACCAAAGATGTTAATGGTGCGTTGCTATCTTGTGGTGAGATCTAATGCAACATGCATAAGTTTACCGGCTACCTTACCCTCCAAACCGGAACACGACAGCGACAAGCACTGACGCTATTGTGGCAGGAATAGGTAAGGCGGTGGTACCAGACCCGGGCGAGACAATGCAGAACTCTACCACCTAGTAGCCACGATGGTAGTGACTCGATAGCCATTCGGTCGCCTTTTACGACCTGCCTGGCAGAACGGCAGTTGGCCTATTCTACAAAGGAGGCCGGGACCAACACGGCGAAAATTAAAAAAATCATACAGCCGAATTGATTACCTCATTCTTTTGGGAAGTTGGTTGATAATTCTAAATTAGGTTACCATTAAATCGTATCAAACCAGGTACATATACATTTTTTTAACATGGACAAAATATAATCAGTAAAAAGTATTCATTATCCAACATATTAATATAACCAAAAATATATGTATGTAAAAGCCATGTGTTATGTTCGGGAATACGTGAAATTGTAAACTCATTTCGTTATAATTTGGAGGCGGCTGCTGTCACCCTGTCTTACAAAGCGATGTCATCCGCTTTTGTTACTAAATGTCAAGTCATCAAATGACGGCGTGACACATAATATACGCAGTTTAATTTAAATCCAACAAACTATTTATCATATAGTACCTAATAGCTACGACAATTCATACTTTTAAGGATCGCCCAATGGCCAAAATTCAACCATACCTGTATAAATTTTAGCTTTTCTTCCACTTCTTCTCCATACGAATTTTATTAATGCCAAATGTCACACATTTTCGTGTGCGCAATATTCATAACTAGCTGACCCGCGCAGCTCCGCCCGCGAGTAGATTAACATGTCGTCAAGATAGCTTTCACACAAAGGAGACTGATACCGTTGCATACAAACTTGGGCCCACTTGTAATAAGATCAATATTATGTTAATTAATAGCTAGTTTAACGATATATAAATACTGAAAATTTGACAGATTTTAGCAATCTGAGAACAGAGATATAAGATATTCACTAGAAGTAAGGTTACGGTACTATGGTATAGTTTAACTCACTGTAACCGTTTACTATTATATAAACAACTGATACTTGTAATACAGGCAACTATGCTTCATGTTTATAAATTGACACAATACTAAAACAGAGATTTTTAGAAAACACAAATTAAAGGATGCCTCTCTGTAGGTAGGTACGAAGAGTGAAGTCTGCGACTTGCGAGTGCGACTCTTGCGAGCCGTCAGTGATGCCAGTTGTAATTGTCAATTCTAGCTGTATTAAAACCACAGACACTAAATCGATTAAGTTTGAAGTAACGTAATCAATCGATTATATAAATTGTATCGACTATATTTTTTCTTTTTATATTATAAATGGTTTGTAAAATAATGATGGTACTAACTGTTGGTCATACTAAATATTAATCAAAAATGCGCTTTTACATATATTTACGAGCTTATATTTCGATTAAAATTATTTACATAAATCGATTGTAATTTTATCGATTATACAATTATAGTACCACAAACTTATTTTCGTGATTTCTTTTTTCTCAGAAAGCGGATTAAGCTCATATTTTGAACTATGAAATAGAAAAATAGTATCATTTTTTTGAACCATACTTCAACCCTTTACATTTGGGCCCAAAAATCCCCCTCTCCTTTCATCCCCTATTTCAACCCTTTAAGGGTTGACTTTTGAAAAAAATTAGCTTATGTTTGACCCCGGCTCTTCAACTACTTCCATGCCAAATTTCATGAAAATCGGTCCAGCAGTTTAGCCGTAAAAGCGTAACAGACAGGCAGACAGATAGACAGATTTTCGCATTTATAATATTAGTATGGATAGTTCCAAAGTTTCGCTCCTTGTATTTTTGTTTGATACACAATAATCCTTACTAATATCCATACTATCCATTCTAATATTATAAATGCGCAAGTAACTATGCCTGTGGTCTGTCTGTTCTTTTCTTCACGCCTAAACCACAGATCCGATTTGGATGAAATTTGGTACAAAGATAGTTGGAGACCCATGAAACTACATACAGTGTTTTTATCCCGAAAATCCCACGGGAACGGAAACTATGCGGGTAAAACCCTGGAACTATCTTCAAAAATTTTTCCAGTCGCGGGCACAGCTAGTCTTTCATAAAATCAAGCACCTCATTCAACCTTCAAACGCGTTTAATTTATCGAAACGCAGTAGAACTGAATGTGAATAATTTGGTCGACGATTATAATTGATTAATAAGATACTCAAAAGTATGTACAACTTGTGTTGTTTAAAAAAACTAGTTTGTCAGGTTCCCTTATCTTTCTAAATTTTTATAAAAAAAAAAACTATATAATAAATATTGGTTAAAGAAAACAAAACTTTTTTCTTTTACCTCGAGCTTGAATAGCATGTTGCGTCACTGCGGTCTTTTTGGACTTCCAGTAGTGGGCTAGTTCGTTCGTATTCTACCTTTCCTATTTGAGAGTCATCGAGGAAAGCTATAACTTAAATTGCTTTAATTTATCCTTAAAACTATTTGTGCCCGCGACTTCGCCCGCGAGGATAAATTTCTAAAATGAAAGTCCGGGGGTTTTACCCACATAGTTCCCGTTTCCGTAGGATTTCAGAGATGAAAAATAGGCTACATCCTTTCTCTGGTCTTAAACTCTTGGTAGTTTGTACTCTTTGTACCAAATTTCATCCAAATTGGTTTAGTGGTTTAAGCGTGAAGAAGAGACAGACAGACAGAGTTACTTTCACATTTATAATATTAGTATTGATTATGGATTTGTACAACATAAAGATTAAAAAAATATACAAAACAAATTTTACTTTGAACTAATTTTAGTTTACTGTTTTATTTACTTATTAATTTAAATTTTTATGCTTCAATAACCATTGAAATAAAAGGACTCTCCTTATCGAACCATAATGCATCTATTAGTTGGCTGGTGAGATAAGCGGTGATCTCCATTGCCGCATTTGCCTAAACCACCGCTTTATCTATTCCTGCCCCAATAGCGTCAATACTTGTCATTGAAGTGTTGCGGTTTGGAGAGTAAGGTAGACGATACATTTTATAAGTACCTAGTGGCCGTGCTGCTACTGAGATTTTAGATATTTGAGAAAAACCTCAATAACACTTTTGCCCGACCCGGAATCAAACCCAGGACCTCGTGATCTGAGCCGAATATGCTGACCCCTAGCCCACGATTATTTGAATTTTAAAGAGGGAAAACTTAAGACGGGTAAATGCAACTTGATCGTCAATGTAAATCAGAATTCATTCTCTTCTCGACCCAATAAGCACTTATTTACACACATTAAATGTTAAAATAAAAATGTTAAAATAACGTTGTTAAAAGGACCGTACAATTTTATTAATTGATTTCTTTTCTTAACTTTCACTTTAATTCGTCTAAGAAATATGTTACAGAACATTTTTAATCGGGTACAATAAAGGTCATAAATTACCTCACGAAGTTTGATATTGCAAACACTAAAGGAAGAATATCATTGTGTTTATGTTTACGTATGTTCACATTGTGTCGTATTGGGATATACGAGCCTATTACACCCCTATTTGTTCTAGATCTTTTGTTGCGGCGAGGGTGACTGCCCAATGTTCACAACAATTTGTCATAAAATAAAAAGATTTATTATCTCATGTGTACACTGTGGATCTACTCTTTAACCAACGTTATTCTGCCTTTTATAACTAATAATAAAATAGAAATATTAAGGCAATATGTGAATGCTATTGCTGTTTTATATTGTATTTTGGAGTTAATGGCGGATTTTGTGTTAAAGTACATTAGTCTAATTAACAAACGTAGTTTATAATAATGAAAGAGTATAGAGTGCCACAAGCGGCAATGTATCGCTATCGGTTATAGTAAGTGTTGCCAATTGTTTTTACAAGAAGTAAATTATCTTGTATGAATGAAAGAAAATTTTTTGTTGTGCACAAACTTACAATTAAAAATATACCCACATTTAGTAATTAATTACTATACTCGCAATATACAACGGCGGTCTTATCGCTACAAGAACGATCTCTACCAGACAACCTTTGTTGATAAGGATAACTTTTTATATACTATTATATTTTCTTATAACTATATACCTATTTCACACCTATACATACAAAATTATGCAATCACACATAAACAAATTTGAAATCACAACATAAAAACACATTGATGCACAGTAACACAAGAAAATGCACAAAAAACAAAACATTAGAAAAAACATTTTAATTAATATTATTTATTCTGTAAGACACTTTGTATTTGTAACACAAAGTAGGTATGTTTAGGTCCTAACAAGAAAATAAACAATATTTTTACTTTTTAAACAGGTATCTAGGTACTAGTAATGCTGGAAATAGTATTTTGCATAAGTACCTACTTAATTATTGTTTAACAACAAAGAGTATAATGCACTTAGTGCACAATATTATAATACTGTTTTAACAGTTCGTTTGGAACCTTAGTTATAGTACCGTAACATGCATCATATTCTTACGCTTAGGTATGTCATAAATGGATAGTTCATTTAGAACTATAACTCTAACCGACTTGTCCGATAAATATGCAGTAGGTTTGTAAGGTTGCCTTTATCACCGAAAACTTAAGTAATGCTACAATGAAAGTTACTATTTCCTGATATTTTAAACGGTCGTATTAATTTGCCGTAAGAAAAGTACGTTTTACTGTTCTTTGACTGATAGCGATACAGCCCTGCTAGCGGCAATTTATATATTTCCTACAATAAAACTAGTTTCATCATAATTATCTTTTAAAAATTAAAAAATAACAAACGAAAAATCATAATTTTAAAATCATATACTTGTCAAAATGACAAAGTATTTTTTTTATGTCATAAAATAACAAACAAGCAGATGGTTCTCCTGATGGAAAGAGACAACCATAGCCTATAGACAAGAAAGATGTTAATGGCGCGTTGCTATCCTTGTGGCGGGATCATAATGCCACATTCACAAGTTTATTACCGGCTACCGTTCTTTCCAAACGGGAACACACAGTGAAAAACACTGACGCTATTGCGGCGGGAATAGCGTCAGTGCTTTTCCCGCCGCTAAGGCGCTTGTACAAAACCCCGGCGAGGCAATGCTGAGGTTTACCATCTAGTAGCTGCAATAGTAGTGATTTGTATTGCCAATCGTCCGCCTCTTACGAACTGCCTGGCAGAATAAGAGGTTGTCAAAGGGGCCCGGAACAACACAAGGAAAAAAATTTGAATCTCACAAAATGACAATCAAAATCTGCCTTTTGATTTTTTTTAACATCATGTAAGTATCGTGTTACATTCATGCGACTTAGACTAGTCTAACGACGTATAGTTTTTATTAATCGGTTAGTCTCTTTAGTAGTTACGACGGTACCTAAATACAAAACTGATCAAACGATTACAAATTTCATACGTCATGTATAGTTACACAAAAATGTAGCCCTCTTTTTACTGGCGTATTTGGTTAAAAATAAAACAGAAGCAATAGACAATATACACCTATACTTTCTTTGAAAATACCATGAATGGTTATGGCTTCATGGAAAATACAAGCAATATTATTTCGTATACAATTTGACAGACACATTAATAGCGCGTTAGCAAATAGTATCAAATAAAACATCATTTGTCACTGATACGTGTAATGGCAACAAATAACTAGGAAGCAAAATAAACGTTGGTAGTACAAAAAGCAGTGAAAGTACCCTGCTGACCAACACAATCACAACAGATGGGAAGGCAAGAGTTAGCCGACATCTGTCGCCCACTATCAATCATCGAGTTTGTAAACATTGTTGGTACGACTCTCTTTCGCGAGAATTGATAATATTTATTATTATATTAGTTTAATGATTATCGCTTTCGATATAATTTATAGATACTTTCCAGAGTCGGCACTTGGTGAAACTGCATTTGTGAAATACCTTAAAAACAGCAAAGAAACGTATATATGTGTACGTACGTATGTATAGCTAGCGATCAGTACAATCGACGTAATCGATCATATAGCAAAGAAGAATTTCGCCGCCTCGAGCCTGTCGACACTAGCTCAGCGGAAGAGCGTCCCGGCTTTAGGGAAATGGTCGCAAGTTCAAATCCCGCGTGTCGATATTTTTCTTTGCTGTTTTTAAGGTTTTTCCAGATTCCCAAGCACGGGGTGAGTGCTATAACACAAAAATAATTTATGAAATAGTACAAGTATTTATATTAAAAAATCACTATCGCTTTATATTTATGATAACTTGCACTGAGAGTTTTACGTGCTATTTCGAGGTACGGGGTTGTTAATGTACTATCACCCAGACTCCTAATGCTAGCATTTTTTTACATAAAAAACCAATAACTATTTTCCCGGTCCGACAATCGAATAGATTAGCTAATTGACCAGTCAAGAAGTCATTAAAATATTGCAAAAGCGGCAACGGACATTATTATCTAATTCACCGACTGAACAAACGTGAGGAATCTGAGCTTGTAGTAAGGGCTCTATAAAGAAATCGTATTGATCGCGACGTTGAAAAGAAGCTTGGTAAATACTTGTGATTTAAAGTATTAAATTATAGACATCGTACAATATGTTTTTTATACTTTAAAGTAGTAAACAAGCTAGTGTTTCTTCAGATGGAAAGAGATAAACATTGTTCATTGACACCAAAGATCAGATGATATAAGAATAGAGAGATAGAAAAAGATAAGATGTTACATTGTCATTCGAATGGTAAAAACGTTATGCCATATGCACAAATTTATTGTTGACCAATGGTTTAGTTATACATTTGGTCTTTTACGGTCTGCCTGATAGGGACGCAAATACTTAATATTCTTAAAAACGGGCTCAGACCATGATAACTAATAGATATTAGAGCCTTGAGACAGCTTGCTCCGAATTGGTGCCATCACAAATGCTGGTCACTTTGTGATTGATGATCGTCCGTGTCCAATGATGTTACATGTCTGAAGAAACATTAAACATACATTTATGGTTTTATCCTCAAAGTATGAATGTGCAAAATACTATTAACATATTTGGAGTCTACAACAGACGATGGTCTTACCATCAGAAGCATCGTCTGTTTACGTTATACAGTGAGTAACAAAAACCCTTTCTGATCCAAAAGTGTTACATGAGCAGGTCGAGGAAATTATCAAGAAATCATCCTATATATAAACAAAAATATTATGATTACTTAAAACGCTCATATTTATCCTTTAATTTCCTTAAAATTAAGCGAATATTTTAAACTTGATAACACCACGCCAAGTCAGCGGTGGCATCGTCTTTTGTATGGACCATTTTACTAAGACAAGTGTTTGTAAAAGTTGAAATTTTTATTGCAATAGGTAATATTTAAAATTAAATTAATCCTTTAATCTTGAAAGAATTGGAAGTAATTATAGTCTCTAAGACATGAAATTCGATTCATGAGTCCAATGGATTAAGAACTGTGGCTAGTATTCTCTATCTATCAATATCGCCTCGGTGTCTAGTGGTCACATGAGGTCACATGAGGAGGTTGGCCACATGAGGTCCCGGGTTCGATTTCCGGGTCTGGCACATAAAAAAAGTGTTTTTCAGTTTTCTGAGAAACACAAAGTTGCCCGGGATTGGAAAGTGCCCGGTTGGCGATAGGCTTGCCACTTATCACATTGTGGGACTAAGTATATTCGGCTAATCGTGGGTGCACTGGTTGTACCTCTGCCTACCCTTTCGGGGATATGGGCGTGAAGATACTTTTTTTCTTATCAATATCCACAAAATAATTAGGCATATTAATTAGAATTGATTATCGAGCAAATGATATCTTTAAAGATCTAACATGTTGCTGTTTCTTTTTTATGCTATTAGAAAGCAAACAAGCAGACGACTCTTGTGACAAGAAAGAAATCACCACCCATAAACACTAAAGATGTTAATGGTGCGCTTCTATCCGTGAAAACACACTATGTAAATCGTTAAAAATACAAAGATAAGTTAAATCAAATTGCGACGTTTTTATATGTGAAACATCAATAAACATGTGTACAGGCTATTAAATTTTGTCATCGGCAATTAGTGAAAGCGAGACTAAACAATTTATAGTGGGCCTACCTCGTTCCAAGACATGTGACGCTCATTTTCGACGGCTGTTAACAAATTAAAACCGATTTGTACTGTTATTCTAATAGGGCGATGGGAAGTGTTTGTGTCAAGCGCGTATTTTGACAAAATTTATTACTGCCACGCCTTCTTCAGGGCGGTTTTTTCATGATAGAGCCGGATACCGTGACATCTGTCGTGCACTAAACGCAGTCACGCCTCCGTGAAAATTATGAGTTTTAATATTGACACTTCAATATTAGATGGTACCACTGAACAAATAACAGTCCCATACTACATGACTAGTTACCGTTTACATTACTCTCTTATCTATACCTACCGCTGTAACTTGTATTTGCACGCCATTGATATAAAAAAACACAAGATGCACAGTCTCGAACAAACCTGACACTCAAAAGTGTCCCTAATTTCATTTAAATAGTTATAGATATGCCAAACACATATGTTTTTGCATATCCAACCTTAAGCGCAAGATTTATAGTTGTTATTACAAAGCTATGTACAAAAAGAAATAAAATTGACAGTAGCGCGACCGACGCGCTATTTGAAATGAGCGCTCAATTTTAAATTATGCGCTCATATTTGGAGGACGTTTTTGAGACACTGATTGTGTATCTTGGGTTTTTTATATCAATGTTGCACACCATATAATGGTAGAATATGCTGGTATCTTTGATTAATTTTATTAACTTGTAACACCATATTTATGCAAATAAATACTTTTCATTTTCATTTTCATTGTCAACTTCAGTGCTTGACATTGTCGTCTTCAAATTAATTGTTCCCGTAGAGTTAACAAAAATCTCCTTCGTACTTTTCCCTCTTGATTTCCAGTAAAATATTATTGACCAGTAATGAGTAATAGTTATGATGACTGATTTATCAGTTTCTATTGGGTTGGCCTTGTTGTTCATTGTTGATCCAATAGTGATTAGTGTAAAATCCTGAGATCCCAAAGTCCAGCAAAATACTATCATTGAAATTTTTCATTTATTTTAGCAGCGGAAAATCAGCCAATGTGATTTTCATATCCCCACGGATCGGAGAGCATATAAACCTGGCCATTCCGATTTTAAGTAATATTAAGGGTATGTGGTAAATTGATCACTGCTGCTCTCGCAATCAAACAAACTAGTGAATCGCGTTGAAATTGCATACCATTCACTGTCTACTTTAATAATATAATCATAGATATAATCATATGTCTCGTAAAGTAATAACTGTCTTTTCTTCCTTTAATAAAATAATGTAATGGATTTCTTCATTTTTTAATATACAGGGTGTAAGGGACGGTCTAACGAAAATCAAAACCATATAGATCTATCTGAACCATGAGTCTAAGTCGAAACCTGTTGGAAATTTGTGTGTGTGTGTGTGTGTGTGTGTTTTTTTAACGTTTTTTTAACTTAACTTTGTATAATGTGATTTATTCTTATAGTCTACGGCGATTTTCTAAAAACAAAGTAAAATTAAAACATAAAATAAAACATAAAATTAGCAGTGTACAACGTACAACGGCTGGGTCGAGTGCATAATAGTCTGTGGTCGAGAGTGCCGCGAGCGCGACGAGCCTGAGTAATGTATGATTTACGTTGCGTGGCGTATAAGTTACAAAAAATCATAAAACGCAAATTTTGCATTTCCCACAAGACAAAGAGTTGCCATTATATAATGTAAAAATTGTATTTATTTTTATTTTTTGGTACACCGTCCTTTACATGCTGTATATTATTATTGAACAGAAAAGGTTATTTCTAGAAAGTACATAATAACAAAGAAATTAATTAAAAATATGACCAACAAAGTTAATAAACGTTTTTTAAATATTCGCGACAAAATTAATGTTTTTATCGTTCAGTGTACAGTTGTAAAAAAAACAATATAGTTTTCAAAGTAAAAACAGCGGTGCCCGGTGTCGGGGCTTCATGTGTCAAGGGTCACCGTCTTTTTTGTTACACGAAAAAAATTCTTTGTAGTAACGGCGGATCACAGACAACGCAGACAGCAAGGCACCAACGTTTTTGTTCACAATTTTTTTATAACCATGAATCTTTTTTTGTTTCGGAAATTATTTGTAAAATTTTAGTTAATAAGATGTGAAATTTCGGGGAGTGGTTAATTTAGTTATTTGGATATTTATAAGTTGAAATTGTTATTCAAAACCAAAAACAAAATAATAGATACATGGTTTTGATATTTACTTTTTTTTATATAAGATAGCAAACAAGCAGATGGGTCTCCTGATGGAAAGAGTCAACCACCGCCTATAGACACCAAAGATGTTAATGGTGCCTTGCTATCTTGTGGCGAGATCTAAAGCCACATGCATAAGTTTACCGGCTACCTTACCCTCCAAACCGGAACACGACAGCGACAAGCACTGACGCTATTGTGGCAGGAATAGGTAAGGCGGTGGTAGCAGACCCGGGCGAGACAATGCAGAACTCTACCACCTAGTAGCCACGATGGTAGTGACTCGATAGCCAATCGGTCGCCTTTTACGACCTGCCTGGCAGAACGGCAGTTGGCCTATTCTTCAAAGGAGGCCGGGACAACACGGCGAAAAAAGGTTGTCCGGCGAGGCTGTCAACTTTTTAAGACAAATATAGGACATTGGAAGGAACATTAAGAAATACTTTTGTGGTTGTATTGTAGCAATTGATAAAATGTTTTAACAATATTTCTTAAAATTAGGAGAGTCATTTGCTTATTTACTATACTATAAAAATGTTTTAAATTTATACAATTTTACTAACTGTAATAGCATTTTTTTAAAAGGCAGTAGTGGCGCTCGCTTAGTTAAAAATATTGGCATTGATTAAATTATTTGTAAAAATATTTTAAGCGCATCGCATTACAACTTTTCATCCGATTAGTCTCAAAATATTTTGGTTGCAAATGAGTAAATTACAAACATAACATTTTACGAGCACAAAACTTTAAACTGATCATTCACTACAATTTTTGAAGTGTATTCCATAATTTTTTGAAGTCCAAAGTGCACACGATTGTTTTTCCATCTCCATGGCCGCTATTAGACGAATATTTGAAATTCGACCGTAATTTTTATTAAATTAAATAATCTACTAAGATACCTATTACTGGACAGGGATCCGAAGTTTTCGCCTCGCATATTTATAATAATTAGAACCTTAAAGAATATGTTATCTGTTTTACATCCAACAAAGCAAGGGCAAACCGCTTGTAAGAAGTTTTTTAATTTATCTCGGATACTCTAATCACCCACTTTATCGCATTTAGATCAAGCTCTGTTAACAGCAACGGAGTCTGACTGAGGGCTCTCGGCCGGGACAAATATTTGTTTTGTTAGTTCGTGTTTCGGCTAGAGATTACCATCTTTATCTCGATGTTCCTAAATCTGGAGAGTACAATGATATCATTCAATGTTATGTATTATAGATGAATATATTATGCTGTAACTTGTGATGAATACAAAACGATGTTAGATGAGAGGCATTGTACATAGTTAAGTAATTACAAAAGAAAAAAATATCGACTTTTTGTACACTTTCATAGAATCTTTTCTTTTTATAGATAACATATTAATGTAATGGAACAGATTGGTTATACATACATACATGCATTGCGATAAGAGTAATAACAATAAAAAGGTTTCTGTGAACAATAGTTATGTTTGTGTTTTAAAATGAACAACATTCAGATTTCTAACAATGTTGTCTGTACTAAATACACTAATGTACGATAAAACTTAAACGAGTTTATGTTTACATTAAAACTACGCTACTATATTATATTGTTAAATAGTAAGTATGTAATAAATTAATAAATTAATAGTAAAGGTTTTTTTCACACACTTTTACTTCGCTACACATTTATAGTGCGAAACGGAAGTAAAAGGAAAAGCTTTAAAGCAAATAGTTTTTAGGTATTGTAAAGTATGTCAAAAACAATATTGCAGTTTAAACTGCAACATCCAACATCCCATCTCCTATTTCTTTGGAAATAGAAATCACGTCTCCGCCAAATTAATATGCGATCAAATAAGGAGTAGAACAAAAGAAGTAGAACTTCTAAATCGATCAAATCGTCTTTGAATAATCGGGAAATATACATAAAAAAGGTTTCTACGAATTGAGAACATTCTCCTTTTTTGAAGACGCTGAAAAAGAAAGGCTATAAGTTTTACCTTGAATAAAAAATTCAGCCATTGGAAATATATTTATTTATTAAACTTATGAAATATAAGTAGGTATATACTCGTACACACTAGGTACATATTTTCGGAAAAATTTTAAGTAGGAAGTATTCGAATTCAGGTTTACAGCAACTGGTTCCCTAAATATTCGTTCTTATTAGACGGAATGATAAAACGACGATGAAACCGAAAATGAGCTAAGAAAAACTCTTCAATAATGAAAAAATCAACGAAGGCTTTACTAAGATCTCGCAAAACCTGCTCAATTTAAAATTAAAGCCACGAAACGTGTTTTTCGCGTATTTTATAAAAATCTGCGGATATGAGAACAATCTTCTACGGATAAGCTTCGCCAATACCACGTGGGAAAGATATAGGCACCTACAATTTTTTGTAATATTAAAAATTTGTCGCCTCGTGGGTATATTTTATTATTAGGATAGCAAATAAGCATATGATTCCTAATGGAAAGAGATCATCGCCTATAAACAAAAAAAAAACTGTAATCAATCTTTAACATTTCAGCACCTGTTAAATCTGTTTTTATGTGTATTTTCTACTTTTTTATATTTTGTTTGCTATGACAAGCAGATGGCTTTCCTGATAGCAAGAGAAACCATCGCCAATAGACACCAAAGTTGTTAATGGTGCATTGTCTGTTTGGCGTGTCCGTTTGTTGATCTGTGTGGTATGATTGGAATGCCACATGCATAAGTTTACCGACAACCTTACCCTCCAGACCGGAAGACAAAATCAGCAGTTTTTTTCTATATACTTAATTGCTTCTCCTCACAATTTGACAATAACCGCTCCATTGGTTATGTGGTTAGCCACCATGACTAAGCAATTGATTGGGCTTGGATTCAATTCCTGAGAGAGATAGATAAGTAAACGTGTGATGAGCATAAATGGTTTGTTCTGGGTTTGTTTAATTTATGTATTTCAGTTATTTATATACAGTGTGTAAAAAAGCCTAGTCCGATCCGAAAGAGGTATATAGATAGGTCAATAGCATTATCAAAAAAAACAATAATTAAAAAAAACAGTAGCAGTCGTGGGACTGCCGATAGAAGTGAAAACGGAACTATTAAGTTGAGAGTAATTAAAACTATATGCAAAACATAGCTATAGATATACTATTATCATTAGCATGTCGGTGACGCGAACCGAGGATTTTACCCTCTACCAAAACGCTCAACGCGCCTAAAGAAGTTTTCACTTCAAAAAAACAGTAGCAGTCGTGGGACTGCCGATAGAAGTGAAAACGGAACTATTAAGTTGAGAGTAATTAAAACTATATGCAAAACATAGCTATAGATATACTATTATCATTAGCATGTCGGTGACGCGAACCGAGGATTTTACCCTCTACCAAAACGCTCAACGCGCCTAAAGAAGTTTTCACTTCAAAAAATCTTTTTATTAAAATAAAAAAATATCGTATTTTAAAGTGCCTCATTTTAGTACTAAAATTGAGCAACTTTAAATAACAACCTTAAATCAAGCAAATATTTTGAAAATTTATCTTTCAATATGTTTAAAATAATGACAATAATGACATAAAATAATGACACAGATTGTATTAAGTTACCAAACAATGCCTTTGACGATCGGACAGAGTTTTTTTACACATTGTGTAACAATGAAACTACTAGACTCCTCAAATCTCAAAAGACTGAAATATGTGGATTTGAAATGAATATTTTTGTTTAAGGCATATCTAAATTCCTCGTGTTTTGAACGTCAATTGTTTTTTCCTATTAATACAATTAATATTCCTACCTATGTCCGTTATAGGCTTTAAAACCATCCAACCGATGCGCCCCAAACCGGTTTCATTTAAAAGACCACCATGGCTACTTTTTTATCTAATGAAGCAAAAGGAAGTAATGTTTTGTTTAATTAAGCAAAAGGGAATAATGCAAAATGAAATCGCGAGCAACATCTAGTCCAAAATAAAGTTAAATAATTATATTATTATCTACCAGATAGAGAGTGGGTGAAAAATTATCTCCATGCTTTGGATGGCCCGGTGACCGAAAGAAACAACGATATGCCTCACAGATGAAAATATGAGATTAGCAGTTTACAACCACAGAGCATATGTTTAGTTAAACTCTAGTAAAATAAAATTTCAAATCAAAATTTTGTCACTCTTCTTTGCATATTGGATATAATGTAGGTAGTCGGTAAAAACCGGCAAGAGTTGAAAAAAAAATTAAAAAGTGTTTTTTTTACAGTTAATCAAAAACGGTAAAAATTCGACAAAAAAATAAAATAAAATGTGTAGATTTTATAATTTTACATCAAAAAGGTTTGAGACTTGTTCTGCTCCGTTCAAAATTAACCGAGAGCAGAATTCTAAATTAAGAATAAAGACTTTTTATTAATATAGCCAAAATAGCTTATTTATTACTGAATTATTTTCTTGTACCTATTGTATATCGATATATTGAAACCTCATGATTGGGGCTATTCGAATTCCCATATATATAGAGTTACTTTTAAAGATCCGGCCAAATTTTAAAATTAGGAACTAAATATTGAATTGAGAGTGCGTTTTAATTATTAACGTAAAATTATTAGGTAAAAGATAATATAAAAATATTCGTTTAAAAATATCCCACTAAATTCATGAATTGGATGCACCGAATCTTGTGAATGAACTCTGTAATGCTGGCAGTTTGTCATTTTAAATTTAGCTATAATTACGATAGTAACTATAATATGTAATCTGTCACTAAGTATATTTTTCTCGATCACTTTTAATTTGGTCGAAGGCACTAAAATACGTATTTTAGTTCGAATTTGCGTAAATGAAATTATATCCATGCATTTTATTTTTGTGTTGGATAAAAATAAAATTTTTAATTTTTAAAATCATCGAATATATTATCGACTTTTAAAAGTAACCATGTATAAGTTAAAAACTAAACAAAGAAAATTTACGACACGACCTGACGAACCTGCGACGTTATCTCTGTCCGGTGAGCTCAAACCAACTCCCAACATATTTCGTTTAGTTCAATGAGCAAGATTCCTACAATTCCTATAAGTATATATAAGTAATAAGAGTAACTTTTTTACGAGATCTTTTAATTTACGAGATACAAAATAAAATATGAAAAGTTGCACAAAAATAAAGTAAAAAATAATCATTTTTTTACTTTGTCCAAACGATGACAGCAATTGACTAATGAACTAATACACAAAGGAAATTTAATAAATAAAATGCAGTCCTTTTTAATCCCCCGTTTAAATTCAATGGAGAAGCAAGTGCAAGCCTAATCATCGCAATATAATGGTTCGTGGATTTTGGGGGAACTTTTTACTGAGTGAGCGAGATATATTTTATGCAAAATGTGTTTACATGACAGAGATAGGTAAATCTAATTCTATTCATTTGAATTGACTTTAAATGATTACATTGGGCTTTTTTGTTCCCTCGTGATAGATTGCCGATCATTTAGTTTGCGCTAATATCGTGTTCAGGACATAATTTTCCTAAGCATAAAGTTATATGCTATGATGCTATAAGGATAAATTCTATTATAAATATATGGCTCCTGTAAAGATGCTGCAGCGGCTTGCCCGTGTTTGGTACCACCACCCGACTTTTTCAAGTCTCAAAAGCATCAATGCTTGTTCCAGTTTGGAGGGTTGAGTAACCAATAGCCAGTAAACTTATGTATGTGTTATGACATTCGTCACACAGATGGCAGCACCTCCACCATCTTTGCGATATAGGCAATGATTTTGTCTACCCATCAGGAAAAAAAATTGTTTGTTACCTGTACCTACTTCGATACTAATAATATAAGTTTGTAAGTGTGTGGGTTTATTTGTAGGAAGTAATCCCTGGAACTACTGAGTCAATTAGAAACTTCCTGAGTGCCCTAGGCTTATCCCAGTTTTCCCGCAGGATCGATAGGTACGTACGGATTAGGTTTACCACGGAAAACGGCTAGTCTTATGGTACGAATATATATAAAAAAAGATTTTAATGTATCATGACTAAATAGGTCAGATGTAGTATAAAAGAAACGTCAACGTCAAGAAACGCTAAAATCTGCGTCTTTGTATAAAGATACCAAGAGAGTCATGTATGGGGAGGACGGAAAGCCTATTCCATCTGTATCTTGATGTACATTCAGTCTTTTCTGCCTACTGCAAGGAATTTGAGTTTAGATATGTATGGAAAGATTTTATGCTCGACTAGCAGAAGCGTAAAGCCACTTTTGAGTATCATTTTTTCTAAACCAGAAACAGTGCCCTGAAGACGATGACCATTAAACGAGGTTTAGCTTGGAAAGATCAATTACATGATGAAATTAGAATTCTCATTATTACTATCACAGTTTACATACTTTCTTTTTTAGAAAGTATGTAAAGTGGAGGAGAATGCCAATAGGCATTATGCCCGCCTTCTGTACAATTTTATTTAAGGTGTACAATAAAGTTAAATAAATAAATCAATGATGGTTTTTATTCTATGTCTTTCAAATGTGATTATTTTGTACCTATATACACATATCCAACCCGTTGGTCCCTGATTACGACTCGTCGGGGCTCGGATTGAATTCTCGCCATGTATAACCTTTTGTGTTATGAGCTAGATATTTTATAGAATTGGACGTTAATTAAAATTCCCCGTGTTGGTCCCGAGCTCCTTTGAAGAATAGACCAACTGCCGTTCTGCCCGGCCGGTCGTAAAAGGCGATTGATTAGCTATGCGAGTCACTACCATCGTGGCTTCTAAATGGTGAGTTCTGCATTGTCTCACCCGGGTGCACTTGTTGTACCGTCCTTCCTATTCCTGCCGCAATAGCGTCATTGCTTGTCACTGCCGTGTTCCGGTTTGGAGGGTAAGGTAGCCGGTAAACTTATGCATGTGGCATTAGACCTTGCCACAAGATAGCAACGCACCGTTAACATCTTTGGTGTCTATAGACGATGGTTGACTCAATCAGGAGACCCATCTGCTTTTTTGCTATCTTATAATATAAAAAAAACATTATTTATACATGTATTTCTGCATCATATTACCAAAAACAAATTTGCTTAATTAGGATTAATTCATGACAAATTCTTTTATTTATTTATTATTATTTTAGAGATTTTAAATAATAATACACTATAATAATGTTTAAAACGCAACTTTCAAAAACGTAATTTAGTCCCTAATATTGGACAAATTTATGCGTAAATGTTTAAATTGTAGATTGCAACAATCTATCTACATTATCCCCCATCCTGGCGTCGCTAATTGCGTAACTAAAGATCCCGAGGGTGCGTAATCCGATATTGATGTGTTTGTAAAAACTATCCGATAACTTGCACCCCACACTTGCGAATTTGTCGTCATTAAACTTTTAAAACAGGTGACAGTAAAATACTTTTTAGAGCATAAATAAACTAGCTGACTCGCATAGCTTCGATCGCGAGTATATTGATATGTCATCGATATAGTTTTTGATACAAATTTTCATCCCTATTTCGGTCTCTTAAGGGTTGATTTTTGAAAGAAAGTTAACTATGTTTTACCTCCGATCTTCAACAATCCCCATGCCAAATTTCATTAAAATTGGTTCAGTAGTTTAACCGTGAAAACGAAACAGACAGACTGATATTCGTATTTATAATATTATATACATAAATATATAAGTACTAGTTGATTTGTGCAGTTTCGTCCGTTTGTAGATTAACATATCAAAATAGTTTTTCACTCAAACCATTAACCGATTTCTGCCTCTAAGTAGTTGATTTTGGAAAAAATAACTTATTTTTGACCTCGGATTTTAAACTATGCTCACGCTAAATTTCATTAAATTCGATTCTTCGAATTTAAAGTGTAACAGACAGAGAAGCTTTCACATTTATATTGTTACTAGCTGACTTAACATGTCGATATAGTTTTTCATACAAACATACAACACCTGGACTACCTTCAGTCGCCTTTGTGGTCCAGCGTTGGCGTTGACCACATGAGGTCCCGGGTTCGGTTCACGGGTCGGACACTTAAAAAAGTGTTGTTTCAGTTTTCTGACAAATACAAAGTTGCCCGGGATTGGAATGTGCCCGGTTGGCGATAGGCTTGCCACCTGATCACAGTTATGGGACCAAGTATCTTCGGCTAATCGTGGGTGCACTTGTTGTACCTCTGCCTACCCCTTCGGGGATATGGGCGTGAAGATACTACTATTCAACTCTTACTCGTATAATACAATATAATACAATGCCAGCTTCTTAGAGGTTGATTTTGAAAAATAGGAGTCTATGTTTGACTACGTATCTTCAATTATCTCTATAGCAAATTTCATCGAAATGGTTCAGCGGTTTTAGTCGTGAAAGCGTAACAGTCAGAAATACAGGCAGACAGACTTCGGCATTTATAATATTACTATGGATAGTATGTGTTGGTCCCGGCCTCCTTTGTAGAATAGGCCAACTGCCGTTCTGCCAGGCAGGTCGTAAAAGGCGACCGATTGGCTATCGAGTCACTACCATCGTGGCTACTAGGTGGTAGAGTTCTGCATTGTCTCGCCCGGGTCTGGTACCACCGCCTTACCTATTCCTGCCGCAATAGCGTCAGTGCTTGTTGCTGTCATGTTCCGGTTTGGAGGGTAAGGTAGCCGGTAAACTTATGCATGTGGCATTATACCTCGCCACAAGATAGCAACGCACCATTAACATCTTTGGTGTCTATAGGCGATGGTTGACTCTTTCCATCAGGAGACCCATCTGCTTGTTTGCTATCTTATGACATAAATAAAAAAAAAAAATGTAAGTATTGATGTACAGTATGTAACAAAAGCCATATCCAATCGTCAAAGGAATTGTTTGGTAGCACAACAAAATATAAATATATAGTCGTACTATTTTTTTCTAAAAAACTATGAATTATTTCAAAAATATCTCTCGATGAGACTATTGACAGTTTCACTAAATATACCTTTTTTTTTTAGAAAGCATATTCATGTATTTATTAGGAAATTTTGAAAACCGTAACACTCGTTTTAGCAGTTTTTATGGAATTGAGCCTTAATACAATTATGTTTATGTTATTATTTTATGGATATACATAGAGCGGTTTTGTGGATAGTGTTGCGTTGACTACACGAGGTCCAGGGTTCAATTCCCGGGTCGGGCAAAATAACAAAATGCGTTTTTTCAGTTTTCTGATAAAATAACTATGCCCGGGATTAAAAAAGTGCCCAGTTGGCGATAAGCTGGCCACCTGTCACATTCGGGACTAAGTATCTTCGGCTAATCATAGGTACACATATTGTACCTCTGCCTGCCTCTTAGGGGATACAGGCGTGAAGATACTTTTTTGAAGATACATAGCCATAAATTTTCCGCGATCAAAATAATATTCTTAAACGATATTTCAAATATTACAATGGCAAAACAAAATGTCAACGAAAAAATGGCGACGGACGACGACGGTCGGTTACGACACCAAGGAGCTGCTTTTTGATGTAGCCGCTTACTCTACGCCGTTAACTCGACTTGGTGTTGTCCAGCTTAAAATATTCTCTAAATTGCAAGATAAATGTGAGCATTTGACAAATTACTAATATTTTATTTTTATATTGTATTTTATCGCCTCTGTGGTCTAGTGGTCCGGTGGCAGTGTTGACCACATGAGGTCCCGGGTTTGATTCCCGGGTCGGGCATTCAAAATGTGTTTTTCAGTTTTTTTATCCGAGCTCGGATAAGTGCACGGTTGTCGTGCCACCTATTATATTGTGGAACTAAATATCTTTGGTTAATCGTGAGTGCACTAGTTGGACCTCTACCCGCATTTTCGGGGATATGGGCGTGAAGATACTTTTTTAATTTTTATAAATAAAATAATTTCATTACTTTTTTGATAATGTTATCAACCTCTCTTTTCGCACCGAACGTCGGATTTTCGGTTATACATTGTATATAGCCAATACCAAAAACCTTGAAAAACTTCATTTAACTAGTTATACCTATGTATATCTAATGATCAGTACAATCGGCGGAATCGATCACATAGCAAAGAAGAATTTCGCCACTTGGAACCAGTGGACACTAGCTAAGTTGGTTAGAGCATCCCGGTTTGAGGGAACATTGTAGGTTCAAATTCAACGTCTTGAAATTTTCTTTGTTGTTTTTAAAGTTTATCAAGTTTTCCCAAGCACCAAGAGTGAAGTTGCATACATGATTCAATTTAATACGTCGCAAATCGAGATAATTTGACGTTTGATATCAAGATACCGTGTATTTTCAGTGGACGTTTTAACTACTGAAAATACTTGACATCGATGAATTATTCGTTATTGATATTTTTTTGCGTTTCATATCCTAAGCAGGCGGGAGAAGCCTCTATCTTCTCTTTTTCTATATCATAGCGATTTTTACTGCTTTACTTGAAATATTTATTTCAAAATGAATACCGTCAACAAAGGACCCATGAAATAAATCAAGATCGTCGCCCCCTTACTCCCCAAAAGATATGTAGAGGCATAACTAGTGCTTTCACGACATTATGTCCAATAATGTGACTAGTGGCCAGCCTATCGATATATCGGACATGTATCAAAAGGTTGACCCTCGTATTAGTCCCAGTCCCCATTGATGAATAGAATTCTTTCCTGCCAGACATTTTGTAAAAAGCACACGACTGGCTGAACCACCTTGCCAATATACCAACCCACTAACGTAACTATTAGGTGATAGAGTTTTGCGATGTCTCATCCATGCCATGCTATCAACTTGCCTATTTCTATCGCAATAGCATCAGTTTTAAAGGGTACACATCGATTTAAAGGTTAGCCAGCAAACTGATAGATGTGGCATTACCATTCCGCCTCACGGATAGCAACGCCCTATTAACATCTTTAATGTTTATAGGCGGTTGTTAGATGGTTGTTTCTTTCCGGACAACTATCTGCTATTTTATGATATAAAATATGTATTTATCTTGGACAAGTAAACCTCAAAATGTATTTACCGAAATTCAAACTCAGGACTTCACTCGTTTGAACAAAAGCCGGTGTTAGACCATTGAGGCAACTCACGGAGGTGTAATAGATGACACAATATGATAAAGTAAAATAAAGAAAATGACGTGTCAGCGAGGGCCGGGAGTGAATAATCCCTAATTTTGTATACACAGTGTTATGATATGAAAGCCCACATCCCGTCACGGTTATACGCCGCCTGATTGCCTGTGACGAGCGCCCAATTTTTATTTTTCGCAATACCATAAATAACATCAACGCTTTATCTTACTAATATTCGAAATACAAAAGTTTGATGCATGTTATTCAATCAATTATTTTCGCCGTGTTGGTCCCGGCCTCCTTTGAAGAATAGGCCAACTGCCGTTCTGCCAGGCAGGTCGTAAAAGGCGACCGATTGGCTATCGAGTCACTACCATCGTGGCTACTAGGTGGTAGAGTTCTGCATTGTCTCGCCCGGGTCTGGTACCACCGCCTTACCTATTCCTGCCGCAATAGCGTCAGTGCTTGTCGCTGTCGTGTTCCAGTTTGGAGGGTAAGGTAGCCGGTAAACTTATGCATGTGGCATTATACCTCGCCACAAGATAGCAACGCACCATTAACATCTTTGGTGTCTATAGGCGATGGTTGACTCTTTCCATCAGGAAACCCATCTGCTTGTTTGCTATCTTATGACATAAAATAAATAAATAAATAAATACACTGGAACGGCTGAACGGATCTTGATGAAATTTGGTACAAGGATAAATATAGTATGGAGTAGCATATATTTTCTTTTTTTTGCCGCTAGCCTTTATTTCCTAAACCTTCGGTGAGTTTGTTGTAATAATTTGCTGCTTTCCACAGACATACCTATTACATTAACACCGGATACACAAGCCGATAGTTCCTAATGGAGAGAGATAATAATCGCCTATAAACACCAAAACTGTTAATGATGCGTTGCTATCCAAGTGGCGGGGTTGGATTGCTTCATGTATATTTTTACAAACTATCTTACTATACAGGAACATGACAGCGACAAACATCAGGCAGGAATAGACAAGGTGGTTGTACCAGACCTGTTCAACACGTTGACACTTACATCCGTGGAAAGTTGAAAACTATATTGATTTCTTCACTAAACTTGCTGTTTATTGTTGATTACAAATCAATGAAAGATGAATCCTAAGAATTTATGACTTAAGGCAATTCTTTGTTTCAGTATCCCACATATCTTCATAAAAATAAAATGGTGTAGGAATGAGTACGCGAGAACGCGACGGCAGTGAAATGAAACACGAAAAGTCCCCTTTATTTACTTGCGCAGTTGAATTTTAAATGGAATTTATTTGCCAATATAAAAGGGATTCGTTTCATGAAAGCAATTTACCGATAACTTTGAATTTAAAGCAGGCTACACGTCCTGTTTACTGTGATACAATCGCAGACATTTAAAACTCGTATTAACTTTACGTTAACTAAAATAATACATCGATATTAATATTGCTTTGGTGATTTGAAAAAAATCGGCTATTTTTGTCCCTTCACTTAAATAAAAACATAGTTATTTTCGTAAACACCCTTCGAAATAAATTAAAAATATTGAAATTTAAAAGGGACACCTTTTGAAATAGCTATGACAGTTTAATAATAATTTTTTAACTCAACTCAAAGGCCGGCAACTCAGCTGCAAGACCTCTGGTATTTCGGATTTCCATGGGCGGCTGTGACCACTTAAAATTAGGTGCACCGACTGCTCCTTTACCTCTCTTACATAAAAAATTTCTCGACCGAAAGATAATAAACCCACCTTTATTATCTATGAAAAGATATTAGTTAGCCTATGAAAAGAAAAATCAGAAAAGTTGTTCATAACGTTGGAAATAATTTCGACATAATTTTTAACGCAGTAAATCTGCAGCAACTGCCTTCCCATTTCCTATATTTCCGGAACCCCGCGTCAACCTTGAAATGGGACCACACGGCGAGTACACCCTCTCAAACAAAAAAAATCAGAATCGGCTCATAAATGTATATGATGAGTTATAGTTAAGTTGAGTTCATAGAAATACGTACTATCCCTATCTAATAGGAAATACACTTTTTCCTTTGTATGACTTTCCTTTGACTATTACGTGCTGGTCAGTTCTTCCAAATCGTGGTTAGATTAATTTATTTTATTTGACCATTAATATCATTTACTATTATTAATAAATTACATTTTGTCCAAGTTTTCGCTCGTATTCAAAATTATTTTTGTTTTCTTCAAAAACAGTTAGTATTATTTTTCTGTAAGACATAGGCTATGTATTTCTATTTTTACCTGATAAATTGTATGCAAAATGTCACGATAATTTGTGTAGTAGTTAGGACATTTAAATGCAACAAATAAATTTACTTTTGAATTTGTCATATCGGTCGACAATCGAAAAGAAGTAAGTGTAAGAATTTACTTACGTTTTAATTTTTCTAGTGGTTCGTGGTGTAACGGGGGTGCGTGATGCAGCGGTGTATGCTGGGGTTCATGATGCAATGGCGCCATGAGACTTGATATCGCCGAGCCCACAGAAGCCGCCACTGACTCGTGCAGATGCCCACCGCCGTGAAGTTCCAACTCACTCAAACATAACCCGTTTTCGCTTAGCGGCTCCATACCGGCCGCCAGCGCCTCTTTATACACTCGGAGATGAATGGTGATGCTTTCTCTTCACGTAGGTCAAAGTAGCCGCGGCAGCGACTGGGTTTATTGGATGTTTAGGCTTGTTGCATACTTTTCTGGAATAAAAAGGTAAATGTTATTGAAAAATCTTTTGAAAAAAAAATTAAAGCGACGAAAAGTTATGCGTGGTTACACATTAAAATCAATGAATGAATAATTAATCATTGATTATGTAATATTGTGGGGTTAATATTCACCCTATGACGTCTCATCCCATTTCTTCACTCATCCTAAACTAGTATTCCTAGCTCAACCTATAAAATAATTTTAGTATATTTTCTTAATTTAACCTAAAAGCAATCCTTACACATCCCAAGATGAATATTTCATAAAAGTATGGATAGCAAAACAATGTTTAATATTTTTTAGAAAGTATAGTATTAATAAATTCAGCACTTGCAATAAACTTAAAATATAATTTTTTTGTTGTGGATTGAGTTAGGAAAATAACTAGGTCGAGTAAGGAAAAAATAATGAGTAGGATGAGATGTCATAGGATGAAAATGAAACTTGTGATTTTTACTGTGCGAGATTATTGTATTATTATTTAAATCGTGCTGGTTCGGGCTCCCTTTGAAGAATAGATCATCTGCCGTTCTGTCAGGCAGTTCGTAAGAGGTGAACGATTGGCTTTGCGAATCACTAGATGGTAGAGTTCTGCATTATCTCGCCTGGTACCATCGCCTTATCTACCTACTTCTGCCGTAATAGCTTCAGTGCTTTTCACTATCGTTTTCCGGTTTGGAGGGTAAGGTAGCCTACAAACTCATAGCAACGGCGATGGCTGTCTGTTTCATCAAGAGAGCCAACTGATTGTTTGCTATCTTATGATATTAAATATAATATAATATAATATAATATTATATATATATATATATATATATATATATATATATATATATATATATATATGTATATATATATATGAAAACCCGATACAAAAAAACGGAAGTCAAAGCTCCATATTTGATAACACTCGTATATTAATCACCACGGAAATTTTCGTATCAACGTGATATAAGGCTTTGTACACAAAGGATGAAAGAATAAAACACCATAAACAACAGAGCGATGGAGATATACAACCTAACAACTTTCATATTTCAAATAGCGATGGAGGAGCGCAGGTATTTTTTGTGGGATCATAAAACTTGGTAGCATAATAGATGGAAGTGGAAAAAGGCTGGCATATAGTGATTTATAGGTTTAATTGCCCTTTTTACATACGTACGGTTTGAGCCGGGAATTCAATATTCAACAAAGAGAACAAAGGTCGGCGGTGAAGCGCGAACTTACTCGTTTTGCTGCATTCAAAGCGCCATTTGTACGCATTTCACTATGTCATTATGTCTCTCAAATCTTTTACGTTTTACACGTAATAGCTTTAGTAATTCCGATACATTTTTCAGAATTTAATATTTCAGGGTTGGGTGTTGTAATATAACTTTATTATTCTATGGCTGTCACTTTTCAAATAAATCCAAAATTCTGTTTTAAAACTTACAAGTGACCAATGAAAATACCACTTACGGCTCTAAAAGAATCAAAATCACTAGTTAGCCATTGATATAAAAATAAAACTCAATCTTATTATGTTACTATAATTATATACTATATAATTTTGTGTAAATCATGTCAGAGAATTTTTACTCTTTTACGCCTCAGTAGTTGAACGAATAGTGTTTTTTTTTATATCATAGGATAGCAAACAAGCAGATGGGTCTCCTGATGGAAAGAGTCAATCATCGCCTATAGACACCAAAGATGTTAATGGTGCGTTGCTATCTTGTGGCGAGGTCTAATGCCACATGCATAAGTTTACCGGCTACTTTACCCTCCAAACCGGAACACGACAGCGACAAGCACTGACGCTATTGCGGCAGGAATAGGTAAGGCGGTGGTACCAGACCCGGGCGAGACAATGCAGAACTCTACCACCTAGTAGTCATGATGGTAGTGACTCGATAGCCAATCGGTCGCCTTTTACGACCTGCCTGGCAGAACGGCAGTTGGCCTATTCTACAAAGGAGGCCGGAACCAACACGGCGAACACGTACGTAACGTGTACATGTAATTTGTGCCCAAATTTAACATAGCCATAGGCTACATTTTTATACCAGAAAAAAAATAGTTTCAACCGCGCAGGGGGCAACTTGACACCTTTGTCTAGACCAAATTTAATTTTTTTGTAGGTACATGTTAGGTTATCTAAAGTCTTAATAAAGAAAATTAACTATATCTGCGTATCTAGCGCTATTTATGAGCACGACATAAGAAACTCAACTAATTCTAATTGTTCACTATTTGGATATTATTTTTATAGCATAGGACAGTTAACAAGCAGATGGTTCTTCTGATGGAAATATATAACCGATAACCATGATCTATAGATACCAAAGTTGTGAATGGTGCGTAGTTATTGGTTTGGCAGGGGCAAATAATGCCATAGGTATATATATGTCGCAGTGAAATTGTCAATACCGTTAGATTATAATCTACCTAAGTGATATTATAATTTAACTGCTAACCTAACCTAACCAAATTATAAACTCCCTAGGTAGATTATAATCTAATGGCTATTGACAATTTCACTGCGTCATATAAAAGTTTACCGGAGACCTTACCGTGTGAATCGGAACTTATGTCCATGGAAATAGGTAGCTTTTAACCTTTTACTGATGATGGACTCCTATACAAAATATATGTTTTGCCATGTAACACCGATTTGGATTTGCCACTAGTGTTATAACTAGTTGAATATAAAAGAAGCTTGGTATTTAGTTATAAATAAAACACCACCACAGAGTCACCAGTTATAAACCACTGAATTGTAGATGATCGAACCGAGCCAAAAGATCGAATACTTCGTAAGATAAAACAATTTCTGATTTCGGATGAATTGTGATTTACCACATACATCTCAATAGTAGAAGCGTCTCTGGGACGACAGAAGCATCTCTTTAAAAACAAAGCAGAGGCTGGTTCATACGCTAGTGTTCTCCATATTTATGTACGGCGCAGAGTCATGGACATTAAGAGCTGCAGACAGCCGCCGCATCGACGCTTTTGAAATGTGGTGCTGGAGGAGAATGTTAAGTATCCCTTGGACAGCACACAGGACCAACGCCTCCATTCTAAAACAACTTGGAGAAAAGATCAGACTGTCTACTACGTGCCTTCAGAGAATTCTGCAATTCTTCGGCCATATATCTAGAAAGCAAGGAGGCAATCTCGAAAAGCTGATCGTGACCGGGAAAGTAGAAGGCAAAAGAGCGCGTGGTCGTAATCCTATGCGATGGTTAGACCAGGTCTGCACCAACTTCGTGTCTAAAAAGTTTCACGATGCTCTGCACGCCGCTGAAGATAGAGTCCAATGGCGTAATATTGTGCGTTCAAGAACGATCCAAGTAGGAGGTCACAACCCTCAGTAATGAGAAACACCAAGCAAGGAGGGATATTATATCTTGGGAATATGTTTTTTTTCGAATCTAGTCGGAAGCTACAATAATTTAAAAAAATAATATATACTATCCATCTTTATTATGGTTGACCACGAACTTGAAATTGAAATGGCCGACACCAATTATATTCTCATAATCCAATATTTACCAAATTTAAATTAAACACCTTAATCAGTGTTTCCTATGTCCTGACTCCCTAAAAGAAGATACCGTCTACCTTCCTGCAATGTAGCTAAAAAAACGTAAGATGGGTAAACATGTCACTACCATCATAACTTTTAGGTGGTGGTAATTCGGCAAAATCTCCCTCGGGTACAGTGACCGCATTACTTATTCTTGTCGCAAAATTTTAATGATTACCATTGACGAGTCCCATGCCGGAAATGTTGGTAGTTGGTATGGTAGCATCGCTTACATCCTTCCAAAACATCCTTGGTCTCTATTACTGACGACTGCCTATTTCCATTAGGAGATATATCTGCATATTTATCCTATGCAGCTTTTAGATTCCTATGCTACCTATGCAGCTAGATAAACCCTATCAAAAGAGAAAAAAAAATTCAGAAAACGATTTACATTATCTATGTTGAAATAATTTTTGTATTTCACCATAGATGATATAAATCGGTTAGAATTAATACTCTAATAAACAAATATGTTGACGAAATGTCTACCTCCTTTTTTAAAAACTTAATCGAAAAGTGTATATTTTTCACATAATTACATCATCATTATCATACAGTATCGCAAACTGTTAAGTAATTGAGTAAAGCTGTATGCATCGATCCGCCTGGGCCGCTGTTATCCCTTTAAACCGAAGTAAAGCCTTTTTAAGCTGAAAGATTTAAGTTGGCGAAAGTGGCTGGCTCTATTAAAAGGCGTCTCTTTGGAATCGACTTTGCCAGAGATCGTTTAAAAATCTTTTTATTTCAATAGCCTCAGTTTTTCAACTCGATTTACATTTTCAATTAATCGTTAAATATCAACTTTTATCGAATAAAGCTTTAATTTTTTTATTTATAATAAGGCTTTAATTTATAACAACGATGATCTATCGGCTGTGACGCTGTGTTGGCGATCATCACGGCACAGCCGACAAATTGGTGAAACGGAGGCAACTGAGCTTTTTTGGATTATTAATTTTCCTAACTACCAGCGCGACTAACGATGGCTAAGCGTGTTACTACTAGGGTGAATATTCCGTGGTAGAGTTCAGCAATTGTTTTAAATCCAAAAGTGTTTCGCTTCTTAGACCATGCTGTCAAAGCTTTTAGTTTATGTTGTATATGATTTACCATTACCGTACAAACATAAACATTATACATATACTTACACAAGAATACCAGGTAGATAGCTAAATGTGTTTATGTAAAGCATGTTACATAAACACAATATACCTAACGTGACCATACGTCCCGTTTTGAACGGGACTGTCCCGTTTTCCAGTACTCTGTCCCGGTGTCCCCAAGAATATTTCAGAGACGTGAAAATGACTCGTTTTCCGAAAAATATATATAATAAAGGCATAAGAAGTTTTAAACTGTATACCATTTCGTCCGAAATCCTGTTTAATTGGACAAATATTTGCCAAGATATGTGCCGAACACAAAAATCGCGCTTAAAATGTTTCATTTTCAATAGGAAAATTATTTATTTCAAAATATTCAACATTTTTGGTACTTACTTACTAACTGATATTCAATTTCTTTCTTCTTGTAAAAACAGTTGTTTGCATAGTTAAAATAAAATGTCTCGTCTAAGATAAAAACTATATGGTCAGTTTAATCGTTGTGAAACGGTATAAAAGATTAATATTTTAAGAATCAATATAATCATGTTTCACCAAGTGCCAACGATGGAAAGCATAAATTTTAGTTATGAAGTATTTTCTATATCATAAGACAGCAAACAAGTAGATGGGTCCCCTGATGGGAAGAGTAAACCATCGACTATAGACACCGAAGATGTTAATGGTGAGTTGCTATCTTGTGGCGAGGTACAATGTCACATGCATAAGTTTACCGGCTAGCTTACCCTCCTTAGGTGATGAACAGTATCCCCGTATTGCTCCAAGCTCCTTTTTATTGAATCGATCAACTGCCTTACTACTAAGCATATCGTAAAAGGGAAGAGAAGACCAATAAGTGTCACTAACATCGTGACATAGCTAAGAGCTAAAGTTATTCAACGTCTAACCCTTCGCTACTACTGCCTCACCATTTCCTGCCGCTATCGCGACGGTGCGGTGAAAGTAAAGTAACCGGGCAATTTATTGTTTAAGCTATTGCCATAGCTTTTATCGCGGGCCTTGAGCGTGGAGACCGAATCCAGAAATTCCGTAACGAAAAAAACCTCCGACCTCCGACCGGCACAGTGGTGATACTTTTTAGTTTTTCCATCTATCGATAAATACCAGAACTTTTAATGACTTTTTGAAATATCACGCTTGTCTCTTTAGTTCAGCAACCCGCCTTTAGGTGGCATTGGTTGTATTGGAAAACTACCGTAATCAGCTGTTTGTGAGAAAGTATATAGGTGTATTTATCATCTACGTACAACAGTGAATATTTGTACTCGTATAATTTGTGTACAGAGTGTTTTAAATATGAATAAACAAAGAAAAAAAATACTGCATAAATAAAATAAATATATAATTGTAATTGCATAAGTTGATAAAAAATGCTATGCAATAGCTTTACCGCGGCAGTCTCCGAGTGCCACACGTCTTTTTTATATAATGAGATAGCAAGCAAGCAGATGGCTCCCCTGATGGAAAGAGACAACCATCGCTCATATATACCAAAGATATTGTTGGTGCGTTACAATCCTAGTAGCAGGGTCTTAATGCCACATGCATAACTTTGCCGGCTACCTTACCCTCCAAACCGGAACACGACAGTGACAAGCACTGGCGCTATTACAACAAGATTAGGTAAGGCGATGATACCAGACCAGGGTGAGACAATGCAGAAATGTACCACCTTGTAGCCACGACGTTAGTGACTCGCATATTTGTTTGCCTCTTATGAACTGCCTGACAGAATGACAGATAGTCTATCTTCAAAGGGAGCCCGGACCAACACGGAAATACTACATAAGTATACTAATAATATATAAGTATGGTGTTATCTGTGAATAGGTTTGAAAACCTCTTCATAGATAACAACTGTTAACATCCTTGGTGTTTATATGTGCAGGTTATCTCTCCATCACGATAGTCATCTGCTTGTTTGCTAAATTTTTAAATAATAAAAATAACACATTTTTGCCAGTATTAAACTCCCGCTTACAGTATAAGCCTTATACCATTCGATAATCGCGACAGACGCCTTACGCGCTCATCTAATAAATCATGAGTCAACACAACACCACTATCAATACAACTCCACCAGACACCGGTTTACTAGTTATATTTTTTTTTTTGAAAAACCTTTATATATATTATTCGTAAATTTGTACCATTAAGTAAGATTAAAAATAACGATTTTCCATGTTGGTTTAACTCTTCACTGATACATATCTTCAAAAATAAAAATAGTGCTTGGGTCAAATGGAAGAAATTCAGAAATAAATCTGATTACATAATATTTTCGATATATAGAAATCGCCCTAAAGTTCAGGCAAAATTACGGTATAAGGAGTATATGTGTCATGTTGAAGAAAACATTAAAACAAATGTTAAGTATTTCTGGACATATGTATCAAATTGTGAAAACAAGACAGAAAGTCCATTAAATATTCATTATGGGGATAAAAGTACAGGTAATCTAACAGAAGTATGTTCATTATTCTCAAATTACTTCTATTCCGTATTTCAGCCTTCCACAGTTAGTGAGGACCTAGATGTTGATAACTTGGATTTGCCTGCACATAATGACTCGGGTGATATACATATTAGTGATGTGTACAAAACAGAAGAAAATGTTCGTAAAAGTTTGTTGAGTCTAGATGGTAATAAAGGATCTGGCGTAGATAATATACCTCCATTTATTCTTAAATCTGTAGCTAAGACAATTTGTAAGCCTGTGCATTACTTATTCAATAAAAGTTTAATAGAAGGAAACTTCCCTTCCATATGGAAGACCGCGCGTATTGTACGAGTTCATAAAGGCGGAAATAAAAATGATGTTGAAAATTATAGGCCGATATCTATCCTACCCGCTCTAGCGAAAACGTTTGAAAAATTATTGCATAATGCCATTTATCCTATTTTGCATAATAATATAATTCCACAGCAACATGGATTTGTCAAACATCGGTCGACTATATCCAATTTACTAATATATACAAATTATTTATTTGAGAATTTGGATAACAATATACAAACTGACTGTATATATACAGATTTCAAAAAAGCATTTGACCGTGTAGACCATAAACGCCTCCTTGAAAAAATTGCTTTTAACGGGATAAGAGGAAATTTATGGAGATGGTTTAAATCTTATATTACTAATCGTACACAAAAAGTGGTTATTAGAGGTTTTGAATCAGATAGTGTTTTTATAACTTCAGGGGTGCCTCAAGGATCAATACTGGGGCCCTTGCTCTTCATTATATATATTAATGACGTAAATAGATGCTTTAATTTTTGTAAATATATCTTATATGCAGATGATATAAAAATTTACCACAGTATTCAAAGTTATAATGATCATATTAAAGTACAAAAGGATTTAGATGCCTTCTCAGCTTACTGCCATGAAAATAAACTAGAATTAAGTATCAGTAAATGCAAGCATATTGCCTTCACTCGCAAGCGCAATCCTAGTAATACTTCATATAATTTATGTGGTACTATATTGGAAAAAGTAGATAAAATTAAAGACCTTGGGTTAATTCTGGATAGTAAACTTATACTCGAAACACATATTGAGAATATTATTAATAAAGCCTACAGATTGTACGGATTTGTAATGCGTGTTAGTCATGAATTTCGAAATCCCTTTACTTACTTACACTTATATAAGTCATTAATAAGACCACAACTTGAATATGCAGTTTCTATATGGTGTCCGTATTATAATAAATATATAAACAAAATTGAATCCATTCAAAAGAAGTTCTTACGCAGCATTCATAGTCGGTGTAAAAGAGTTAAACTAAGTTACGATCACTTGATGTATCAGTACAATTTACCAACTTTGGAGTCTAGACGTCACCAACTACAGGCTATTATTCTACATGATATTTGCCATAACCAATATGACTGTATAGAATTAGTTAACTTAATATCATATAGAATACCTGCTAGGGCAGATAATAGATCGCGACGTGTCAACCCTACGTTTGCAATAACAAGATGTCGAACCAATGCGGGAAAAAGAGCACCTATGAATATGTTAGTAACTAATTACAATAAAAGGTTTAACAGTATTAATATTTTCAGTATCATTAATGGAGATAAATTCAAAAAAGAAATAATATGTCGAATAAGACAACAATAATTTTTTAAACATCAAAGTGTATTAGATTAAGAAAGCCATAATTCTTTATTTTTATTTTTTAGTATCAAAATTAATTGTAAATCACATACTTCAACATATTTTGTGCGCCACTTTTCAACATTAAAATTAATCGGTGATCAATGGTGTTGGTATCACTATTAGTAAATTATATCTAAAACTTTGTACCGAATTAAATGTAATAGTGTTACTGTTTGTTGATCCAAATAAATGAAAAAAAATAAAAAATATATATATATTTTTCTCTGTCAATCAAACTCAAATTCTCATGATGATGATAAACCTGATGTTAAGTGATTACCATCGACCGCTGCCCATAGACAACTACACTAGCAGTCTTGAAGTTGCATTGCCGGCCATTTAAGAATGAGGTAGCTTTTTTCTTGAAGGTCTTTAAGTAGTATCCGTCCGGAAAAATCTTTGCCAATATTCGATTCCACATAGGAAACAGGAGTAGTGCGGGGTAAAAAGTTCCTCAACAACTGCACGGTTGTGGATTTCCAGACATTGATATAGCATGGACGAAACTTTGAATTGTGTCGTGATGTCTGATAGTGAAATTTGGCGGAAGGAATTAATCCAAAAACAGTTCCTCAGAACATTCCCCATAATATATTCGATAGAAAATATAGAGTGATACCACATCTTTACGTAACGCCTAAGAATCAAGCCGATTTGAAATTATCCTGACATCGACAAAGAATCATCAGGAGCTGGTACTGAGGAGCAAAATACATAGGCCGAATGTCGAATAGGCTGATTAAGAAAAAATAATTTATTTACAATAATATGAGTGCTGCAAGTTATCTATACATTAGTATGTGAAGCAAAAACTTTGTAACCCTTTTTAAGACAATTATGCGAACGGTAGAGTATGAAATTTTGAACAATTTAAGCTTATTTTACAGAAGATTGCAGAAATTTAACATAATTTGTTAATATTACACACACTACATCAATAAAAGAATATGCGTTAGAAATAGGCTAAATTAATTAAAATAAACATTACACACACTACATTCATTTGACACATCTACATGAGACACATATGTATACTATTTTATTGACGGCTAAAGCTTATTGTCAAACTTATAAGTTTTATTGTTAATGGTCGCATTTCGACCACAGGACGATCGCTAGTAGTAATTAACGTGCAATTCAAGAGCAGATCCAGGGGGGGTCATGGAGGTCATGACCCCTCCCCCCCTGGGTAGGGGCCTAGGTATGGATTTATTAGGATTAGGTAAGAATTAGATCCTATCATGACTGAACCTCAAATATGTGACCCCCCTGAACCAAAGAATGGATCGGCCCTTGTATATGTGACCAACAATATTCTACTAATAAGTACGGTGTGCAAGGCAGTAATATAAGTATAGTTAATTCGTAATACGTTATTAGGATGGTTAGTATAGAAATGTTTGTATTACATTTCTCACGGAACGCCACGATTCTATCAGCGTTCGTCTACGTGTCAACATCATCATTGCCATAAAATCGTGTTATCGGTGCGATAGAGCGATACAAATAGATGGGTTCAAATATTTACCGACGATAGATCGTGTACTTACACATGTTCGACACGCATTCTCCATTCATTTTCGTGTCATATTGATGTTTTACTTTTTAACGGTCCTATTATTTCTGTTTGATCTCGTTCGTAAAATTTTAATTGATTTGAGAAGGCTCTCAATTCTGCTATATTTTTTACTCACAAAAACCTGTAATTTAAAATAGCAATAGTGAGCATTATCACTCCAGTTTCCTGGCGGGGTAGGCAGAGTGAACCGAACATCTATAAACTTTTTAGTTCATCTCGTTTCACAGTTTGTTGGTTAGTGGGATGAGCGGTGATCCCATCGCCGCATTTTACGACTTGATAACGATTATCGGCTATTTCTAGCGAGAACCGGGTTCGGGAATGCCATGCCAAGAACTAGTCACCGCCACAAATTAAATATAATATATCTAATAGTTACTGTACTATGTATTTAATACCCTTAGTAACGGCCACTAGATATATTATGTTTTTTCAGTAATTACTGACCTGAGGCACGGAAGTGGTACCACACCACCCACCAGACTTGGATCTGTTAATGAGATTGTGGAATTAAAAAAAAATTACACAAATGAATCCAACGCTAACGTAAGCAAATTATTTGTTTGTGTTATGAGTGTTAATCAACGATACTGATAATTTATATATTAATACGTAATACATATTAATAACTTTGTACCCCTTTTTCCTACACTTATGCGAATGGTAGAGTATAAAATTTGGCAAAAGAGAATGATGAGGCTCCACACAAATTTGGCCTAAAACGCAACACATGATGATAGCTGCTTACCGTATTGTAATACATTATTAATTTCTTCTGAAATGTAAATTGTATTACGGACACTTTTTATAATACTAAAATTCACGAAACTCCTTAAAAGATTACTATTACTTGAAATTACAATTGTTAATTGTCGATTTTAAGCCACTCACGTCGCAATATGTCGTCAACATAAATATAATTAATTTTTGTATCACTCACCATAAACATTTTAACCACTTAAAAGTTAAAAAACGTAAAAACTTTTTTTGGAACGAAGTTCCTTACGGCAGGCTTGGAGGGGATAGGGATTTTGCTGCGCGACCGAACTGAAAAAAATGTGATAGTAAAACCGTAAGAAAAATGCGTGGAATAAAAGCGTTAAATGAGACGTGCGCAGGCGCGACAGTCGCGTACACAAGCGAGTAGTGCCGTTTAGCCGAAGGAAGTTCGTTTCTACCGGGTGTCCCGCGACACCACATTTTTTTTTACATTAAAATATTTGTTACTCGTTCACCATGCAACACAATTGCAACTTATTGTAAATTAAATTAATTTAATAATTTCCGCTGACGCTTTATTCTTATAGCCCTTTAAGGCCGATCTCATCAATCTCCTTTAAGTTTACACTGGGAGGACTGCAGAAACTTAATATTTTTAGGGTAAAATCCGGTTAGATGCCCCACTTTTGGAAAAAGCTCTATTACTAAAGAATTTATACTTACTACTAGAAGTAATGTCTTATGTATATCGAAACATAGGCTTTCTATCTCTTATATAAGTCTTTTCGTTAATATAATTAATATTAGTTCTGAGTAAATTCTGTTTTATTTGACCTCTTAAAAAGGGATAGTTACCTACTGTAGCGGATAATCGCCTAACATTAAAAATCGTTAGGGGATACTCGCATTGTGCAAATTTCTTTCAATTTTAGTAATCAGTCTTCACTGTTTACTGATATCTTTTATTGGGCACAAATCAAAACTTAAATCATCAATAAAAAGGTTTATGTTTGACCTATAAATACTTAACAAAAATGGTTTCCAAAGTTCAAATAAGTTTAGTTAAACATTATTGAAGTGAAATTTCTTTCGAATTCATGTGAAAACTCGATGAAATTAATCGACATTCAAAAGACTAACGCATACATATATAGGATTAAGCATGTGCGAGCCTTTTTGTGCGATACTTCGTAGACTTCTTGCACTTGCTTGTTAAGGAATGTGCAAAATATATGCCTGTTTACTGCCGAGTTAAGCCAAGAGAGAAGATACTATTATAAATATAGTATCTACACAGTACTGTTTAAAACTTGGTCAACTTTTGAAATTGGTAACAATATTTAAAAGAATTTACAGTTGCGGTTGCCCCTAGGGCGAGTATTCGCGAATGTAGATAGGACAGCTATTATTTTTGATACGGATACTGGCTCTTTTTATTTTAGTAATAAGTAAAAACTATTTAACAATAAAATCTAATTAATAGAGTAATTTAAACTCTAATGCTTGCAAAAAAAAAACAAAAAATGACTGAAACCACAATCAGTAACAAAAATATTTAACAGAAATTACTAGCCAATATTATTTCGAAGCACATCAAGCTTTTGCCGCGAAATATTTTTGTTCATATTGACAAAATACATGCATCGATTCTGGCATTCTCTTATGGCATTTAGGCTTGGGACAGGAGCATTTTTAATTATATTAAAGCGCTAATCCCTCCTATCATTCTAATAAGGCGTTTTCAAAACCAGGGCATGTATCCCCCTAGCGCAATTATCCGGCTTTTACCCTATATAATACTAGCTGCAGCGTACAACCCGCTGCATTCTAAGTTTTCTGTGAATCCCGCAGGAACTCATATTTCCGTAAGAAAATGAAGCCTAAGTGCTATTTCAGTTCAGCTAAATGGATTTGGATGAAATCTTGTACACATGTAGATGATCTACATGTGTACAAGACTTCATCCAAATCCATTTAGTAGTTTTAGAGTGACTGAGTAACAAACATCCATCAATCCAAACATCCAAACTTTCGATGTTATTCAATCACGCAAAACTACTGAACGGATTTGAATGAAATTTGAACTTTTTGTCGCTGAAAAACTAGGTGATCCGGCGGGATTCGCTAAAAATTTTTATAATGCAGCGAGCTGCATGTTGCAGCTAGTACCTATTAATATAGATTCAATAGAAGTACCTACGTTAAATCAATAAAAATAAATATTACAAACATTACATTGGTGTGACATTTTACACAATTAATTATTCATCCCGAATACTTATGGTAATGAGTATTCCGGATGAATAATTAATTAATAGTTCCATATAATATACACACATACCTATTTATATATAAAAACGAATGTTTGTTTGTATGTCCTTTAGAATCGTATACTATGCATTTGATCATGTGATGATCTTTAGTAAAATTATTGTGCATGAGCACACGAAGGTTTTTGAGTTGGCAATGTAATGTCTTTCCTTCAAATTTATTTTAGTTGGTGGCGTAGCAACGCGCACAGGGTACATTGGTGTGCTTCGAGGAATAAAATTATAATATTTTAAATTTATTTCGTTAGCGCAACTAAAAGGGTGCTCTTCATTAGGTGCACTTCAAAATGATTGCGCTTCAAGGAATACCCCTGTAGGCCATCCCTGAAACTTCCCGCTAAATTAAAAATTCCCGCTAAATTAAAAAATTTAAATTAAGATATTTTAAGCTCAAAGGAGTAAAATCTATAAGCATAGATTTTTTCAGTTCAAATATCTATTTTGTTAAAAATGGCAGTATATTGACTTTTGAGAATTGAACTGTATATTTTGAACACGATGATCGATTTCGATCTTTTGAATGGCATCAACTCAATTGTTAAGATCTAAAAAATTAATTTAGCAACATAATCGATAGGTTGAAAAATTTCAAAGCAATGTTAAAAAATATGCTTTTCAAAAATTTTCGTTATTGATAAGTCCCAAACAAATTGAACAATTTATGGTGCTGCATGCAGTGTTTTAATGAAAAAAGCTGATAAGATTATTAAGTCAATCGGTATTTTAGCCTGAAAGTTGTTTGAAAAATACTAAGTAAGTTTGCTAAAAACAACGGTTTTTTAATACTTGAAAAGCTGTAACTTTTGAAAATTAGATTCGATTTTGATTTTTGAAACGGCATTCGACGTAGCTTTTTTAGTAATAAAATATCATGGAATAACAAAAAAACGATTGGTTGAGAAATTTCGAACTTATGTCGAAAAAACACATTTTTCAAAATTTTTCGTTAACGATTACTCCCGAACGGATAAACCGATTTTGATGCAATTTAGGCATTAGATGTAATTTTTTGAGGAATAGTGCTGATTAGATTTTGTTCTCAATCGGTGCATTAATCTGGAAGTTATATTTAAAAAATACTGTTTTGCCAAAATTTTTATTGAGGGTCTTTCAAAATTTCTTAAAATCTCTTAGGCCAACTCGGTTCAAATTTTCAGGAAGTCTAAGTTGAGTGAAATGTGTGTGTGTGCGTGTGTGTGTGTGTGTGTGTGTGTGTGTGGGTGTGTGTATGTTTACATACAAAACATTATTTTTAACAAATAATTTGAATTACGATAATTTTGAATTTATTCAAAACAAACATAACATCAAAATTCACTCTTACAAATCTTTAAAAGCTTTTGTATTTTACTTATTTATGTAGGTATAATTTCTTAAATATTGAATTTTAAAAAACCATTTTGATTATTTTTTCAAAAAATATCACTTTTGTGCATTACAACAAGTAGGTACACACCTACTTCTTCTTTCAAAACAACGCGACGATTGTAAAAAAAATATCCAAATTCAGCACCGCTAAATGCTCGATAACGTTTGATTTAATACTCTGTTATGGTCCTTGATTAATTTGGACTAACGACCGCCTGTGGCCTAAACAATAAAATAGACTAAACAATAAAATCTCTTTAAAAAGTTTGACAACTAACTTTAGCCGTAAAAAAATAGTATTAATGTGTGTAACATCATGTAGGTATGTTACATGAATGTAGTGAGTGTAATTTTTATTTTATTAATTTAATCTATTTTTAATGATTTTTATTTAAAAATATTAGGTTTCTGTAGTCCTCCAAAATGTAAACTTTAACTGTTGGAAATTTCATATTTCGCCGTTCGTGAAATTGTCTTTAAAAGGGATCCAAAATTTTCTCTTCACGTATTATTATATAGATTCTATTTTTGCAGTTTAATAGGTAGGTACCTACTGTCATGTCAATCTCATTTTGCTGCAACCCAAGACAACGTTCTTTTACGATTACTCTTTTTATCTTAACTACATATCTATCGCTTCTTAAACGAACAAGGATATATGTAGGTAATGCAAACGATAAAGTATGTTAAGTAGTAAAACGTGGTTTAAAAATAACTGCATTGTCTATTAATGTTCAATTCGTTTTACATATCCGCAATGGAACCAGCTTGATTATATAAAAATTTATTGCTACAAAAATAAAATAGTGTTACCGCAATCCTTAGCCGACGGCGCACTTTTTAGTACGAATCTGTGGTAAATATTAGTTGACAGACGGTAAAAAAGGCGAGATAGCAGAATGATCGCTTGTGTCTAAATTCGAATATAAAATCTATCTATATATATAAAAATCAATTGCTGTTCGTTAGTCTCGCTAAAACTCGAGAACGGCTAAACCGATTTGGCTACTTTTGGTTTTGAATTAATTGTTAAAGTCCAGGGAAGGTTTAAAAGGTACCTTTAGCCGTAAAGAAAATAATATACATGTGTGTACCTACGGATATTATTAGCATGTATGTCAATGAATCTAGTATGTGCAATGTTTATTTTTATTAATTTAATTTATTTCTAATGTAGGTATGTTACATACTACATAGGTAATACTTTATGTATTAGATTTCTGCAGTCCTTTGCAATATAAACTTTAACTGTACCAAATTTCAAACTCCACCGTTCACGTAATTGTCTTTAAAATGGTTACAAATTTTTGCTTCACAATGGATTTAATAAGATTTTTACAAATTTTTGCAAATATCTTATTAAATCCGTTTAAATATATCTATAAAAATAAATCTAGATACTTTAAATAAATTAAAAATATTTATATTGGATTTTGTATGTGGATCTCGTGTGTATTCAAAAGCCAAGGATGATCATTTTAACTTGATTGTTTGAATATCTATGTAGTGATTGAAGTCAATTAGATATACATGTTAAATGAATATCTATTAGGTATACATACGTATGTAAGTAATAGCCATAAATAAAGAAATATTTAAAACGCTTTAATACATCTTCACCTAGAGAAGCAACAAGCAGAATTGTTGTATTTGAGAAGGTAATGTAAGATTGTAAAGATGTTTTCTACATTTTTTTCTGATAATAAAACTTAACATTTAATAGAGTATATAGTACCTACACTTTAGTTTATCAATTATCTAAATCTAAACTAATATGAAGATGTAAAATTTATAAGTTTGATTGTAGGAAGTAATCTCTGGAACTGCTGAATCGATTTTGAAAATTCTTTGATCAGAAGAAAGATACATATATCCTCATTGACATAGGTTACATTTTAACTCTACATTACAGCGAGATCGGGACTTAAGCGAGTTACACCGCGAGAACTACTGGCATTGCATATTTTTGAAAGTTCATTTTATTTAAGAATTAGATTTACGTGCAAATTGTGTCATAGTAATTCTATCTTATGATTTCAATTGTATACCTAATATTTCATACTATTTTTCGTTTACTAAAACCGTACTACGGTCGATCCGTTATACGGTCTTATAGGTTAAGTTAAGCCTTTGAGAATTTGTACAATCTGGCAACAGTGAGCATATATTTATGCAAAATAGACAGGTATCAACCCATTCACAAGTAGATATACTGTAGCATAAACTTAGAATATTCTTGACCTAATAACATACGTAGTTTATAGTTACTTACATACTTAGGTATGTTTTTTGTATTCGACATCTTTTCGAATCTAGAGTGCGATCCGTATCATTGTATTATTATGTTTTTAAAAAATATCTCTTAAATGTTTGCTGGTTTAAATAAATTTACTTATAATTTAACGTTACTTAATATGGTAGGTACTTAATGTGGAAATATTCAATATTACCTATTGATTCACATCGGTATAACAATAATTGTAGGTTGAACTTTCGTGGTCGATTTATTAAATTCTACCTACCGTTCCACAGAATATATGTAGCATGCACTATGTTGTCAGTCCGTTACTCCTCAGTTCACAGAGTGTACACGAAATCCGTGATATCCGTCATAATCTGGTACAAGCCGCTGGATTACGCGTCCACGCGGCCGCCCGTCACCCACTAACGTAAACACCAGAACAAACCGATACCGATAAATCAAAGCGCACGATCCACGACGAGAATCCGCTAAATCCTTGCGGGGATCGCGTAAAAAATACTAGTATTAAAAACAGTCTTAAGTGGGCTTACGATCGCGGCGCGGAACGGCCCGCACTGGCTCTAATCTCGGCCACTTCCCGACGCAATTTGAACCTAACTCCACCACTCTATACATCATTCGGCGACGCCCGCCCACCGCGCCGTCGCGACCCTATACTGTCGTCTCACTCGCACGCGTGCATTTCCCGTATTCATTTATCCGCTCACCCTGAAATCTCGCTTTGGTGAGTTTTCAGTGCGTGCGGGCGAGGGGAAAGCAGTCAGCTGGCCGAACTTATGCGGATAAAATCGACTTTTTATCGGCTCGCTGTGACGCCTCGTGACGTCACTGTTTACTTCGGACGAACGTGGACACTATTCCATCAAATGATTAATGATCTCTATACTTAATGGAAAATTGTTGTGGGTTAGTTAATTTATACGCACAACTGATATATTACTTCTTTATGATATATATACATTTGACTGATAAAAAATGACATCTTGTTGACTAACAGATTTACAGACAACATACCTACCTATTTACCTAAGTTATATTCTCAATCTATATACCTAATAATGACGTAGGTAAATATATTTAACTTATACTTAGTAAATAGACGACATTTAAAATTATTAATCGAAATTGTTATTATACTATAAATAAATACAGTTTAAAATGTAATTAATATACTCCAGATACTAATCTATTAGCAATAGAATTCGGGTATAATAATTTATCGCTTGAAGCTTATTTAAATCAGGTAATATGTTTTCCTTATAGCATACAAATAATTGCAGTTTAAATCGCGTTCTATGCAGCGTCGCCAGTAATAAATAAACGGGTGTTCGCAACGTAAACAGATCGAGCGCATTAACCGCGCGGCGTACATAAAGAGAGCGATATAAATATAAAGTTTCCACTCGCTGCCGCGCAAACTTAGCTAAACAACGCCATAATTGCCTTCATTACTTAAATTACTGAAATTATTTATTCAAAAAGCTGGCAACATTTAGGCGCGATAGACTCCGCCCGTCGCGTGGTAATCGGCCAATCGGCGGCTGCTATGATAAAGTGGGTGGGGCGGTCAGCAATATGGCGGTTAGAGACGCTACCTTCTTGAAACGGTTGCAGCGGAAACTCACCGACGCTGCGTGTGTTAAGTTTACCAGTCCACTCCATGTGCTATAATTGTGTTCAATTAATTTATATATGGATTGACATGTGCAGGAATGAAGGTTTGTCAGAATTTCCCTAATATTTAAAACCGCTAGTGGCGGTAGAATTTTCCTGAAAAATACCGACGGAAAATTGCCGACGGCATGTACCTACGTTATGATGCCATATTTGTGTTTAACGTATTTCTTATCAAAGACAATATGATAACATTGTAGGAGGTAGGTATATAAAAAGTAGTTAAAAGTGAATTTTAATTGTTTGCTTTCTTGAAATAGAGAAAATTCAAGTAGGCATTAAAAATGTTACTATTTGTTATTAAAGATAGCAAGAGTCATTATTAAAATGTGTATTTATTTAATGCTCTGTTTAGTGAAAACCGTTGGATCATACCTAATCAGTAATCATGCTTATTTGTGTAATTAATAATACTCGCTAGGTTTTAGGTAGATAATATGTACCTATATCTTTAATTTGACCAACTAAACAAATTACCCTAAATAGTAGTTTGTGTAGATAGTACGTACCTACTTAATTATTTTGTACTATTCAACCTTCAATCAACGTCCTTAATGATAAATGTGTTAAAACATCATACCTAGTAGGTACAATCTTATATATAAAATTCTCGTGTCACAATGTTCGTTCCCGTACTCCTCCGAAACGGCTCGACCGATTTTGATGAAATTTCGTATACATATTCAGTAGGTCTGAGAATCGGCTACTATCTATTTTTATACCCCTAAGTGATAAGAGTTGTCCACCATTTGAAATTTTCAGCAATATCTTCGTTAGTGTGTTAATTTTACGTAGATAGATTTCTGTCTAATGAGAAAAATCTACAGAAAGATAACATAAACTCTACAAGAATAATATAGATATTTAATTTCTAAAATGTACCTATCTACCTATCTACACCATTGTATATACATATTTATTCTGTGCTGCACCGCCAACAGTCGTAATAAATAATTAAAGGCACTTGGTTGTATTTTTTTTGGATACCCATTTTTGTAATTTAAAAAAAAATAGAGTAAAGCTGCCAATATAATACCCCCTAACAGGTTTTCATTAACATCTTCAAAGATATAAAATGTTAGAAAGATTAATTTAACCTTTAACAGAATCTTTATTTATTTGTATTTGATATATAGGTATTCAACTTAGAAATCAAAATTATTAGTAACTGAGTGCAATCTTTTAAAAAAAATCAGTCCAATTAAGGAAACCAGTTGCCAATATTGGACCTTAGACTTTGCTAAATCGTACTTCAGGTACCTACCTACCAACAAATAAGTTTGACGAAAAGCTATAGGGTACTTAACGAAGTTGTCAAAATCATACAAATTTCATTTTAAAACAACTTCTTTGAACTTATTAACTTCTACATATCTTCAAAATCAAAAACTATAAGCAATTAGGTACTTTAAGCTAAAAAAATACTAAATTATTTTTAAATTGTATCTACTTGCTTTTTCTAAGTTTTATTGTGTTCAATTATACAATTTTTTACTGAAAAATAATAAAAGTTAAAAATAAAACGAAAGCATAATCTCTAATCCCTAAATTTGATAGGTTCAATATAAGTAGACAACATTGCAGTGGTTCAATTTTGGAAACTTAAGAGGCTTTCGAGAAAACTGTGATCTGTATTTAATTTTATACAGTTTCATGCTCAATGAATTTGCTTTTAAAAAGTGTAAGAATTAGTGCGCTAAAAGCACAAAATTAAAATATAAAAAATAAATTAAAGTTTTATTATTTTTTACGGAACTTCTTACTTATAAATATAAAAAATAACTTAAAAAGTGATGATGTTTTATTTATATTTTATTTATGTTTTATTTATATTTTATCAACGCAACTCCTTTGAATCCAAAACAGCAGTATGATATTTTTGATAGTACCTACTCCTGTAAATAAGTGTTGCCTTTTTTATTTTAAAAATATAAGTTTAGCAGATATAAACGAGTTTTGATTTAGGCGTTATTCCAATTTACGCAACTCCAGTCTCCACCCTACCTACTTAAACGTTTCATACAAAAGGCTATAATAATTATAGCCTTTTGTATGAAACAAACTATTATTGTTTGTTTCATACAAAAGAAAAACGTTATAGAAACATTTAAACGTTAGGTAGAGACATACAAAATCTAAATTGGTACATACCTACTAGACAAATAGTACCTATACAATCACAAGGTACGTTTTAATACTAGGTACATTTACAACGGACTATAGGATACGCAAGTATTTTTAACCTATTCTTCTATAAATGTGTAAACGGTTGACTTTGCAGGCTATTCCTGAAACTTCCCGCTAAATTAAGGTATTTTAAGCTCAAAGGAATAAAGACTACCTATAGGTATACGCATAGGTAGATTTTTTCCGTGTAAACATCTACTTACTTAAAAATGACAGTGTATTGATTTTTGAAAAGCTGTGTATTTTGGAAACGATGATCGATTTTGATTTTTCGAATGGCATTAAACTCAGTTTTTGAGATCTAAAATACTGCTTTAGCTAAATATTGGATAAATGGAAACGTTTTTGTAGGTACTATTTTATTTACATAAGGGAAAAATTAAATTGGTCGACGTCCCTCGTCGTAGTCGTTAGACGCTTTCCATTTTTATAAAAAAAAACATACAGAATCTTTGTCGTCTGCATTGTAAGAGCCAAACAAATTGGATAGGTACCTATTAGGTATCTACCTAATAATTTTGGTAAGTTCCACATATTACTGCAGTAAGAATAATAAATAAATATTAACGGGACAAACTACACTTACTGATCTAACCCCAAAGTAAGCAAATTTTTTGCTTGTGTTATGGGTGTTAGTCAACTAATACATACAAATACATATATAAATACTGGGATATATTTAATAAACACCCAAACCCGGAAATACAAACATTTATGCTCATCACACATGTAATGCTTGTCCCCGTCGGGGATCTAACCCGAGCCCCGTCGATTGCGTAGTCAGGGTCGCTAACCACTCGACCAACGGGGCGGTCATACCTACATGTCATTAATTATACCTAATTATTAATACCTAACAGTCGCTATAGACATCAAAGATGTTAACTATGGGTTGCCATTATGTGGCGGAAGTGTAATGCGATGTGCATAAGTTTTTCGGCTACATTACCCTCTAAGCTGGTATAGGATAATGACATGCACTGACACTAATGCAGCAGGAAACCGCATTTATCATGGAGAGTGTTCCGACGAACTGTTTGGATTGATCCCTGCTGTTGAATTTCATCATCGGACATCGCGGCAAAACTCAAAGTTCCATCCTCATCACCTCGATGTCTGGAAATCCTCAACTGTGCGATTCTCTAGGCACTTCTTACCACGCACTACTAATCTGTGGAATCAATTACCGGCGGGGGTGTTTCCGAACGGATACGGCTTAGGCACCTTCAAGAAAAGAGCATACTCCTTCTTAAAAAGCCGGCAACGCAGCTGCAAGACCTCTGGTGAATTGGATGTCCATGGGCGGCGGTAATCACTTACCATCAGGTGAGCCTCCTGCTCGTTTGCCCCTTTTTTCTATAAAAAAAAGGAAAAGGTAAAGCGGTGATACTAAACTCGGGTGGGACGTTGCAAAAGTGTACCTACTACTAAGTAATCATGATATAAGCGGCATACCTACTTAGCCAACTGTTCGCGTTTTACAAGCTCTCTGGCAGGAAAAAGACGGCGTACCTACCTATTCAAAAGGGGTCCAGAACAACATGGCAAAAAGGTTGAAGCGAGGCGCATTGAAGCTAGTACACAGAAAAGGAATAGGTATTATAATAGGTATCTTTCCTATTGTGATAAATACGTTTTTGCAGGTAATATGAAGAGGAAGAAAAAAAGACGATACAATGTGTCAAGCACTTTTATTTTTACGTAGATTTGTAACATAAGTAGGTACCTACTCAGTAGTAAGTACATACCTAAAGTTGTAGGTTTTTACATTTCCTTTGTAAAATTTAAAGGTAAATGGTAATCCTCTGATAGTTGTCTCAGAGGTTTTTTCATTTTATTTTTTTATATCATAAGATAACAAACAAGCAGATGGGTCTCCTGATGGAAAGAGTCACCCATCGCCTACAGACACCAAAGGTGTTAATGGTGCGTTGCTATCTTGTGACGAGGTCTAATGCCACATGCATAAGTTTACCGGCTACTTTACCCTTAAAACCGGAACACGACAGTGACAAGCACTAACTCTATTGCGGCAGGAATAGATAAGGCGGTCGTACCAGGCCTGGGCGAGACAATGCTGAACTCTACCACCTAGTAGCCACGGTTGGTTGGATGATAGTGACTCGAATAGCCAATTGGTCGCATTTTACGACCTGCCTGGCAGAATGGCCTGGCAGAAGAAGCCTTTCTTGAAAGAAGCTCGGGACCAAAAGTTATAAGATTAGATTAGAATAACTAACTATCTATTCAGTTCGAAACATGAATCCCGGGTCGGGCAAAAATGATAGGTATTAAGATTTTTCCGACGTTTTCCTCTAAAACTTCAATCTCAGTAGCAGCTCGGAATCTGGTTATGGTATGTTAATACATCCATGTCTCAAATGACTACGTAATACTGTCGGTCCTAGTTATCGCAACCACTTTTCCGATATGAATGTCAACGTAAACACAATCATCTATCAGTTTTTTTGGGCACAAATTAAAATGTATAAATAAATACTATTATGAACTCTCTAAATCTAATAAATCTTTTACGGTAGGAATTAGATAAGACTGTGATATCGTACCCGGTCGAGACGTTGCAGAACTCTACCACTTAATTGGTAGTCACCATGTCAGTGACAATATTCTCGCATTCGCTTTACACGTTCTATTTTTTTTTCTTCCTTCGCTTTCTCTTGTACTAGACGCAGGGACGTACCGAGGGGGGTAGGAAAGGGCAGCTGTCCCCCCTGGAATTTAGTTACCTCCCTACTATCTACGGTTGTCAATAAAAATATAATCTTAATATGTTACGGTTTCAGTTTCGGCTGGAACTAGAACAGAAGATGGAGTTTCAGTTTCGGTTCAAGCTGAAAATCCAATTTCGGTCGGTCACTATTAACTGTCAATCGATCTTCATTTTAAAAATATACAGGGCTACTTTTAAAGGTCTGTCAAATTTTAAAATTAGAATCTAAATATTGAATTGAAAGTGTGTTTTAATTATTAAGGTAAAATTATTACAAGATCAAATAAAAATATTCGTTTAAAAATATCCCACTGTGAATGAACTCTGTTATGCTACATATCTACATACAACAGTGTGTAATTTTACCTATAATTACGATATTAACTATTATGTAATCTGTCGCTCTAAGTATATTTTTCTCGATCACTTTTAATTTGATTGAAGGCACTAAAATATTGTTACGCGCAGCTGTTGTAGTCTATGACATCGAGCGCTATAAAAAAGAATAGGTACTTGTGACGGCGAGGCGACGAAGAGAAATATCTGACAATCGGTTGGATTGGTTGTCATTCTGTTATTTGGTTTACTGTAAAATTAATATAAAATCAAAGTGATAGACCTATTGGCTGTAATTAACAATATTTTAGTTCGAATTTTGCGTATTAATTGTTTTTGTGTAAGATAAAAATGAAATTTATAAACGACTGAATGGTTATGCGAGTCACTACATCGTGGCTTCTAGATGATTGAATGAGTTCTGCATTGTCACTCCCGGGTCTGGTACCACCGCCTTACCTATTTCTGCCGCAATAGCGTCAGTGGTTGTCACTGTCGTGTTCCGGTTTGGAGGGTAAAGCAGACGGTAAACTTATGCATGTGCCATTAGACCTCGCCACAAGATAGCAGTACACCATTAACTTCTTTAGTGTCTATTAGCGATGGTTGACTCTTTCATTCGGGAGACCCCTCTGCTTGTTTGCTATTATATGATATGAAAACAAAGTTTCAAGGATGGCCTGGAGGGTCAACTGGTTAATAGATTTTTATGTTTGGTGCGCAATTACGTCTTAATAATAAAAATAATACCATTGCGGTATAGTAGTAGTATATAAGAACCATTGCGGTATAGTAGTGTAAACGGAATATTAAACGACGCCCCTAGACGCTTATAAGATAGATAGCAAACAAGCAAATGGCTTGCCCGATGAGAAAATATAACCACCGCATGTAGAAACCAAAACTGGCAACAAGGGCTTGTCATGTCATTGTAAGTTGACCCGCGCTCTTACCCCCCAAACTGAAACACGGTGGTCACAAATACTGGCGCTATTAAGGCTAGAATGGGAAGATACAGAACTCGTTACGATTTTTCATCATAATCACCTATCAACTACTTTATTATCTTACCCAGTAAACTAAAAATGACAGTGATAAGCACTGACGAACTGACTGACTGAAATTTGTAAAGCATTATTAATAATTTGTAAGGTAACGAAACCATGAAAGACGTAAAAACCTAATTGACACGATGAGAGAGACATGTTTAACTTCCTTTTACCTTTTATTAGCTAGCTAGCAGGAAGGCAAATGTTTCTGTCTTAAAAAAGGTTCCAGGCTAACATGGACAAAATATCTTCCAGTTGAAATATACACCATGTAAGAAGGGACGGTCTACCGAAAGTCGAAATAGAGGATTTCTACTAGTCTGAGATGAACACTGTTAGAAATTTGTGTAAAAATTTTTGATTTTCTTGCCCATTTTTTTATCTTAACTTTATATAAATTGATTTATGTTAGTAATTTTCAACATGCTTAGTGTAAAAAAATGTAAAATTTAAGGAAATACACAAAATAAGCAACGAATTATGCGCCACAAACATACCTTGCAAAATAAACGGCTGGTTCGAAGCAATATACGCATTATATTGCGTGATGTGAAAATAAGAAAGAAAAAGAAAACACAAATGTTGAATTTCACATAAAAAAGTGCCAACATGAGTGGAACGTAAAAATGGCATGTTTTTACGTGACCGTAGACCGTCCCTTACACGCTGTACCTATTCATTAACTTTATAAAAACAAATCTAAGAGACGGAGGTAAAATCGCAGTACCCTCTACTGCTGCGGAAACTGCCGCGTAATGTAACCTGAGTTTGAATATCAGATCTATTCAACTCTACATCTTACTTTTTTACAATACTCTACCATCTAGGAGTCCCGATGCTAGTCACAACATTTGCCTATAAAAGCTCTGTAGTAGCGGGCCTTTTCCACTTTTTACTTTATTTTTATCTATATCTATACATATAATAAAATCGTAGGAAGGTCAAAACTGTACATTGAATATTTTTTTAAAAGAATACTTGGGACGTGATCTACAATCGATATCGAAGCCAAAAATATAGTTTTCAGAATTTTTGTCTGTTTGTCTTGTCTGTTTGTCTGTATGTATGTCCGGGGTAAACTCAAAAAGTACTGCATGGATTTACTTCAAATTTTGCATGAATATTACTAACAGGTCGGGTCAACATATAGGCTACATATTATCACGCTATCATCTACGGGGGAGAAGCTGTGCGGAGTAAACGAAGTTCGCGCGGACGAAATCGCCGGCAACAGCTAGTTAGTAATAAACTAAACTGGACAAATGTGTATTATTACTTATTTGCGTATTAACTTCACGTTACCGATAAAATAGAAATGGTGAAAGTCCATATTTCTCTAAACTGTCAACATAATGAAAACAGTAATTTTTCAAAACACGAACATTACCAACGATTTGTCTGATTAATCGATTAATCGAGCATCGCAGATGTCTCGCCAAAAATAAAGGACTATTAGGGTTGATAAAGAGAACCATAATCGAGAATAAATCGCGGAGGGCTTTCCCCTTCGCGACTATAATGGATAGTGTTTATATCTTTTTAGCACTGCCAAAGTATTGAGAATATTTTCAATATATTCTGTTGTAAGCATAAAATGTTTAAAATATTGTAATCATATTGTATTAAAATATTTATGCATCTAAAATATGTCTATATTTCATTTTCTTATAGTTACACTTTCTATGCTTTTAGTCCGAGAAACATATTATTTTATTTTATATTACGAGAAACTTCGTGAAAATATTTATTACTAGCTGTTGCCCACGACTTCGTCCGCGCGGACTTCGTTTACTCCGCACAGCACCGCCCTCATAGGTGATAGCGTGATAATATGTAGCCTATATCTTGACCCGACCTATTAGTAATATTCATGCAAAATAGAAGTAAATCCATGCAGTATTTTTTGAGTTTACCCCGGAAAGCTATGTTTTTGGCTTCGATATCGTTTGTAGATCACGCTCTAAGTATTCTTTTAAAAAAATATTCAATGTACAGTTTTGACTTTCCTACGATTTTATTATATGTATAGATAATCCATAAACCATATAGGTATTAGAAGATCAACTTTTAATGACAGAAAAACAATCTTCTACTTTATATTGCTCAAATAATTCTTCAAAATATCTTTATTAATGTATATGTCTGAGACAGAATTATTACAATATCTAAACATCTTGACCGCCCCGTTGCTCGAGTGGTTAGCGACCCTGACTACGCAATCAACGGGGCTCGGGTTCGATCCCCGACGGGGACAAGCATTTGTGTGATGAGCATAAATGTTTGTATTTCGGGGTTTGGGTGTTTATTAAATACATTCCGGTATTTATATATGTATTTCTATGTATTAGTACCGTTGACTAACACCCATAACGCAGGCAAATAATTTGCTTACTTTGGGGTTAGATCAGTAAGTGTAATTTGTCCTGTGAATATTTATTATTATTTATTATTTATTATCTTCTCTCTTCAGTATGTTTAAGAGGAAGCTACATAATAAAAATACGTCTTGGAAATTACATCGATATGAATTTTTTACCATTTTATATACTTGTATCGAGAAATTTCCAATAATTTTACCTTATATTAGGCAGTTTCACCCCCGTCCTAACCCTTCTGTACTTTTTAAAACACACCTAAAGTTTTTTGTAGATTCAGCCGTTTCTTTTTGCGGAAATTAAAACTAAAATACGATGTAAATTCATTTTAATTTCGTCTTTGATTACTGAACTTTGTTGTACAATGTCCCAAAACATTGTTTTCGTTCACAAAAATATTTAATCGAAATCGATCGAGTTAGATCAGTAAGTGTAATTTGTCCTGTGAATATTTATTATTATTTATTATTTATTATCTTCTCTCTTCAGTATGTTTAAGAGGAAGGCTACATAATAAAAATACGTCTTGGAAATTACATCGATATGAATTTTTTACCATTTTATATACTCGTATCAAGAAATTTCCAATAATTTTACCTTATATTAGGCAGTTTCACCCCCGTCCTAACCTTTCTTTACTTTTTATAAACACACCTAAAGTTTTTGTAGATTCAGCCGTTTCTTTTTGCGGAAATTAAAATTAAAATACGATGTAAATTCATTTTAATTTCGTCTTTGATTACTGAACTTTGTTGTACAATGTCCCAAAACATTGTTTTCGTTCGCAAAAATATTTAATCGAAAGAAAAAAGCGAAATAAAACATTAAGAATATAAGACTCTACTAAGAGGTAGAGTCTTATACTGTCTCGCCCAGGTCTAATACCACCGCCTTATTTATTCCTGCCGCAATGGCGTCAGTGCTTGTCGCTATCATGTTCCGGTTTAGAGGGTAAGGTAGCCGGTAAGCCAGTATACTTAATGTGGCATTAGACCTTGACACAAGATGGCAACGCAACATTAACACTTTTATTTGTATAGGCAATGGTTGACTCTTACCATCAGGAGACTCTTCTGCATGTTTGCTATCTTGTGATTTAAAAAATATATTTTTGCTGTAGCTCAACTGATGATCAATCAGATGGTTGCTAATTGGAATACGTAAACAGTTAACGATTGTCCGCCATTGATATTGTACGTGTTCCCAAATAAAAAGCGGATCTAATAGGTACTTTTATCTGTGTTTTTCCTATATGAATAAATAGCTGCGAGTTCTCCATTTCTATATTGATCTTTGATTTCCATCGAATCGCATACCATGACGGTTTCTAGCCATATTATGTTTATGTGCATAAAGTAGTGTCATGTATAGTTAGTGCAGTTAAAATTTTGAATTATATCGTTTACGTTTGTACTTACTCTAAGTTTGTGATGTCCAGAATCTGCCACTCGGGATTTTGCATGAAATCATTTTTTTAAACACTAATTATAATCAGCTGTTAAAGTATTATATTGAAAAGAAAACACATTTTAAAATTTTTCATCCAAACGGCACTTTCTGGACGTCACAAATTTGTATTTTTTATCAGAATACAAACTTAGTGACCGATATATTTAAAAATTGTTAGGACACCTTTTGTAGGATAATGTCTTTTTATCTCTACTGACTGGAGTATAGCAAGCCTTGACGATGTTGCTGACCATTATCTAACCCTAAAGTGAACGAATTATTTACTTGTCGGAACTACACACGATTTCATATGATGTACTCGTTTATATTAACCCAAAGTCCAAACTACAAACATTTAGGTCGAAACATTTTTTAATCCACTTTTATTAATAAGACCATTTGTAATTAATAATTTAGTTCTAATTATTGTGACAATATTCATAATCCCAAGAATTGGATATCGACATAATTCTACTTGTATTGCTGGCTGTACCTACAATTATAGTATTACTATAATTAAATATGACGTCACTAGTGAGACGAGAGTTACATAAACGTTAATAGATGAACATAAACGGCAGCTAAGCAATCTGTGTAATTCCAGACTAATTACATTACTCAATTATGCATTAATTATTTCTCTGTAGATACTTCAGTTATCTACACTATACATAATCATTGATATAAAATACCCAAGATACACAGTTCCGAACAAAACTGACACTCAAAACTTTCGCTAATTCAGTCTAAAAAGTTTATAGTTATTGCACAGATGTGTTTTTGCATATTCAACCTTAAACGAAAGATTTAAAGTAATTTTTAAAAAACAATGTACAAAAAGCAATAAAATTTTTGACTTAAGTTAGCCGGTAGAACACGGCACAGTGGAGTCGAATATAAATATTTTTATGCATTGAGGTAGTATTTTAAGGGTTTGTAAAATTTACATTAAAAAAAAACTTGTCGAAAATCTGTTTTTGCGTAGAACATTTATATATCAATAAAACAAATAATGACCATTAAAATAATTTATTTATATTTCAAACGTTATAGGTTATTGGTTCTATTACACAGAACCTACACATATAGGCAAACTGTGGGTTTATAGCCATGTAGTATTTGACGCTTGATATTGATACATTTAGTTTGCATTGTCTAATAGATTTAGAATATACTGAAATAGGAAGTTTACTGCAATGGTGACTATGACTACGTTATAAAGTTCATAGATTCTTACATGATAACAGACACGTTTTTTTTTTCAGACTTATTATGTAATGTATCGACAACATAGTAAGGAAACGCATTAATTTCCTAGAAATAAGTTTAGCTTTTCGTAGAATTCTCGTTTTGAATTAGATTTGAGTTTTTCTGTTTTTTTTTTTGCAGTATTATGTAAACGAACATTTGTTTAGCTATAGTATCTGCAGACGTACGAGCGAATACTGCCCATACACATTTTTTTAGCTTCACCTGTATGTTTGTATGTTTGTTTGTAACCGACTTCTTTGGGCGCTATTTTGACCCACTTTAAACGGCCAGATTTCGTTCAAACTTTGTAGATTTATCGACGACCGATGACAATACACTAATTTGATAAAATTATTCCATTTTTCAATTTGCAAAATATGATTTTTGTTAATTTATATAATTTTCATCTATAGTCGATAAGGTTTATAACGTTTCTCTACAGTCGATAGGACATTACAATAATTACAGTTACTTATAGTTATCACGGAATTAATAGTCGATTAGAATAAATAAAAAGTTTGGAAAATCCAAAAGTGCACGACTCATAATGGCCATTTAATTATTACATATTAAAAAATAATAGTTTAAAAAAACTAAAAAACACGCTTTTTATAGAAAACCGAACTAAAAATAGAAAATAAATTTTAATAAATTTAAATTAAGAATAGTTTTAATAATTTCAATAAATAAAATTAATAATAATGTGAATAAAAAAAAATATTTTATTTTAAAAAAAGCGTGGGGTGCATGGTGTCAATAGTTATAAATATTTTATTGACAGATATGAGTAGAGTGATTATCATTTCGATAATATCTTAAAAAGCACCCCACGCTTTTTTTAAAATAATTTTTTTTTTATTCAAACTATTATTAATTTATATTTATTGAAATTTTTAACACTATTCTTAATTTAATTATTATTGATTTAATTCAATAGTCTATCTGCTCACATCACTTTGGTAACTAATAAGACCTCTGAGAAAATTCCGTTAATACACTATGGTCTCTGTATGCACCAACGCTTACTTCATAAAAAAAAAACAATATTTTCACTATTTACCAGTTTTAATACAATACTCTATGGTATCTTATCCTTTTCAAACGAAACATTGTACAGAATAACATCAAATTGGCATTCTTTTTTCAAATACGCTCTTGGGGAAAAATAAAAGAACTTAGTCCGCCATTTTGATTCGTGCTGCGTGTTATGTGTTGGTTGCAATTTATGATGCAGGTTAATGTAAAAGTGTTTTGGCGTATTAATCAACAAGTAAACTTTATTTATAATCAAGATTAGTTCAAGATCTAACAGTTTAGATAATAGTTTTGTCAAAAAACCGTAAATATCAATTAATAAAACATAATTTCGTTAACGACCAACTTGATGATACCAGCGCTTTGGGTATGACAGTACCCATTTTTATTTATTTTCGTAAATTTTAGTGTTGATATCTATGATCTCAAAAAAATCATATGATGTGAATGTGACATATCCTAAACAATATTTTAAAAATAATGAATATAGCTGTAAAATTGAAAAAGAAATAAATTATTTAAAAATTACGAAAAAAAAACTACGTATTAATTATGAAAAAAAATTATTAATATTTATGTAAATAAATATTTTTGTACTATAATATATGTTGTTTATTTTTTTTCCGTACGTATATGTTTACCAATTATATAAAAAATATAAAAAGCATAGGTCATCGATTTACTTTTTGAATTAAAAATCCTCGACTAACAAGTAGTCATATTTTTTTCAAAGTGTCGTGTTACACCTGAATTATTTTGTAGCTTAAGCCATTTAAATTAAAAAATTCTCACACCAGTGTATTGCAGTGCTCAAGACCTCTTAAAAAATATACGCTTTACAGTATCGGATTCAATCCAAACAACTCATAAACCATTTTTGTGACCACGGTCCACCGGAAAGAACTCGGAACGTGTGCGCATAAGGGTCCGTGTTTTTTAGAAAAAAATGCGAAAATGGCTGGTGGTGTGAGCGGCTATGCTTAGGCATAGTTTTTTTCTTTGAGGTTAAAATACTTAAATTTAGCGGGAAGTTTCAGGTGGCCTGTAGGGTAAACCAGCTCACAGATTTTTTTAATATAGTTACATTAGTTGGTCACATAGATGTGTTACATACACAGAAATCCTAATAGATACGTATATTTAGTTTGGAGTATAGTTTAGTACATATAATATTATTGCCAAAGGTAATTTTAGATTAGATATTTCCTGTTAATTATAAATTTCTTTTATAATTACGTTAGTTTTTTCGATAGGTGTGTTACTAATAGGTATTTTTAGTTTGAGGTATAGTTAGTTATGATATTAGGTATTGAAAATTTATAAGTTATAGGAAGTTCAGGTCTTACGTTTTTTACTTACATTTTAATAACAAAAATGCGAGTCACTACCCTCGTGGCTACTAGGTGGTAGAGTTCTGCATTGTCTCGCCCGGGTCTGGTACCACCGTCTTACCTATTCCTGCCGCAATAGCGTCAGTGCTTGTCGCTGTCGTGTTCCGGTTTGAAGGGTAAGGTAGCCGGTAAACTTATGCATGTGGCATTAGACCTCGCCACAAGATAGCAACGCACCATTAACATCTTTGGTGTCTATAGGCGATGGTTGACTCTTTCCACCAGGAGACCCATCTGCTTGTTTGCTATCTTATGATATAAAAAAATATATATTTTTAACGTACTAGCGGCCCACCAGGCAATGTAGAGATTTTTAATAATATAAAGAAAGGTTAAATAAGTTCTAAAGTAAATAACCGCGAGCAAAACCGCGAGTAACAGCTAGTGTGCAAATAAAACAACTCGTACATATAAACAGTCACTTAAAATTTATACGAGACTAGCTGCAGATCTCTGCATTAGGATAAAAGTATTCTATGTGCTATTCCAGGTCATCTTATATCCGAGTCCAAATCCAAATTGGTACAGCCATTTTTTACGTGATTGATTATCAAACATCCAAACATACAAACTTTAACATTTATAATATGTATAGTATAAGATACCCGCAATCAAAAACAACATTTTATTAAAAATAAATTATTAAATCAAAAAATAAACATTCTTAATGCAACCTGTGCCTTCCACTTAAGAAATCGTTATCAACAACACGTGTAAACAGAACAAAATTCGATGCTACTTATGATTTCCTATTGTTATATTAAAAGTTTCGTAATATATCTCCAAAGTTCATTGTAAGAATCACAATTATATATTGTTATTTTATATTCGTACAAATAGAATAAAAAGAATCACCTAACTTGGTCCTCAAAATAAGTAATCAATATAATCAAACATTTTAAAATCGTCAAATTGATGTCCTCTTCTCTTTTGGCAGTTGGTTAACAATTATAAAAGGTATTCAAAATTATTAATGAAAAAAATTAATCTTATTAAAAAAAAATAACTTAATAATGAAAAAAAATCGACTCCAGTAATAATAACAGGATCAATTTGTATTATTCGACTAAATTAAAAGGAGGTTGTAATGCACTGTCCTTTTACTGAAAAAGTGACCATTGAAATTTTGTCGTATTGTATTTGGAGCGTCGAATACATTTTTAAGACAAATAAAATGAAAATCATACATTACACCCTATATTTAGTAATATAAACGACAAAAATAAATCGATAAACTCTTATACTTACCGAAAATACAATATCTTATATTTTTTTAACGTTCATGATGTATTTTACAATTTATCAGAGAACAATTCTGTATTTTTGACGCGCGGGCAGTGACATGAGCGACGGGCTTCTATTTGAAGTGAGTGCACAATTTTAAATTGTGCACTCATTCTTAGAGGACGTTTTTGAGACACTGTTTGTGTATCTTGGATTTTTATATATCAATGTACATAACACATACATGATGTTATATATGTCAACAACTTGAAAGGTCAATGATAGAGTCCAACAATAAATTCAATAAAAATCTTATCTGAACCGAAATTAATAAATTAGTTTAATGCAAAATAAATCTAGCTCTAAGTAATTGAACATCTGCCTACCTCTCAGGAGCTATATGGGCGTGATGGAATCTATTTCTAAGTTAACAAAGAAAACGTTTACTGAACTGAAGAAGAAATTGCTTCATAAATAAGTTAAATGTTCACAAGCTTGTTTTTATATCATCTCTCTCGTTGGAAAGAGAATTCATCGACTGTAGACACCAAAGACGTTAATGGTGCGTTGCTATGGTATGGCGGAATGGTAATGCCACATGCATAAATCTGCTCTTACTATCTTACTCCTACTACACCTATCTTACCCTCCAAACCAGAACACGACAATGACAATTATTGTGGCAGGAATAGCTAAGGCGGTGGTACCAAATACCTAGGTGAGACAAAGCCGAAATCTGCCAACTATTGTCATGATGGTACTGACACATAAAGCCATCATAAAGCCAAAGTAAATGTTACAAATTTCCTGGCTGAGTGGCAGATGGTCTATTATGTCAATGAGTTTAGAACTCATGTTATTTTTTAAAAGTCGAGGGAAAGCAGAGCTTGCCTTATAGCTTTTTTCGTAATTATAACTTAGGGCATTGAATTTCCATAGTTTGGAATGGTTGGAAGCTTTCCCGCATTTACCTACTAGCTACGAACACTTAACCTTAGTGCTTGTAGCCTACTAGACTCTCCCAACCAAGATGAAACTTAGTGGACAAACACACCTTTTCTTAAGCTCTATGCACCAATGATCCTACACCAAGTTTTTACAAAAAACACTTATTTAACAACTGATGTAGTTTTATTTAAACAGTTGTTTGTACCCTTGGTATGACGTATATTTTCATATCAACTGATAACTAGCTGCAATAAAAGGATTAAAAGGCATTTTTTATCGCTTCAATCGTAAATAAAAGTAAAATCTTGGACGTTATCAAAGCCACTGAATTTTTATGTCATATCAATCCTTGTTTATAGTTTGGTGATTCAGTTACATTTATACATATTTACACTTGTAGTATTTATTCTGTATTGTTTTTTATAGATACTTACAGCTGTTACAACAAATAAGGAAGTTACAAATTGGTAAGCTAGAGGCACTGTTCGCAATTAATTATAGTGCCGTAACTAGCGAAATATAAGTACATTTTGGTTGCTACTCGATTTATTACATAAATGAGACGTACGTTTTTTAGGTTCATTTAAGGATCGAGCACGCAGACGAGTCGGAGCGAGTTGAGGAGGCAGCATCGCAACGAAAAATGCAACATAGCACATTAGAACGAGCCCCAGCGGGACAGAGTGGGTCTCGTTGCAACACAACGCGTTTCCGTATTTTTTTCCAAATGCTATTCTCTTTTATTAATCATTATATCATCACATCATAATAAAGATGTTAATCCTTGTGGCAGGGCTCTATGGCACATGCATAAGTTTACCAGCTGCCTTACCATCCGAACGTGAACAAGAGAGTGCCAAGCACTGACGCTATTGCGGCAGAAATAGGTAAGTCTGTGGTACCAGGCCCGGACGAGATAATGCAGAACTCTACCACCTAGTAGCCACGATGATTGTGACTCACATAGCTAATGTTTCGCCTCTTACATACTGCCTGGCAGTATGACAGAGGGTCTATTCTTCAATGAGGACCCGAACCATCGCGGGAGGGAAAACCTTTTTGCGGCAGAAATGCGCCGGTCGCCGGAATTTTTTCTACAAAACCTGTTTCCGAATTCAAGTATAGTGATATATTTTTAATCTTCCTATTATACCCATAAAAACTTATCTAACAGTGGGTCTTAACTAAAAGCTTACATTTGTGGCCATATGGATGGAACAATGTACCAATAATCCATTCTTACCATCTTTAGTGTTTAAAACAGATCACTTATTACTCTCCTGATTGAAGAGTTATTTTATTGACTCAGGCATTATCTTGCGGAAACCCATAATCAAAAGGTGAAATCAATAGTTATTTTCCGCGATTTGTTTAGTGTGACCTCCGCGATTCCACCAAAAAGAAAGATGCTGCTTTAATTAATGAATAAAATTTACCGGTGGTCCGGACAAAAAAGATCCTAGTGGCACAATTATCTATTCACAATTACCACATACTTTCACCCACGCCGGCATAAAGCAAAAAAGCGCACAATTTCCGCTCTCAAAGCACATTTCACCTCGAAACCGAAGCATCTTCAGGAGAAACGAACACCTCCCTCAACGAGAGTGTAAGTAAAGATTAACGTGAGTTTACTTTCGCGTGTAAGTAGGACCTTTAGATCTTAAAATATCTTATGACAACTCACCTGGACACATAGGCAAAACGAAGGTTCGCTTCGTCTTGTCTTTGTCTGCCACTATGATGTCAGTGTTTGTTGCTGTTGAGTTTTAGCGGAGGATAAGGTAACCAATGAACTTTTGTATTTGGTTAAGACTAAAGGAACGCAACGTAAATGGTTGTCCTTATCAGACAAGAGCTAAAACTAAACTTTTTTCTAGAAGTTCTCTTAGTTATATCAGTTAGAAAACGGTAACACCGAAAACTTTTTTACGGTAAAAATGGGTAAATGAGCAAGAGATTCATCTGATGATCACCACCGCCCATGGACAGGCTTAATACCAGAGGTCTTATGACTATCCGCACGCCTCTGGTATTTATGAATTTACTAAAACGTGACGAAGAAAGTTTTCATCCACTTTCAAAATTAAATTATTGTACCTACTCCGTTTCAATTTTGCATTTATAATTAATTATTTCTTCGTAAATATATTAGGGAGTTTTTATGAATATTCATAGCTACTCAATACTGTGTTCATTTTATATAATTTATAAAATAGAAACCTGAAAACAAAATTTTAGGAGAACGGAAGAATTTTAGGTTACGACGTTACTCTATTTTGTGGAGGGTGACCGTTTTAACATTTTTGTTTTTAATTATTTAATTTTATAATTACGATATTTGTCATAATCGAATTATTTATACATTCATTAGATGACCCGCTCAGCTTTTGTTTATTTGAGAAAAAATAAACCATTGAAAATTTTATTAATAAATTATATAATAAAAATAAATGAGTGATAACTCTTTGAAACTGACAGGTAAAAAATAAATGCTTAGTACAAACAATTTAAAGACTCGTAGAACACAAAGACGGTGTTATCGCCAAAGAGCGATCTCTACCAGACAACCTTTAGTTTTTATCATCAAAATGATGATAATATATAGCTAAAACCCTTCTCTGAAACACACTGAATATAGTAGTGTGAATTTAATGTAAAAATGTTTCTCTGTAATGCGCGTTTAAAAAATGTCAGTTATATGTTTCGGTTTGAAACCAACCAGTTGGAAATCTGTAATCTATTAGGTATAGATTACACCTAATAGATTACCCATTTCAAACTGGTTGATTTAATGCCAAAATCACAAACAAATTTATATTTTACTTTTCCTGTGTTCGGTCTCTTTTGAAAAATAGACAGCTATCTACCTGTAATATAGGCAAGTGTTAAATGCTATTTTTGTAAAATCTTATTTTTAATTGAGTTATTTAGTTAAATTTAATGAATTGCATAGCATGGATTTGATGAAATAGGAGGAAGTCTTTTGATGTTGTAACACCCTAAACTGTAATCCTATTTCAAGCAATATATAATTTTCAAAATTTTAAAACTGCACAGTGAGCTATAATAAAACGTGTCATTATCGTCGAGACTACTAGGTGGTAGAGCTTTGCAATGTTTCACCTCCGAGTTTGAGACCTTATCTATTACTGTAATAGCGTCAATTCCTGTTACACACTCGTGGCACACGTCACACTCGTACACGCAAAACGACAAATAACATTTATTATTATGGTCTAAGTGTTACCTCAGTTATAGGCAATAACAGCATTCTATTAATTATTACTTAACTGTGTAGCAGTTCAAGCAATCTATAAACGCTACAAGAAAAAAAATGAAATTCAAAATAAAATCCTGAATCGCGATATTACAATTATTTATCTTGTACACACTATGTACAAGTTTCAACGGTTCTCAAAAGGACTTCGGTCTCCAGACAGTACACCTTGCCTGGCTGGGAAGATCTTCTTTTTAGTAGTGGGATCTTCCAAGTAAAGGACTTGTCCTTGTGTGACGTCATCAACCTCCACAGTTATGACGTCATTCTGACAACAGTTGGCCCGCTGGTTCCATCACTATGACCCTTCAGCGGTACGAACTAGCGGCGCCACAACACTATTTTACTGCATATATCTTAAAAGATGATAAACAGGCATTTCAGAATGTCAGAAAGTCTTGACTTAATAACATACTGCATTTATATTAGAAAAAAATAAAATGAAAAAAAAAACAATAAAAAACTGTTTCAGCTAGATGGACGACAAGGAACTTATATACTATAACTGGAATTGTTACGAAGCAATATTTGAAAAATAAAAATGTACTTTATTTCGTAACAAATAAAGTTGACATTTGTTTCTTACATAACAGAGGGGAAAACGTTCTGAGCAAGACAACGACAAGAGTGGATGTTGTCCCTTTCTTGCAATTGCCAGTGTAAATAAAACTATCTAGATGGTAGATTTTTACACATTCGGTAATCGTTAAATCCTTTTTATTCATAAACATAAATAAATTAGCATAAAATGTATTGTAATTAACATAGTGAGTTCTAAAATGTGCTTATTTTAATTATTACGTAATTAATTATGCAATGCAAAAACTGTCATTCAAATTAGTAGAATTACTTAGTAGTAATTTGCAAACTACGCAAGGCCGCACTTATATATGGCGATTAGCGCTTTATTTAGTAGAAAGAGACACACTCCACCCACGTCGTGGTACTCTTCGGAACGATTTTGAAGCGCGTGTGAACATTCCGGGTAGAATATAACTTCCTTGATGGACGACATCTTGTGTGAAATTAATTAATTTACCCGCTAGAGGGCTAATAACATGAGAATATTTTAATTTAGTGTATAAAAATGGTCTTACATATTGTTTTACACATATTTTGCCTTCTTTAAAACGAATTACTCCTAAAGCTATGAATATTTATCACAATATAAATCTTAATTCATAGTTATTATGAGTAAAAAAGTTATGTTTAGATATTTTTTTATCGATGTAATAAACCAATTACCAATCTATATTTAGATAATACGTCATACGTCAATCAATCATACGTCAATACAAAAGGTATGTAAAATTACGTAAATAATGTTATGCACTTGAAAAAAACTTATATTGTTCTACATATTTTATCTACCACAAAAAAGATTACGAGGGTTACCATAAATACCATTGCTGAATAAGTGTTACATTTGTACTTGCATGTATCTATATTAGTTACCAGCTATTTCCCGCGGTTTCACTCACTCTTGTGGTACTCGTATCGTATCCCGTAGGCATAGAAACGCATTTTTACAAAATGACACATTGCTCATAAAAAGTAGGTATTATAAAGAGGTTTCGATAAAATGAAATAACTACCATGGCGCTGAATCGCGAGTTAGGCAGAAAGAAATGAACACCAATAAACATTTCGGGTCACCACGAATCTTCCCTTTTTTCGGTTAGCGAAATTGGTGATGATTTCTACCAACACGTTTTATGAAACTAATAACGACCATTACCTTTATCTTGCAATAATTAAAGTCGTGAACTTTCAATTTTTAACTATATATAAGTTTTAGCAATAGCCTACTATTCTCGTTCTGCTAGATTTTTGTAATGCATTCAATTCGGTGGACTTTGATATTCTTCTTGGCATTCTTAATTCCCTTAATATGTCATCTTCTGTGATAAACTGGAAATTCGTTCGGAGAAGGGATGCTCTGAATGGGCGTCTTTGGTTGCTGGTGTTCCACAAGGAGGCGTATTGTCACCTTTACTTTTTTCTGTTTTCATTAATATTATCTCTAAAATAATTTCTTGATCCTACCATCTTTATGCGGATGATTTGCAACTTTATAGACACAATTCTTTGGTTGATTTGGATTTTACGATAGAAACTATTAACTATGACCTGGAATGTATTCGGCTGTGGGTTGCATCCTTCGGCTTATAAGTAAACCCTGAAAAATCTCAGGTCAGAATTATAGGGAGCAGACAGTTACGCAATAAGATTGATTTTACTACTATAATTCCATTCCATTTACTGATAAGGTAAAAAATCTAGGCCTTATTATGGACGGTCATTTAACATGGACACACCACGTAAATGAAGTAAGTAAAAAATTTCATTACTCGCTACAATTCGTCCCCCCCCCCCCCAATTCGTAACTCTCTAACTAGGGAGACTTTTAAGAAAAATATGAAGTCTTATTTACTTGAAATGCAAAACAAATAAAAAAAATATGAAAATAAATAATTTTATTCTTATATTCATTGAATGTGTTATTCACTCGTGGTACATGTACCATGTTTACCATGTGTGTATAATATCAATACGTAATTTTTAAAATAGGCACTTCACGATTTAAAACTTTCTCTAGAGCTTAGCTGATATAACTACTTATTCCTACCCCAACTAAACACATGATGCCATTAATTGAATGACCGCAACAGCTTTGTTATCGGTAAAATACACTTTACGGTTTTTTTATGATTTCTTTTATGTTTTTTTTTCCACAAATCCATCTTTACATAATGATAATATGATATTGGTTAAATACTTAAGCCGCTGCTCTTTTCGGCAAGGTTCTGACAGAATACCAGCGTTACAGTCTATGCTATAACATAATGCTGAGTCAGTAACCCTTTCCCTAAAGTGATACAATAATGGTATTTAGGTTAATTACTTATAATTTTAGTTTTATTCTTAAGTTAAATACCTAGAGTAATTAAGTATCCTACAAAATACTTTTTTTTCATCTATCTTTACTTTGTTTTGTGTATCATTTTTTGGGAATAAATATTTTTCTATTCTATTCTATTCTATTCTACATTCATTAAAAAGATTACAAAACTTTCTTCCCTTCAATACTAACATTTTACTTTCCCAGTCCTTACTTCTTCCACTCTTAAATTACGCTGAAGTCTGCTAGTTAGATGCCACAGAGGAGCAGATTATAAAACTTGAACGCCTTCAGAACCTTTCTATCAGGTTTATTTATGATTTACGGAAATACGACCACATTTCTCATTTTCGTTCTCAGTTAAAATGGCTCCCTATTCGTCTCCTCAGGAATGTTCAAATACTAACTTTACTATATAATACGCTTAAGAAATCTTTCCCTCCTTATCTGCGTGAGCGATTCAATTTAGCTCCCCCTAGTAGTCGACCAGTTCGCCAATGTACTAATACTAAATATTTCTCTGTTCCTGCATACAATACGAATTTCTATGGGAACTCTTATACAGTTTTGGCAGCTAAACTTTGGAACGAGCTCCCAATTGTGAGACTGTCGGTTGTTTTAGCGTACCTACATACATAGCTCCGAGTCGGCTTGCCTACTTATTAATCATGTAGTCTGTGAACTAGTCCTTTATTTAGCGCGGCATATGGTGCATAATACGTTGCTTATTGTTTATTTCGTTTAATTTTCCTTAAAATTAAAATTATAGAAAATCATATATTTCCCACACAAATTTCTGACGGTTTTCATCTCAGAATCATGGTCCAAATCTATACACGCTCTATACAGAGTTACTTATAAAGGTCGAGCCAAATTTTCAGTGGCTGTTCAGAATCCACCACACGAACCCAATCCCCGTAAATTTCGTAGTCATGGTTGCTAACCACTCGGCCAGCGGGGCGGTCAACTATTTTCAAATAGGTACGCAAAATTCGAACTAAGATATTTTAGTATCTACAACCAAATTAAAATTGATCGGGAAAAATGTAATTAGAGCGATAGAGATAGAGATTACATAATAGTTATTATCGTAATTAAAGGAAAATGTAAAATGACACACTGCCAGCATTACAGAGTTTATTCACAAGACTCGATGTATCCAATTCATGAATTAAGTGGGATATTTAATTGGTGTTCTGAACAGGGCGAAACAGTACTTCACACCAGCCGACCGTTTGCGACTATACAAGTCGCAAGTCAGGCCTCATATGGAGTACTGTTCTCATCTTTGGGCAGGGGCTCCGAACTACCAGCTCCTTCCTCTTGACCGCATACAGCGTAGAGCATCTCGTATTATCGATGACCGGGCTCTTTCCGATCGGCTTGATCCTTTGGCGTTGCGAAGAGATGTTGGTTCCCTCTGCATCTTCTATCGCTACTACCACGGGGAGTATTCCGAATAGTTGTTCGGCTTAATACCACCCGCTGATTTCCACCATCGGACATCACGCCAAAATTCTAAATTCCACCCTCACCATTTGGATGTCTGCAAGTCCACTACAGTGCGATTTTCGAGGCATTTTTTGCCCCGCACGACTGCTCTGTGGAATCAATTACCAGCGGATGTGTTTCCGAACCGATACGACTTAGGGGCCTTCAAGAAAAGAGCGTATTCATTCCTTAAAGGCCGGCAACGCACCTGCAGTACCTCCGGTGTTGCAGCTGTTCATGGGCGGCGGTGATCACTTATCATCAGGTGACCCTCTTGCCCGTTTGCCCCCTATTCCATAAAAAAAAAAATTTTTAAACGAATATTTTTATATTATCTTGTAATAGTTTTATAATAATAATTAAAACGCACTTTCAATTCGATATTTATTTATTCGATATATCCTAATTTTAAAATTTGGACGGAGCCTTAAAAGTAACTCTGTATAAAGACTGATATACACATTTAATAGACCCGAAATACAAACATATGTTTAATTGTTTATTAAATGTATATTAAATTATGACGATTAGTAATATATTAGGTATATGATCATCACATAAATGTTTGTCTCTGTCGGAAATCAAACCCGAACTCCATCGATAACGTAGTTGACCCTTACCACTCAACCAACGAGCGGTTAAACATTTAATAAAAGCTGTAGATCTTACAAAAAGTAATATTGAGTCCCGTTTTTATTTATAAAAATGGTAACACTAAATGTAGACAAAGATCTCTGTTATTAATCATTTCATTGCTTTAATGAAGCGAAATTATGGAGATTGCGATCACAATAGGCGCGATCTTTGTGTACAATCCTACCGTAAGATAAAGGCTTTGTTCTAATTCTGATATTCAAGCACGTTGAATAGGAACTCGAACTGAAATAAAGATATTTCGAAACAATGATTTTGTGTGGACGATTTCATGAAAATACTTTTGAAGTAATACTTCTTAAGACGCGTTTGGGAAAACAAATCTGATGGTGTTTTTTTCGTGTGCGGTGTGACGATGTTTCACAGGCAAATGTAAGACATTTTTTTAGGTTATACTTCTTTAAGCGCTTTTAGGAAAACATATCTAAATGTATTGTTGACGTTAAATGAAGTTGTGCGTACGAATGTCGAATACAACATATTATTTTGAAGTTATACTTCTTTAAACGCGTTAAGGAAAACATCCATGTGGTTTGTGAGGAAAACATATCAAAATGTATTGCTGATTTTTAGTGAAGTTGCGTGCCCAAATTTAACTGATCCGTTTTTTTAAGTTGTCACATTTGTCTATACTTCTCAATGACCTTTTGTTCAGCTAATAATAAATTGTTTAAACACAAAGAAAAATTAGGCAGGTATATTGTTATAAAGTGCGTACACGTGTTTTTTTTAATTCCTTTATAAAATTAAAAATAATATCATAACGCCAAACCCTTGCGACGACTTACTTTGTTACTTATGTATTGTATACTCTTTGACTTATATTGAATGTCAAACATCATTGATATAGGGTTTTTATATATCAATGTCAAACATTCAATACAAGTGGCAAAAAGAAGTGAAGTTTTAGTAAAAGAGAATTTATTTGAATAATGTTAATGGTGTAATTTTACTAAGTGTCTATGATAGAAAGTAAAAAATTCATTTTTTATTACATAAAATAATATTTCTTTACTTAAGCAACTATCATTCTGAGTTATAAAACTAAAGTAATTTAATTACCGTCTCAAATCAATAAAGCAAGGCGGCGGGTCTCAAGTTAATGGAATAGTTAGACTCAATCACACGGCTCGTAAAGCTGGTGCGATAGTTCAACCGGTTGTTACTTCCACTACATATAATTACAATTGAATTTATGGCTTATGTTATTGGCCTGCGCCTAGAGACAATAGAATTTGTGTACTTAACGTTTAGTTAAATCTAAGCTGATATATGTTTCATGATTGTGAAGTTTTCAACCGACTTCCCGAGATAAGAAATTCTCATTTCGGCGAATTCAATTGTAGGTATTTGTTATTATGTTTGTAAACTCGGAACTTGGTTACATTTATTAATTGACTAGCAGTGCCGGCAACTTTGTCCGCGTGGAAAAAAATCTATAATAAAAGAAACCTAAGTTATTCCTTATTACATCAGCTATCTGCCAGTGAAAGTCCCGTCAAATTCGGTCTAGCTATTTCTGAGATTGTTCGGAAGAAACCGACAGACAAAAATTATAAAAAATTAGATTTTGGTATATGTACCGTATATACATCCATATTGATGACTGTCTGCCTACTTTTTACAAATGTGTAAGAATTTCCTGAGAGTATTAACCGAGGGACACAACAGAACCTAGTCATCAGCGTAACATGGGCTGTTTATTCTGATGTTATCTACCGAACTGCCGACGTCAGCACTACTGAGTTCGACGATCAGCTCGTTTTTTTACAAGTTGTAAAGCTTAGGAGAACTCAACCCTCCCTGCTTCACTCCGCACTCCTACCCATACATATCAGAGAGTACATCAGCGCACCTCATTTTTTTAAAGTTTTTAAATGATGATCATCATAGTCCGTAGACCGCTAGCCTGTTTCAACTGAAATTCCTGACAGCTGATAAATAAAAATGCTGAAAACATAAATAATAACGTTGTTTGATAAATCTACTTTCATCCTAATAATAATACTAATAATTTTAAACGGCAGTAGCACGTGAATTTGTGTAAAAAGTAATCGATAGTCATTAATCAGAAGTCAGAACACACCACAAAATTAAATTTATACCCCAAACGTGTTGAAATTAGCGTGTAATATTTCCTGATAGAATTATAAATAGCCACGATTTCCAGCCAAAAATATTGCGATGAGATTAGAAATTCAATGCAAGTTCCGGATCACGGGTGTCAGCACGCGACACGCACGCGGCGTCCACGCGTCGACGACGCGGCAGCGACGCGCCTCCTGTGAGGTCCTACACGCCCCTCAGCCTGTATTTATTTTACAACTATCCTCTCGTTGTAAGCTTGTGTCATCCGACCGACGTAACGTTCAGTTGAGCTTCTCTCAGCCACCCTTGCATCATCGTCTGCTAAACAAACAGATTCATAGATTGCATTGTTATTTAATTGTCTTAAGTGCTTTCTTTTGTGAATTTTAAATCAGATACGCCTTGTTGAGTTTAAATTAACATTCAGTTTAAAATAAAAGAATTTTATTTCTTTTGCTATGAAGTTTTTTTTTTTTGTACAGTCGTTTTTGTTATCTAACCGAAATACAAGCAAAAATGTAGTTAATAAAAATAATTTATTAATGGTATTGGTTGGTTGTACTTAATTGTCTTTTCCTGCCTCTCTGGTCTAGTGGTCCAGCGTTGGCGTTGACCACATGAGGTCCCGAGTTCGATTCCCGGGTCGGGCACATTAAAAAGTGTTTTTTCAGTTTTCTGAGAAACACAAAGTTGCCTGGGATTGGAAAATGCCCGGTTGGCAATAGGCTGCCACCTATCACATTTGTGGGACCAAGTATCTTCGGCTAATCGTGGGTGCACTTGTTGTACCTCTGCCTACCCCTTCGGGGATATGGGCGTGAAGATACTTTTCCTGCCATAATGTTGTCACTTGTCAGTATTTGTCACTGACGTATTACAGTTTGACGGGTAAGGTAATATAATAATATTTACTGGACAAATAACACGAATTTATAATTAATAATTTAAATGGATGTTAATCAACGATACTAACATTTGTGGTAATACATATTTAAATACTGAAATATATTTAATAAAAACCCAACCCCAGGAATACAAACGTTGATTCTCATCAAAAAAAGTTCGTCGAGAATCGAACCGGATCCATACATACATACACAGCTAATACTATGCGTTCCAACTAAGAATAGGATCGCGTTTGTTATCCACTTCATACTACAAGTGTGAAATTAGTAATGTCAGCAAAAAATATTTGTATAAAAAATATTGATGATTTATTGAAAAACAAATAACGTTTTAATAATATTATTTTCATCAATAAAAATTATTAAAAAGCATCAGTCTAGCTGTCCATCTATATATTATATAAAGATGTCGTGTCATTTACACTACTTACAAGTCAAAAACGACGCGACGGGTCCAATTTTGTTACGATTTTTATGTGTTTGGGTTGTCTTTGTCCAGAATAGGCTAAAAAGTATTAAAAGATAATATTCATCAATAAAAAACAGTAAAATATACCATTCTAGCCGTTCATGTAAATATTCGTATATATAAAAGTCGTGTTAGTTATTTTACACCTTGTTTTAATACATGGTTACATAATCTGATGGGAAAAAATATACTAAATAGAATGAAATTATTTTTTTTAAGTATAAGAAATACTTAAAAAAATAATTTCTGTTAGATTTTTTTTGCACACCTTACTCATCATTTACGAAGTTTTTGCAAAATGCGAAGCAATATGTCATCCTGACAGTCCTATTCTTATTTGGAACGCATAGTACACTTATCCTATTATCTATATTATTAATATTACAAATGCGAAAGTTCGGATGTTTGGATGGATGGATGTGTGTTCCTCGATTACGCAAAAACTACTTAATTGATTTGAATGAAATTTGGCACACAAGTAGAAGATGACCTGGAATAGCACATAAGCTCCTTTTCATCCCAGAAAAATTAGTTATTCCCGCGGGATTAACTAAAAACTTTTATAATGCAGCGGGCTGCACGCTGCAGCTAGTATATACATAAATAAATAAATTACGTGTCACGTTGTTTATCCGCGATGGACTCCGATTCTACTAAACCAATTTTAATGAAATTTTGCAGATATATACTGTTTAGTCCAACTTAAAAGATATGATAGCTTTTATCTCAATTAAACCCCCCTCCCTCCACCCCACCCTCTACCAACCAAAATATTCAATACAAATAATTTGTATGGCAAAACGACGTTTGCCGGATCAGCTTGTAATTTATAGAATCTAGCATTAACATTTTCATATAGGCGATAGCTGCCCATCAAGTAGGTAAATAAATCATCTGCTTGTTAACTATCCTGTAATATACATATACTCGCCGTGTTGGTCCCGGCCTCCTTAGAAGAATAGGCCAACTGCCGTTCTACCAGGCAGGTCGTAAAAGGCGACCGATTGGCTATCGAGTCACTAACATCGTGGCTACTAGGTGGTAGAGTTCTGCATTGTCTCGCCCGGGTCTGGTACCACCGCCTTACCTATTCCTGCCGCAATAACGTCAATGCTTGTCGCTGTCGTGTTCCGGTTTGGAGGGTAAGGTAGCCGGTAAACTTATGCATGTGACATTAGACCTCGCCACAAGATAGCAACGCACCATTAACATCTTTGGTGTCTATAGGCGATGGTTGACTCTTTCCATCAGGAGACCCATCTGCTTGTTTGCTATCTTATGATATAAAAAAAAACTTATAATCAAACAAGAGTATTGTGTGTTTATTCACTTACATTTTTCAAATAAAGCAACAGATTTTACGATTTTCATTGTATTAAAATTATTTTTAAAGAAAATTGTATATTTCTTACACTATAGATTTAAAATAGAAATTCACAGTATACATTATATTAAATTGTATCCAGCGAACAACGGTGTACCGATAACCGAGGCCATCATTCTGCCTTACACGTAAACGAACAAGTGATGATATTTATTTATTTAAAATTTTTATATGAATTAATTTTTTTTATATCATAAGATAGCAAACAAACAGATGGGTCTCCTGGTGGAAAGAGTCAACCATCGCCTATAGACACCAAAGATGTTAATGGTGCGTAGCTATCTAGAGGCTAGGTCGAATGCCACATGCATAAGTTTACCGGCTACCTTACCCTCCAAACCGGAACACGACAGCGACAAGCACTGACGCTATTGCGGCAGGAATAGGTAAGGCGGCAGATCTCAACCACCTAGTAGCCACGATGGCAGTGACTTGCATAGCCAATCGGTCACTTTTACGACCTGCCTGGCAGAACGGCAGTTGACCTGTTGTTCAAAGGAGCCCGGAACCAACACGGGGCTTATTATAAAAAGAAAAATGAATGGTCGTTTTTATCCGAAGCATTACCATTTATGTACCTAGAGTTAATTAAATTGTCAAAAAATATTATTTGTTAGCTTTTGCCGAATCCTCAAGCAAGAATTTCACAACTCATAAACAATTTAGTAGTAGTAGTATCTTCACGCCCATATCCCCGAAAGGGTAGGCAGAGGTATAATAAGTGCACCCACGATTAGCCGAAGATACTTGGTCCCACAATGTGATAGGTGGCAAGCCTATCGCCAACCGGGCACTTTCCAATCCCGGGCAAATTTGTGTTTCTCAGAAAACTGAAAAAACACTTTTTTTATGTGCCCGACCCGGGAATCTAACCCGGGACCTCATGTGGTCAACGCTAACACTGGACCACTAGACCACAGAGGCGATTTAATATAGTATACTTTAGTATAGTAATGTGTAAGGTAAAAACCGACACAAAAAGCAGTACCTAGTTGGCAACCAATGAATACAAAGGTGAATTTTTCAGATGGTACTGGTCCCGGACGAAACAATGCAGAACTTTTTCATTTCTACATAACTCTTGCGTGTGTACATATAAGATTTATTATACAAGATCTAGACGATATTTTTTTATGATTTCGTGGTTTTTTTTCAGAAACTTTGCCTACTACTAACTTTTTATGTCATAAGACACTTACTAAACAAACAGATTGCTCTTGTGGTGGAAAATGGAAGAGGAAAAAATTGAAAATGTCCTTAACAATGAAATTAAAAAATACATCGCTCGTACATATCTATACATATAATTAAAATCGTAGAAAAGTCAAAACTGTACATTGAATATATTTTTAAAAGAATACTTGGGGCGTGATCTACAATCGATATCGAAGCCATAAATATAGTTTTTAGAATTTTTGTCTGTTTGTCTGTATGTATGTCCGGGGTAAACTCAAAAAGTACTGCATGGATTTACTTCAAATTTTGCATGAATATTACTAACAGGTCAGATCAACATATAGGCTACATACTATCACGCTATCACCTACGGGGGAGGAGCTGTGCGGAGTAAACGAAGTCCGCGCGGACGAAGTCGCAGGCAACAGCTAACAACTAAATATTATGTTCAATTTCATGTCCTTGCGCTTTGAGGCTCTCATAAACATACACACACACACACACTAACACACACACATACCATGTACGTAAATAGATATATTTCAATGGATATATTTTTCAATCACAATCACTGTTTCTATAACTTAACAATGTTATCTTGTATTGGCCATATTTTTAATTTATTCTTAGTTGTATCGCTGATTGATTACTGAAATAAATAAAAAAAAAAGACAATCTTCGCCTGTAACTAGAAAAACTTGGTGCTTGCTATACATGTGGCGGAATGATAATGACTCATGCATAAGTTTTTATTATACTACAAAGAAATCCTATAATTATATTCCAGTGAAAATACATTAACGGATATAATCTTTAATAGCCCATCCCGGTCTCGCGCTGGTATAATATTCCGCGCTCATACATCAGCCGGTCCCATTCTAATGGTAATTCGGGATATACGCGCGCCCGATATTGTAGCCACCGTCCCTCCGCTATAACAAATGTTTATTTTATACACAACGCCACTAACAATAGTGTGCAAATACCTAAACACCATAAATGGCGCGATACGATTTAGATGATAATGCTTGAGCACAAATAATAATGGACGGCGTTCGTAATTTTGTGTTGTTTGCTCGCTAGCGGTTTCTAATTATTTGTCAGTCTCCGTATTTTACTCTGTCTTGCTATTTCTCTGTTTAATTACAGAACTGTAACTTTACTTGTGTTGGTCCAGACCACAGACCACTTGAATACTAATAGACATGTCATTGGGAAGGAAAAGTGTCACCGCGCATATGAGCAAACACTGCTATCACTGTCAAAAATGCCATACATTTATAGATATGTTATTTTGGAAAAATAGAAATAAACCATGTTGTTCTATTTTATCTTACCGAATAAGATGACAAGGTTTAAAAATTACACTTGGAGTGATTTTATTACATCGGTAAGGAGTATAGCTCGGTATTTCTGTGTTTAATTGCAAACTACGCTGACAAACTAAGAAATTGTCTGAAAGGCGTATCCATTTAATCCGTGGTCTGGACTAAAGAATAGACGATCTGCCATCCTACTAAGCTTTTCTTATATATTACTAGCTGACCCGTCAAACGTTGTTTTGCCATACAAATTACTTGTATTGAATATTTTGATAGGGTGCTTGAGAGGGGAGGGGGGGGGGGGGTTAATTAAGATATAACTATCCCATCTTTTAAGTTGGACCAAACAGTAGATATCTACAGTGTCATTGAAATCGGTTCAGTAATTTCTGAGTCCTTCGCGGCATCAACCTGACACGTAATTTATATATGTCGCAGTGAAATTGTCAATAGTCGTTAGATTATAATCTACCTAGGGAGTTTATAATTTGGTTAGGTTAGGTTAACAGTTAAATTATAATATCACTTAGGTAGATTATAATCTAACGGCATTGACAATTTCACTGCAACATATATATTAAGATAATAAAAAATAAGCAGATGGCTCTCCTGGTGGTAAGACACAACTATCGCTTATAGACACCAAAGATGTTAATGGTGCTTGTTGAATTTGTTGCGGGGTTTTAATGGCACATGCATAAGTTTATCGGCTACCTTCAAAATGGATTTTTTTCGGAAAATGTACCTACTATTGACTTTTTATATCATAAGATAGCAATCAAGCACATCCTATTAGAAAGCTAAAACCATCACCTGAAAACATTAAAGATGTTAATGGTGCGTTGCTATGCATGTGGCAAGATGGGAATGCCACATGCATAAGTTTAACGGCTACCTTACCTTCCACGCTGGAACACGATAACAAGCATAACGCTTTTGCAGCTAAAATAGGTAAGGCGGTAGTACCAGACACGAGTGAGACTTTGCAAAACTCTCACACATAGTAATGACGATATTAAGCACTCCTATAGCCAATCGTTCGCAAGAACTTCCTGTCAGAATGGTAGATGGTCTATTCTTCAAAAGGGCCCCGGACCTACACTGGGTTATGATTCATGGATAAATATATTTTCTGAAAAACAACACGATTTACAACAATAATACCAAGCGAAGCTCGGTCACCCAGGTACTAAGGTATTAGAGATTAACATGACTGATTCGAATTGAAATTTCTCTTTATACTGGCATTATTAAACACTCTTTTGACAGTCGTTTGTATTGTTAAAAATTAATTATTTAACCATATACCTTCTCAGTAAAATCACTCAAAATCAAAAATTATTTAAGTATATTGAAATCCTTGTTTATATAACAACAACACACATACAGCTTACGGAGGGCTGGATTTAGGGGAAGGCGTACGGGACATACGGGACAAGGGAGGGGACTCCCCATACCAGAAATTTAAAAATATATCTCAATGGATCAGCAGCGTTTTAGTTTTTTTCAAACTATTTTTAACTTCCCGCTACGTATGTAGGAAGTTAAGGAAATGAATGATTTTGCCCCGATTTTCGGAAATCGAGTTTTCAGCAGATTTCCAAGTTTTGAGGTCCTAGGAACCTTTTCCGACTATTTTCACGGTGACGTCAGTATGTCTGTATGTATGTGTGTGTATGTGTAGGTATGTAAACTTCAAATATCTTTTAAATGGCTTACCGATCGAAACGCGGTTGATGGCATTCGATTGGATTCTGCTCAAGTTCCTGAGACTTCCTGACAATTTAAACCATGGAACATAGAACAAGGGAAGTGAAGAGTGGGCGTGCCGCGTGCGTCACTATTATGCGCTTTTACTCTGAATTGCCTTAGTGATACTTACCATATCATTAGGAGATAGTCGTCGTACGAAAATCTATTATACACTGAATTATGCCGTATTGTGCCATCCTTGAATGCAGAAATGATAGTAGAATACATATGATTAAAAATGAAGATATTTCATATCATTCGAAAGTACAATTTTCATTTTATTTTAATTAAATTCCTGATTTAATATAATCTCTAATGATCCTGATTTAATATAATCTAATCTCAGCCGTACACCTTACATATAAAGTTCATTTTAGGTTGACCTAATTTTTCTAGAAAAATATACGTAATGACAGTCATTATTATCGAATATAATTATCGAATAGAACGATATATAGTATTATATCGTTCTAGAAAGTTCTCTACTCAAATATGATCAACTGAAAACTACGGAAAAATCAATACTGCCATCTATTGTAGAATAGCGAAACTATTAAGATCTTAAGTTTCACTATTGTACACATAGATGAGTCTATTTTGAATAGACTACAAAAGGACGTAAATACTCTTTTTTTGTAGCAAAATAAAATTTATTGTAACGCAGTTTGGTATATTTTTAAATGTTCTGTTTGTGTGTTTCGGATTATTGTTGTTTAAAATGAAAACGACCAATGAAACAATGTTTGCATTAGTAGTTTATATGCAATAATGCTTATTTTATGTGTGAATGTGGCGATCGCGGTCCTGATACAAATGTTTGTACTTGCCAATTCCGTTGTTCTATGTTCCACGATTTAAACCTATTCTGTTCGGAAGATATTAAGAAATTTAGAAGTAACCCAAAAAAAATTGGGCGAAACAGTAGTTTTTTATATAACTTTTAGATTAATGAATCGATTAAGTACAAAATCTAATCAGCTCTTTTCCTCAAAAACTACGTTCAATGCATAAATTGTATTAAAATTGGTTTATCCGTCCGGAAGTTATAGTTGACGAAAAATTTTGAAGAACGTGTTTTTTCGACATAACTTGGATATTTTTCAACCAATCGTTTTTTTTGGTATTCCATGATATTTTAATACTAAAAAAGCTACGTTAAATGTCGTTTCAAAAATCAAAATCGAATCTAATTTTCAAAAGTTACAGTTTTTTAAGTATTAAACATGCGTTGTTGTTAAGGAAACTTACTTAGTATTTTCCAAATAACTTTCAGGCTAATATACCGGTTGACCTAAAAATCTGAATAGAATCGAAATAGTCCTTTAAAAACTACGTCAAATACCGTCAATTGGATCAAAATCGGTCGATTTGTTTGGGATTATCAATGCGAAAATTTTTGAAATAATGTTTATCACTCGAAAATCTTCAACATATCCATTATGTAACTAAAATAATACATATTTTACATAACAAAAATTGAGTTGATGCCATTCGAAAGATTAAAATTGATCATCGTTTCTAAAATATACAGCTTTTGAAAAATAATATTTAACAAACTAGATGTTTGAACTGAAAAAATCTATGCTTATAGTTTTTACTCTTTTGAATTTAAAAATACCTCAATTTAGCGGGAAATTTCAGAGATGATCTGCAGAGTCAATTGTTTACAGATTTTCGTATTTATACTACAATACTTGTACCAACAAACTCATAATATTCTTATAAAAACACTATGTCGATATTTATTTTGATAATTTTAAGAGTAAGTCTTTCCTTGTAATGCTTGAAATGTAATGAAAAATATTTATTTGTAAGAATATGGTAGTCACAAGTAATTAAAATTAATAAAAATATACCAACATATTCCTACCATCATATATTTAAAAGTTATTATATTATATTCTATAAAATTTAACTTTTTGTGAGTCGAAGAACCTCTGAAGTACGTACTTCTACTTCGTGAGCAAAAAAACGATCGCCTCAGGGCCTCCAGACCTCCAAATCCTGCCCTGTCTACGGAACGTAGCGTACATGTTTAATTTGATATTTAAAGGTGGGTGTGTGCACCTGACAGCGCTAACACTCATGCATATTCATGTAGCGTGATTAATCATACCCAGCCTCCCCTACATCTAAAATACCAAGATACTGTTATTGTTCGCTAAATTTAGGCGTGGAATTGTGTAGTGTGATGTACGCAATTAGTTCCGAAATTACTAAATTAAAATTAGTACAAAATTTATTTCGGAGAACATTGCTTTATTTATTTATAATAACTAGTGATCTACTGTGGCCGAAATTCGAGCGTAGACTAAATCTCTTTTGAGATTGACAATGGACTTCAACCGTAAAGAAAATAGTATACATGTGTGTATATCACATGAATGTAGTGTATTTAATACTTATGTATATTAATTTAATGTATTTATAAAACATATTATTTATAAATATTACTTTTCTCCAAAAACAATCGGTCAAGTGCGAGTGAGATGTTTATTAAATATAATATGTTAGTATTTGTATATTGCTAGATTTTACCCACGGCTTCGTTTGCATTTAAATTTTTTTTTTAATAAAATGTATCCTATGTTACTTCTAATACCAACAAAGTTTTATGATGATCGGTTACGTAGTGTTCGCGGGAAAACGTAACAAACAAACTAACATTCGCATTTATAATATTACTAGCTGACCCGCGCAGCTTCGCCCGCGAGTATATTAATAAGTCGCCCTCCAGCCTTCCGCCGGATCGGAGGCCCCGATCTTCAACTATATCCATGCCAAATTTCATGAAAATCGGTCCAGCGGTTTAGCCGTGAAAGCGTAACAGACAGACAGACAGACAGCCTTTCACATTTATAATATTATAAGTATGGATAATTATGGATATTAGTAGGTATAATGTATTTCTGTGTAAGTAGTAGTTACTAATCCTAATTACGTTTTATGATTTATAATAACTACATATATGTATGTGCTAATTAAGTTTCCCTTGCTTGGGAAAATTTATAAAATTTTAGAAAAAAACGAACAAAAAGAACACAGGCGATTTTGGTTTTGTACATCCCTTGTGTGTCTTTCGGAGTGACTAATATTAGATAAACTAGAATCATTTTCTACGTTTTCTTAAAATTAATTAAAGAATATATATCTAGAAACAATCATATAAAAATATTGAGACTTTGATTGATTTGTATGATACATTTACATTAAAACAGCATAATTTTCATTATAAGTATCAAATAAAAATTCCCACTTTTTGTATAAAAGAATAGTTTACAGCTAATTTCTTTTTTCTTATTTTAAATATCTAAAAAGTGTCTTGACAAAATCTTAGCTCAGAATTTTGTCAATTTAACTTAGATTTCTGAGATTATAGTTGTATTAAAGACACTCAATGACAAGATGACCTAAGCACAGACTACTAAGGAGAGAACTGAATGTTTAATTTAATTATACCGAATTTCCAACTTTTTTTAAGCTAATTACTCCCCAAGTTTGAAAAATATTTATTAAATGTGGATAAGTTACTTACGGAATATATTAAACTTTAAGGTAATAATTAAAAAGAACGATGTATGAAGTCTCGCCCGTGTTCTTTGCTAATTCAAAGCGGCGAAATTCTTCTTGACGAAAAAGAAGCACTTGGAACTAGTCGACACTGGTTCAGTTAGTTAGAGCGTCCCGGATTTAGGGAAGGTCGCAGGTTCAAATCCTGGCGTGTCGAAATTTTTCTTTGTTGTTGATATTTTTTTTTATAATTAATAATCCTATAGTTTGTTTGTAACTGAAGTACAGTAGAAGTACCGGTTTTGGCAACTATAGTATCCTTTTTTGCCATTTGAAATTTGAATCAAGTTACATAAAATTATAATGTTTAATAATAGGTATATAATTATATCATATTTGTAAGGATATTGTATACATATAGAATAATTTTTATAAAAAACAAATAATACAGTGCCCACAATCGGCACTAGTCACTGATATTTAGCCAGATATATACTACAATATACACTACATATTTGTCACAGATATTTTTAGATTGAACACAATGGTACCTACAGTTGTCACTGCAATGTGGTCCCTACTAAAGAGGTTGATACAATACACAAGGATGAAAAGGGAAGATCCTCTCAGCCAAACAAGATGTACTGTCTGAGTGAAGAAGTCTGAAGAAGAAGAAACTTGTATAGTATCGTTACAATATAAATAGGTAGGTGCTATAGTGCGATTCAGGATTTATTCGATTTATGTATTCTAGTGTTGAAGATTATTTTGACCACTACATTAGACCTTCAAGACTTTACTACTTAATCGACTGTCATGAAATTTAAAATACATCTTGTCAGAAGTACATAGGGCGATATTATATTAGATAGATTTTTAGTTATATATATTGCTTAGTTTATTATTAGACACAAATATTTTTATTATTAGTCACAGATATTTTTAATCTATGGTCGAATTTCGGCCACAGACGATCGCTAGTAAGATTAAAATATCTTAATTATCGAAAAAAATCTGTCTTAAAGCGTGAGGTTAACAACATTTTATGTTGCAAATCACGATGACATACTACTCGGAAACTTCGTTCTTGAGGGCTAATCTCTCTCGTACATTTAATTACTAGATTAATGTGGATATTAGGCTGTAGCTTTTTCTATTTATATTAATTTATTATTCAAAAGAATCAAAGCAGGATAGTCATAGGATAGTAAATAAACGGAAGGTATTCCAGATGAAACGGGTAAATTAATAATAACAAACAATAAACAGAAACGGATAAATGGGTATTTACTCGAGCGTCATGGGGACCTATTGGATTTTGTAGATTAGATAATAGGAAAAAAGGGTTATATAATGTTTGTCATTTCAGTGATGGGGAAAACATTTACAGATAATAAAGGCATTGACGTGGAAACACTGAAGCGCGTCAGATTAAGGAATAGTAGGTTAATTTCGAGCAAAAAATTTAGAAAATTTGACGACTCGAGTAACCTAAGGTAAAGGAGTGGGAGGGTTACAAAGTTACAAAAAAACTTTGTCGTTACATTCCCAATTGCATCTGAATTTTCTTTTATTTTGAATGAAATTGTGGACGAATAACGAGAATGTATAATCTGACAATTACTGCAAGTCAACGTTTTTTTTTATATCATAAGATAGCAAACAAGCAGATGGGTCTCCTGATGGAAAGAGTCAAACTATGATATGATATGATGCCTATAGACACCAAAGGTGTTAATGGTGCGTTGCTATCTTGTGGCAAGGTGTAATGCCACATGCATAAGTTTACCTTACCCTCCAAACCGGAACACGACAGTGACAAGCACTGACGCTATTGCGACAGGAATAGGTAAGGCGGTGGTACCGGACCCGAGCGAGACAATGCAGAACTCTACCACCTAGTAGCCACGATGTTAGTGACTTGCATAGCCCATCGGTCGCCTTTTACGACATGCCTGGCAGAAAGGCAGTTGGTCTATTCTTCAAAGGAGCCCGGAACCAACACGGGCAAAGTTAATAGATTTCTTTTTATTGCCTCAGCAGAATGTGAAATACGTATATCCTTATGATAATCTAAGGCACTCTTGGGCTCCCCTACCATATTTATACTATTACTGTATGACTGCCTCGTTGGTCGAGTGACCTGACTACGCAATCGAAGGGGCTCGGGTTCGATCCCCGACGGGGACAAACTTTTGTGTGATGAGCATAAATGTTTGTATTTCCAGGTTTGGGTGTTTATTAAATATATTCCAGTATTTATTTATGTGTTTCTATGTATTAGTATCGTTGACTAACACCCATAACACAAGCAAATAATTTGCTTACTTTGGGTTTAGACCAGTAAGTGTAATTTGTCCCGTGAATATTTATTATTATTATTTTTACCATAGTAGAATAGAAAGTTAAATGTATGAATTTGACATAAGCGTTAAATTTTGCTTATGTCAAATCCATACCTATATTTTCCTTTCCTACAGCGCTTATATAACTTACAAATTTTTCCTCTTTAAAATATTACTTACTAAGTGTAGAATATTTTCAACCGACTTTTCAAAATGAGGTTTACAATTCGTCGGAATCTATTTTTATATGTACGTTCACTGATTATTCGAACACGCCTAAACCGTTTTGAAAAATCTTTTTTTTTCGTTTCAAAGGATATTTTTCCCGTGTTATAGGCCAACTGCCGTTCTGCTAGGCCGGTCGTAAAAGGCGACCTATTGGCTATGCGTGTCACTATCTATATATGGTAGAGTTCTGCATTGTCTCGCCCGGGTCAGGTACCACCGCCTTACCTATTCCTGCCGCAATAGCGCCAATTTTTGTCACTGTCATGTTCTGGTTTGGAGGGTAAGGTAGCCGGTAAACTTATGCATGTATCATTAGACCTCGCCACAAGATAGCAACGCACCATTAACATCTTTGGTGTCTATAGGCGATGATTGACTCTTTCAGTCAGAAGACCCATCTGCTTGTTTGCTATCTTATGATATAAAAAAAAACATCCAAAGGTCTGATACCACCGTTTTACTTCAGACGCATTAGCGTCCGTGCTTGTCGCTGTAGTGTCCTGGTTGGTAGGCATAGTTTTGCATGTAGCATTGCTATCTCGCCACACGGATAGCAATGCACTATTAACATATTTAGTGTTTTTCGGTGATGATTATCTCTTTTCATCAGAAGAATTATCTGCTTTTTTCTATCCCAATCAAATAAAAACACATTTAAATTAACCGGTTTTTATGAAATAGAACTATACAATAATGCCACATTAATATTAAAAAATCTTACCCACAACGTTTAGTCACATCGCGCGTGCCCACAATTTTTTGCCCGTTTATAATAAAAATATTTTACAATGTCAACGCTGTACAAATGATTTTTTCAATATTAGCATAAGGAACTCATATAGAGTTTAATAAAAAATCCATCTGTCAGTGGGCGTCTAGGAAGGCGATGCATGTGAGATTTATGCTAATGTTGGCTGGGTTTCGACGATTAACGATTGTGATTACAATTCTATACAACCCTAAATCCGACACCTTTTAATCTTTTCATAAATTATACTTTATTTATAAAATTAGCATGCAGTTAAAACAATTTAAAAAAAGTCCATTAAGATTTCGCATTTCGCCCGGGGTTGGTACCACCGGTTTACCTTTTTTTCATTTTTTTAGTATTTACAGATGTACAAGCAATAAGCCAACTTTTCTAATGAATTTGCAGACACCCGTGCGAGTGGGCTACCTGATAGAATGCAGTCGCCACTACCAATGGACATTTACAACATAAGAGGCTGGTTGCCAATGCGATGCCGGTTTCTAAGGAATTCGTTGATCTTCCTCTTAAAAATCAAAGCTACTCGGAACAACTTTGTAAGGTAAGCTGTTCCAAAGTTTGACTGTTCCTATAAAGAAGGTACGTGCAAATCAAACAGTCGTAGATTACCAATCATAAAGGTGGTGTAGGTGGAACCCGACAGAAAAATGTCGCCATTTGCAACACAAAAAGATAGTTATCAATGCAATGACTTCTGAGTCATTCCTGGCGCAACAGCGTCAATATTTGTCACGGTCGTATTTCGGTTTGGAGGGTAAGGTAACTAGTAAAGTTATGCAAGTGGCAACACCATCTCACCACATGGTTAACAACCATTGACATGTATAATATTACCATATTATACATGTCAATGTTAACAACGCAAAATTAACATATTTTGTTTCTATAGGCGATGATTGTCTCTTACCATCAGTAGAGCCATTTGCTTGTTTGCTTTGTTAAAAAAAAGTATCATCACATCATCAAGATTTTCTTGTGGAATAGGTACGCTTATAATATCTACGCTCAATTAGGTTTTGTTAATAGCACCATGGAGGAATAACGCCTTTATAATACTATAACTCAATAGCTTAAGCGCAAAAAATTGCAACAACCGATTTCCAAGTAGATATCCCTAGGATACTGAAAATCTTCTGGTACCAAACGTAATATATATTCTCCCAAACAAAAACAATATAGATTCATCTATATAGATGAAGTTATGCGCGAACAAACATAAAAAACATCGAGTTCACACGTGGTAGAAATGAAACTTAAGGCCCCAGTTACACTTTGATTAGTGTAGTATAGAAGTGCGAGTGTTTAATGCAGGTGCTTAGTATTAAGCAAAAAACACGTGTAGACTGCCGTTGATTAGTGCGAGTGATTAGTAATCAGCGTCGTCACTTTACAGCCCCGTTTTCACTTTGATTAGTGCGAGTGTGAGTGTTTAATGCAGGTGCTTTGTATTAAGCTAAAAATACGTGAAGATAGCTGTGGATCAGTGCGAGTGATTTGTAATCAGCATAGTAAAAGCGAATAGATGCTGATTACTTATGACTAGCACTGATCAACGGCTGTCTTCACGTATTTTTTGCTTAGTATTTAGGACCTGCATTAAACACTCGCACTTGCACTAATCAAAGTGAAAACGGGACTTACTGTGCTGATCACTAATCACTCGCACTAATCAATGGCCGTCTACACGGGATTTTGCTTAATACTAAGCACCTGCATTAAACACTCGCATCCGCACTAATCAATCTGTAACCGGAGTCTAAGTTGCAGTAAAATCTCTTTAATTGTACGAGTACTATTTGTAGCTGGCTGTTTTAGGAACCATGAAATCTATACATACCTACATTGACATGTATAATATTATATACATGTCAATGCATACCTATAATAAAATCGTAGGAAAGTCAAAACTGTACATTGAATATTTTTTTAAAGAATACTTGGGACGTGATCTACAATCGATATCGAAGCCAAAAATATACTTTTTAGAATTTTTGTCTGTTTGTCTGTATGTATGTCCGGGGTAAACTCAAAAAATACTGCATGGATTTACTTCAAATTTTGCATGAATATTACTAACAGGTCGGGTCAATATATAGGCTACATATTATCACGCTATCACCTACGGGGGAGGAACTGTGCAGAGTAAACGAAGTCCGCGCGGACGAAGTCGCTGGCAACAGATAGTATATAATAATACTAGCTGCAGTGTGCAGCCCGCTCCAAGCCCCGTATAAAAGCTTTTGGCGAATCCCTCGAGATTATTTAATTTTTTCGGGATAAATAGCCTATGTGCTATTCCAGGTCATTAGCTACCTGTGTGCCAAATTTCATCCAAATCCGTTCAATAGTTGTTGCGTGATTAATATAGATTATAAATATAAAATAATGTATGTAATGTAGGAGTAAGTAGGCAAGTGAATTTATCTCATTCTTTCACCTGCTTACTCCTGTATATTTATACGTGTGTTTCTCTATCGTGACGCATTTCCGTTTCAAGGTTGAAATCAAATGATTCTAAAGAATTAATTTAAAAACATATAAACATCCGATTTGAGATTCAACCCCCTTGTAGGTGCTTGCTTAAAAGAAATAAAATAACAATTTTTAATAAATATTGAATGACATTTACAATTCTTTATCACAGAGTAACACGATCATAACATCATGAAGTTTATCAGTGCACAAACACAAAGCGGAAGCGACGTATGTCATCAGACGTGTCGCAAGCAATCGACCGACAATCCATCAGCTGTCTCCTGGGGCCTCGCACGCGACTCGTCGATTGCTGACCTAACCAATTTGTCTAATCTGCTTACATTTGGACATGGAATACTTATTGAATTTTTTATCAAAACTTCCGATTGCCTGATCTAGCGCTGCTCTCTTCAGCACAGATAATGAGGTTTTTTTTATATCATAAGATAGCAAACAAGCAGATGGGTCTCCTGATGGAGTCAACCATCGCCTATATACACCAAAGATGTTAATAGTACTTTGCTATCGTGTGGTGAGGTCTAATGCCACATGCATAAGCTTACCGGCTACCTTACCCTCCAAACTGGAACACGACAGCGACAAGCAGACGCTATTGCGGAAGGAATAGGTAAGGCGATGGTACCTGACCCGGGCGAAAAAATGCAGAACTCTACTACCTAGTAGCCACAATGGTAGTGACTCGCATAGCCAATCGATCGCCTTTTACGACCTGCCTGGCAGAACGGCAGTTGGTCTATTCTTCAAAGGAGCCCGGAACCTAGACGGGTAAAAGGGTTCTACTTTAAGACCGAGATAAAAGTAACCAGATATAGTAACTATTATGTAATATATTGCTCGAAGTACTTTTTTACCAATCACTTTTAATTTGGTTGAAGGCATGAAATATTTTAGTTGGAATTTTGCGTAATTCAAATTATATCCATGCGTCTTGTTTTTGTGTCGTATAAAAACGAAATTTTGAATTTTTTTAATTATTTTTTTTACACAAATCGAACATATCGATTCTGAACAGTCTTCAAAAATTTGGCCGGACCTTTAGAAGTAACCCCGTATGTAACTAACTTGGCACAGATGGTTTTTATTTTTTATTTTCATAGGATGACTGACAAATAGATGGCTCATGTGTTTGCTTTCGGACACAACCATATAGACATCAAATATGTCGAGTTTGGAATACCACATGTGACGGCGGTATCATAGTTACGGCATCACGTTCCATTGAATGATAGTTTTGAATGATGAAACCTTATCATTCAAAACGGAACGCGAGGATGACAAACACCGTCTCTATTGAGGTATTAATTGTCTAAGCGAAGGTACCGAACCCATTCAAGACTAAAGATGTTGCAGAGCTCTACCCTGTACTAAAAGAAATAACTTCCGATTCAATATATTAAAGATCTCCACTACTATCTTCTGCTTCACGCACTTACTCTATTTTCCTACTTATAAGATTTAAAGAACTTTCTAGGACGATTTTTAAAATTTTCAACCGCACAGTTTTGCCTCGTAGATCTAAAATAGCTTCGGGAAGTTTATTTCAAAAGTGGATACATTGCCCATTAGGTAAGGAATTACTTATTCTATTAATACATGCACGATAAAAGTTATGCACGTACATTTCGACAATTAGTTTTTATTTATAGACAGTTAGTTCTGTGTAATCAATACTCCTCTTTCCCCGCCTCTTCCTACCACGTATTCTATTAAAAGAAAGATCTTTATCATGAAATCCTAACATCACTGTGTCAGGTGAATATACTATCGAAGTTTGCAGAAAAGACCCTGTGATGACCGTATGAGCTCGTAAAACTTAAAGTCCCAGAAACAAGCGATAGTTACTTTAAAATCTGGAAAATGCGGCGACAATACCACCCTTCTCACCAACGGAAAAGTTTTGTTCACTCTGTCTACTGCGCCAGGAAACTGGAGTGATGGTCCTTATTGTATTTATTTATTAACAATCTACAAGACCTAACCGCTGACTTTGGGGCATCAGAGACATCAATAAGGCATTGCTAGCAACATAGCAGGGATATTAAGCTACTTGCAAGTTTAGTTATGTATTAGGTATCTTCGTTTGTTCTCGTGCGTGACGTGATTTCTTTGCCTCCGTGCAAAAAAATCGCTCCTAAGCAAGTTGTTGCAGACCCTACCACCTTTTAGCTACACTAAAATAAGCAGATGATTCTCTTGATGGAAAGAGACACAATGCATATAGACACCAAAGATGATAATAGTGCGTTGCTATGCCACCTTTGTGGTGGGATCGTAATGCCACATGCATAAATTTGGCGGCTACCTTACTCTTCAAACAGAATACAGTGACAAGCATCGACGTTATTACGGCAGGAATAGGTAAGGCGGTGGTACCAAACCCGAGCGAAACAATGTAGAGCTCTACCATTTAGTAGCCACGACGGAAGTGACTCGCATAACCAATCGTTCGTCTCTTACGAACCGCCTAGCAGAACAGTAGATGGCCTATTCTTCAAAGGAGACTCGGACAAAGACGGGAGCAGCATTCTGCAAGTATTTGTGCTCTATGAATAGTAGTGACATGGACACACAAAATACATATATACATATGTATTTTGCTTAGTAGCTTACTCATTCTTAAAAGGCCGGCAACGCAACTGCAAGACCTCTGGTATTGTGGATGTCCATGGGCGGCGGTGATCACTTACCATCAGGTGCACCTCCTGCTCGTTTGCCCCCTCTTCTATAAAAAAAAAATATATCAATAAACTAAAAACTATTTACGCGCGTACAGAAATACTCGTACACATACATTATTTTTACAAACAGTTACTTTTTGCTTCTCTTTTTTCATATCGTCTGAATATATTTTCATTAACAATTTATAATCGTGATCTCGTGGTCTAGGGGTTTGTCATTTCGGCTCAGATCATGAGGTCAGGGGCTCGATCTCCGGATCGGACAAATGTGCTGTTAAGGTTTTTTCAAGGTTTTTATCAAAAATCTAAAATCTCAGTAGCAGTACGGAGTCTGGCGGGTGTTGTCTTACCTGTGCCGAATAAGCACGTAAAGCCGTCTGTCCCGGTTATCGCTAAAAATAGTCAATAATCGTTATCAGGTCGGTAAAATGTGGCGATGGCGATCACCATTCATCTCGCCTATCGACAAACCGGTAAAACGTAGTGAACTGGAAAGTCTATAGAAGTTGCGTTTACTCTGTCTAGCCCGCAAGAAAACCGAACCTGACGATGATGATACAATTTATAATATATATATATATATATATATATATATATATATATATATATATGTATGTATATATATATATATATATATATATATATATATATATATATATATATAACTACCAAAGGCAAACACCATAGCAGAAACTCAAACAATATACTGAAAACATAACAGAACTATCAATCTTGACGGGAGCACAAAATTAAAAATATTCATTTTCAGCTGCTATAAAATTGATAGATAAAGCATAGAAGCCATATTTTCCGGGACGCTGAGTCTACATACAATCCATTCATCGGTGCAATGAAAATATTGCCCATTTATCTTTTGTTTTTCCAGTTTCTCTCTGTTTAACTGAGTGCGAACGTGAATTGTGTGTGCACTGCCTGAATTCATTTACCGACTCGCTGATATGTGAAATCAGTATTCTGTTTGACATGTCTATCCAATTTTATATCACGAAATGAATTGTGAAATTACACTTTACATTATTTAATTGTTTATGTTTTGATAGTTTTATATATTATTCTAAATTGAAAGACTGAATTTGGTATAAGTGCAAATATTTCATTATCCTGTTTCCTTATATAAAGCAAGTAGATATTAGTCGTCCAAAAATTTATCCATTTCTGTTCACGATCTTTATAGATACTATTCAAAACCCTTTTTAATATCTTAAGACAGCAAACAAGCAGAAGGCAAGAATCAACGATCGCCTATAGAAACTAAAGCTTTTATTGATGCGTTGCTATCCGTGTGGCGGATTTCTTAAAATGCTTTTTTTATACAAAAGAAAACAATTTTGTAAAAAGAAAATATGCTTCCACATTTGATACTTAAACTTTAAAACAAATCTGAATTATTCTAATTATAATCAATCTGGTCCCGGGTTCCGGGTTCGATTCCCGGATCGGGCGCATTAAAAAAAGTGTTTTTTCAGTTTTCTGATAAACACAAAGTTGTCCGGAATTGGAAAGTGCCCGGTTGGCAATAGGCTTACCACCTATCACACTTGTATCACATCACCTAACATCTATCACACAATTTGGATTACTTGTTTCTTTATTTAAATAAACCTGAATAATTTTTCGTAATAAGTTACGTCCAACTTACAAACCCCTATAATTGATGGCCTTGGGGCGCGTAATTAATAGGCTTTAATTTATAAAAAATAGTAAAACAAATACAAGAGTATTTTACGTAATAAAGAATCGGAATTTAAATTATAAATTGATAAGCTGATATGCACCTAATAATTCAAGCAGGTTAAATATGTCGTTATTTCATCATAAACTTATACCTATTTACGGCATGACCGCGTACCTACGATTAATAAAGCTACAACGAAGCCCACAGGAATTCTGAATTTTCTGGGAAAACGTAGCTACTCTCTAACATAACTACTCTAATACTAAATTCTATGTTATACATAAATAAGGTGAATTTATTGCTGAGTTAAAAACATGTAACGGTCTTAGTTCATCTTATTAGATTCAAACAGTTTTTTAGTTCACACTTTATAACTCTTTACGGAATTTCCCTGAATTACCCTTTCGCCTGAATTTGTTCATATTTTTAACATTTAACTCTTGGTCGGTCTTGTGCTATGCCTATAACAAAATTTATAATTTTAAAAGTACCTAATATATATAATCTTTTTTAAGATTAATGCTATATTACAAGTACCATAATATAATTAGAATGACAAGTGGTAGATATATTAAAATTACAGAGCTATACATATTTTTAATAATTCATAATTAACAATTATGTAGCGTCCTCTAGTGCTGCGTAGGTAAAACTATTGTTATAAACAGCATGTAATGTAATCTGACTATTCAACAACAGATGGCAGAATTTAATACATATACCCATCTCGTAGTAAGTGTTCTGTGATAAAGAATTAGTTTACAAAAAATATTATGAGCCAATAATAAACCAGAAATAATTTATTATTTATTGCTTCATTCTGCTTTTTTCGTATATATTTTACACGTGACTGAAGTGACGTATTAAGCGTGGGCGGAATGATTTGTACCTTTGTCTGGAATAAACAGCGTTACTGCGAATTAAAAAATACCGAAACTTATTGCTCTGTATTATAAAATTTTACAATAACGCGATAGATGGCCTTGTTACCAGAATCCACTCAATTTTCAATTCGTAATACCAATTAAAATTCAAACTTAACTTAATAATGAATTAATAATCTTTTGGTATTTCATTTGGAACTTATTAGTCTGGTTAAGTTATAATTAAAATTATAATTTTATTAAAAACAAGTAACACGGTGTTTCACGGTCATATTTATTGTAATCTATATTACATATAATAAAATCGTAGGAAAGTCAAAACTGTACATTGAATATTTTTTAAAAGAATACTTGGGGGGTGATCTACAATCGATATCGAAGCCAAAAATATAGTTTTTAGAATTTTTGTCTGTTTGTCTGTATGTATGTCCGGGGTAAACTCAAAAAGTACTGAATGGATTTACTTCAAATTTTGCATGAATATTACTAATAGGTCGGGTCAACATATAGGCTACATACTATCACGCTATCACCTACGGAGGAGGGGCAGTGCGGAGTAAACGAAGTCCGCGCGGACGAAGTCGCGGGCAACAGCTAGTTTGATAATATTTAACAAAAATACTTTTTATTAAAATACCTAGGTATATAAGTTTCGACTATATTAAAAGTACATACATACATATGTATTAGGATTTCTATTATAATTTAAACTCATTTTGTATGCACATGCAAATAACTACACACAGTACACCTTACGCGGCAGTCAGAATCCTTTAATTGTTCTCAAAACTAATAGGAGAAATAGTTCATTCACGTTACATTCTTATCTTACTTCTTACTATATCCGATTTGAATTCCACTTGTAAAAAATTGTGGAGCATGAATAATATTGCCTTGAGAATAGCATTATAACATTGGGATGACCCTGGACTCTGAAGATCATGTGATAATTTAGTGAAAAAAACAAGCCAATTTCAAACAACGTTTATTTTTATTTATAAATACCCCTAACTTCCCACAAAAAGTTACAAAGTTAAACTTATATTTAATTTGCTTGGTTGACACCAATCCCTTTTCAACGATTTTAGCCCCTTTCACATTTTATTTATTGCATTTTTAAAGGTATTCGACAACCCTACATTTTTATTTAATAAATAAAACCACATTATAAACATTTAATTGTTTTAAAGTAAAAATATTATTGTCATAAAATAAATGTAAAGCATTTATACCGTAGTTTAATCGATTCATTGCCGCGCATATTTTCCAAAACTTTTAGTAGTCACCACTACTAAAAGTTTTGGAAAATATGCGCGGCGTACAAATAATTCTTGACACGGCTGCCGTTTCAAACGCCATATAAGTTGATGACACGGATACCGTGTCAGCCGCCATTTTAAAAGGTTCGACCCTGAACTTTTGTTCAGGGTACAACCTTTTAAAATGCAATTTGAGGGAGATGTAATCGATTTAAAAATAACACGACTCCCGTGTCATACTCCATACGTTAAAAATAATCATGACGCGGCTGCCGTGTCATCCGCAACGAATCGGTTAACAACATAACAGGAGGCACTGATGAGAAACTGATATACGACAACGAAGCATGTACCTAATAAAGGGATAGCTATCCGATGTGTACACGGTACACAATATAAAAAGTGCTGTTAAGTTCTATAATATGGGCCGTGCTCAGTTGGCTCGTACGATTAAACAAAGTATTACTATGTAACAACCACAAACATTTACATCACAGATTTTTATATTACCATATAGGTATATGATTTTTTAATAAAATAATAATAATGAATAGTCATAATTTTTAATGTCCGTAATTGATATTTTTTATTAACGCCAAAGCGGTTCAAATTCTAGTGAAATGTCATTGTAAAATAGTAAAGGCACATTCACTACGGATCAAGATCGCTTTGGTGTTAATAAAAAAAATATTAATTATACATAACAAAAATCGTTACCATTTATAAGAGTATTTACAGATTTTAAAGCTCAAAAAAGATCTGTCATGGTTATCGAGACCAAAATATAAAAAGAAACTGAAAACATTGTCATTTATGACATGAGAATTACTTTTTATGGTAACATGGTTTAATTTCAAAGATAGTATTTGAATACGATTAAAATTAATGTATAAAAGTATATAGCAATGTATAAAAGTCGTTCGCCCATTCACAAGCGACCCAATTGCCCCAACAAACAAATTATAATGTTAATCGTTTGTAAGTACCTTCTAGTAATGGATCCGTCATTCTATAATATGTTCTAAACTCTAGCTAATGTCTGATTCGAATTAAATACTCGTGGTCACGGAACACAGAACACAAGTTGAAACAAGTAGAAATGTGACGTGTTAAGGTTTGTATTGTAACCGCTATAATAATACGTAATAATGCGTACCGTTTAAACAAATAATTATATAGTCTTATTTTATAGTAAATTATACTTAATTACACAAGTAATTAAGACTAATTTACTGTAGCCATAACGTACACTTCATAAATCATTCCGTACTGTAGAACATAATTATGTTACAAAAAAATGGTAATTTATACTTTATTGCCTGAAAATTAGAATAGAAGGCTAAGGTTAATATTTGCGCCATGATTTTGATTTATAATTTTATTCCATTATTACACAAATAATATAAAACGAGGTATAAAATTGCATAGTTGTGACAAGCGTTCTACAGAAATGTCACATTTCCACTTTAGACTGTATTTATTCCCTGCTCAGGGAAGTAACACGGGACGTTTACGCAATACAAAAATGACACATTAATTTATGTATTGCGTAAACGTCACAAACTCTAAATGGCAAACATATTTTGTAAATTAAATAATGAGCTAAAGCGTTTTAAAGGCTTGTCAATTATAAATCATCAATTAATTACATTAATTCTTAAAGACATTCATAACATTCAATGGATTTTAATATCCAAATTTACACTCTATTGACAGTACTTGATAAAACAATTTTATAATAACTAAATGAAATCGAAATACTACTGCACTATTCTCGCCACGGTTCTTGAACGCTCGGCTACGGTGTGGGATCGTTTTGCCCACAGCAAAATAACCCGTATTACAGACGTCATACGCCATACTATTCATTTCTGATCATTTATTCATTTCTGTGCATGTCAATGTCAAGAAACGTGCCTAGAACTATTGTTTTACTATTTACAAACTACATTTGATATTAATTTAAAAGTAACATGTTTCTCATTTTCCTGCATACTGCAAACGATTGGCTATTCAATTAAAAACAAATATATGGGAATAATGAAATGGTAGGAGTCGTTTCATTTGTAATAAACAATAAATTCAAAGAAATAAAAATATCCTAATTATACAAACAAAAGATAAATTAATATATAAGTTCAAAAAATAAACAAAAAATAACAAAATACAGAACTCATTTCTAGTTTAAAAATATATAACAAAAACAATTGACGAAAAATAACATTTGTTTGTTTGTGTCAACAATTGAATTATGAATATAATAATGTCAATACAATTAAAATCCATTTTAATCTTCCATATTCTAGCCAACACATATTTCTGGCTGAGCACTTTGCTCGCCCCAAAAGCTCGGTTCCGCAGTAGCGGTCATTTGGACCAGCTGCTTAAGTTCATTTCGAAAAAAAAAACAACACCTCTATTTACTAAATATTTGTGACACTAAAATCATATTATCTTTTGGCATAGATATGCACATAACATAGTTTGTGACATAGAAATAAACAACACATAAGCAATTTCAATGTTACACACGATTTATACCTATTAAATAGGTTTCTAATCATAATGATACCAACTTCTCATTGAATGAAATGGAATATGCCATCATCAAATTACATTATCTTATTTATGTAAAAAACTGAGTGTAATACATAATGTGTATACTAATTTGATAATCTGTACAAAATCCATTCGGATAAGTTTTTCATTTGTTTTCAATTATTATATTTTTCCAATTCCCATTAGGCGTCATCCATAAATTACGTCACACGTTAAGGGGGAGGTAGGGGGTCGAAGAAATGTGACATTGTGTGACAAGGGGTAGCGAGGGATCCCAAATTTTGTAACATCACATTCTTTCAAAATATAATGCTTGTATAAATAAAAAATAATCGAAGGAGATCATTTTTCCAATATAAAATTATAAAATATGTGACATCACACTAGGGAGGAGGGGTCTCACGAATGTGACCAGATGTGACAAGGACGGGGGAGGGGTTAAAAAATCATGAAAATCGTGTGACGTAATTTATGGATGGCCCCTTACAAGAATTGAGTGTCACACACATCCTATTTTATTAACCAAATGTTTTTATCACGAAGTTACATAAATAGTTCACCAATGAGTAAAAATGTATATAAGTCTTTTAATTTGTTTTATTAATAACGTAGACATAAGATTTTAATAATTAAAAATAATTATTTAAATGTTAATAACTACATTTCGTGACAAAATATGCCCGCCCGTATTGTATTTAGTTTTAAAAAATATATATATTAATACAATATAGTAATTTAAGCAGAATCATTGATACTAATTCAATTATATATTTAAAAATGACCGAAGTATTACCACATTTAATGTGTATTTATTAATATAGCTTTAAGCTAATTCTATTAAGAATTTGAGGTTGAATCAAACTCTAAACAACATTTAAATACTATATTTTCCGATTGCTTACACTCGGAAAATATAGTATTAGGGCCGCAATGCCTAGCGAGTTCTAAATGAGGAGGGTCTGTTTAAAAGGATTTGCTTCCTATTAGTTTCTTAAAATTATTATGCAATTCCTTTTAATGCCACTTTCTCAATTTTGAATAATATTTTTGCAAACATTGTGTTAAAACGTATTTAATAATTAAGCCTTTGATGAGGTATTTTTATTTTCTAAAAATGGTTTGGTTACGAAGTAAGCCTTTTGAAAAGACACTCCTCAAATATATTCCTACTACTCACACATCCGACCGGATACAAACACCATTGTTTATCGAACTTTAATCACAGATTAAATAAAGATTAGTTCATATAATGAGTGCAGTTTGTCCGAACAATATTTTCCATCGGAAACGTTGTTATCTATTTAAATAAGGCATGACGAAGTTTTATCTATTCTATACCTACATATAATAAAATCGTAGGAGTCAAAACTGTACATTGAATATTTTTTAAAAGAATACTTGGGCCGTGATCTACAATCGATATCGAAGCCAAAAATATAGTTTTTAGAATTTTTGTCTGTTTGTCTGTATATATGTCCGGGGTAAACTCAAAAAGTACTGCATGGATTTACTTCAAATTTTGCATGAATATTACTTACAGGTCGGGTCAACATATAGGCTACATATTATCACGCTATCACCTACGGGGGAGGAGTTGTGCGGAGTAAACGAAGTCTGCGCGGACGAAATCGTGGGCAAAAGCTAGTTTTTTAAATAAAACAACTTGTACAGAACAAATAAGTTAATTTCTAATAGACACTAGATTTTTTAATATTTTAATATATTGATTTTTACCGGTTTTATTGGAGTAAGTTACCTGGCCTACCATACAAGCCTGGGTACGATAGTTATCATAAAAGTACCTGTTTTGGCCTTGAAATTTCAATCAATATACCAAAAATCAATTTTAATCATTAATATTTTTTATTAATTTTTTAAGTTTATTTATTCAAATTCACAAACACATTGTATTCCTACATATAGAATTGATATTCAATGGCCACAAATGGTACTGTAGGTACAACCGATAATTACACGCTACATGAGGCTATCCGGCATAAAAACACAAGTTAAACAAGAATAGTGCCTAATGGTAGTGTCATTTTTACGTTATAGGTTACGATAGATAGTAAACTGCATGAGGTATTTTATCTTCGCCGCTCGGATAGCAACGCACCATTAACATTTTTATACGATGCTAGAGTATTTCCATCAAAAGAACCATCTTGTTTGCCGATAATATAAAAAAGTAATTGTTATTTCCTTTATCTAGCCAGTCATATCCTATAATTAATATTTAATAACTTAGTTAAAAATTTAAAAACCGCTACATTCAATTCTTTAAGACCACATTTTGTTTCCTGCCTTATGTTTTGCATTGCAAAGCAAGACACGAAAAGAAGTAATGACCTTCAAATAGAAATTTGCAGCCTCAGGTCAAATTATCAGTCATTGCAATATCATTGAAGTAACAGAATACTACATTTTTTATTTCTTTTCATCAAGTAGAAAAGAGCTAGCCTTAAAACGGATGAATCGATTTTAATAAAAAAGTCTAAGATCCACCTCTTAAAATACTAGCTTTCAAATAAAAAAAACGCATCCAATCACCGTTTAAAAGCAACGATGCCACAGACAGACAGACACACTTAGTGGTCAAACTTACAACACCCCTTTTTTGCGTCGGGGATTAATAAAATGGCTTCACACACACAAAGTCGCATGTATCAGACAGTTATAACATTATCTCCAAAACGCACGCAATATATGAACTAACCTGAAACAATTAATAACAGTCCTAAGGCTGGCTAGTGTTAAAATATCCTCATGGTGTTGGCACAGCCGTGGTTCATGCGGTACTGCACGTACATCATCGCGGAGTTGTGCCAGTAGTAGAGCGCGCCCAGCACCAGCACGTGCCACCACTGATGGGAGTGACCGATGTAGTCCACCTTGCCCGGGAACCACCGCTCTGGTACCTGGGAATTGATATTTTTTTATCAGAAACTACTCTAACCTTCGGCCGCACCTGCGTGTATCGTCTCGAAGATATTAGCGCGCTAAGGTACACGCATTCGGAATGTTTGCAACCAATAATAGTCGGTCACATTTGCATGTATCGCGTCATTGTGCGAAGCTTTATGTCGATAGAATTAGACGCAATTGCGGCCGCAGCATAACATGCAATGTAACAGAAGCTTTCTATCGTTATGGTATTGTTACAGTATCCGTCTATAGCCCAGTCAATACTATGATTAAGGTTGTCACAAACGGGGTTCAGCTCCCCCCTTCCCTCTAACATAGCTCATTCGTTACTGCAGAAACCTACCACCTAGTATAAACGATATTTGTGACATGTTTAGACAATCATTCTCCTTTTACGAGCCACCTGACAGAATAGTCATCTGCGATTCTGTCTATTCTTCAAAGGGGGCCTAAAACAACACGGGAAAAACAAATTATATTATAAGTCATCTACTCAGCAAATAAAACTCAGCCAATTTAAAAGGGACGTTTATGTTATTAACATCTACGCTCCCTCCACTTCCTGCAAGAGCATAAAATTATATTAAAGGTATATACATATAATAAAATCGTAGGAAAGTCAACTCAAAGTAAAGAAGAAATATTTTTTAAAAGAATACTTGGGGCGTGATCTACAATCGATATCGAAACCATAAATATAGTTTTTAGAATTTTTGTCCGTTTGTCTGTATGTATATCCGGGGTAAACTCAAAAAGTACTGCATGGATTTACTTCAAATTTTGCATGAATATTACTTATAGGTCGAGTCAACATATAGGCTACATATTATCACGCTTTCATCTACGAGGGAGGAGCTGTGCGGAGTAAACGAAGTCCGCGCGGACGAAGTCGTGGGCAACAGCTAGTAATTTATAGTTTGGATGTTAGACGTGATATTGAACGAGTAATGTTTATATTAAAAATATCAGATACAAAACTTTCATTAACAATTCTATAATTTCTATAAACTTCAATCAACAACCTTATCTTAATCAAACTGTAACCAATTTGTAAAGCCATAGATAGGTATAAAATATAAGCCAAATACTTGTAGTGATGTTCGGCATAAGCGTGGTCTCTTGTTGGGTCTTCAAATGGAACCTAGACAAATACGCGTGAAAAACACATGGGTTATGTAAAATGAAATTGCAGGGTTAGCTCAAATAGGCTCAAAATTTATTCCTATTAACCCAGAATCGGTATGAAGATTGCAGCGTCACCAAGTTTTCCCACGACAGGTTGCTTAAATACTAGATAGGGAGGAAATCTTATCAAATTGCTTCAATGTAAAAAAAATTGCTAGACCTGTGTCAAGAGATATTAAAAATTCATTGTTGATAAAAACAATCTTTAGGATATATGTCGGTATCTTCCTCCCTGAAAGGTAGTCTCCTCGATATGGCTTTTAAAGCTCTATACATGCTTGTTTATAATTCAAAGGATGTTTGGTTTTGAATTTTGAACACTAAAACTATCAATTTGGTTTTAAAATTGCATCTTAAAAAAACACAAGAAACTGAATTAAATATAGTTCTACTGTTCTAACTTCTCCAAAGAACATGAATATTGAAAAGGGATAGAAATACTAATATAACTTCACAAGTATTTAAGTCGTTAAATCGGTTAATAAAAGCAACAACCTTGTCCGATCGACAAAGCCATTATCTGCTATCTTAATAATGCGTGATTATTTTATGGGAATTGAATACATACATTTTTTTAAATATTTGCTTCATTTAAGGGTTAAAATACTTAATTTTGGTACTAAACTGGAGCATTTAATTATGCGGTACCATTCTTATAAATCGAATTATTTCAATTTTAATGTCATTAGCATAGTTTGGTCGTGCGTTTTGCCAGGATTGAGTGACGTTATCTTACTATGGATGGCCCAATGAACCCCACTAGTTATGGTACCAAGCCTCATAACTTTTTCGCGACACATTCAACAAATTTTAACTAAGCACATGTTCTATTTATATAATTGTTTGGCCAATGGCCGTGACAAAATAAAAATAAATATTTGCTAAAAAACTTCTTACATTTTACTCACTTATGGAAACTTATTCACTGATGTCCGGTTTCTGAAGCCTTCAGTTAAATTATTGATGGATTAAAATTAGCAAAAGGATAAACTTCGTTTATCTCGTATAGAGTTTCTGAAGGCACAGTGAACGGTTTAATAACTATTCAAATGATAAGTCATTTCTAAGTCCGCAACTAGAGGGTCTGAATTTAACTCCTCAGGTAAGATTATTTTTATTTATGGTATCTAATATTTTTTCTAACTCAAATAGGTTTTTAAAGAGGGTTTTAGTTGAAAATTATGTAATTCGTGACGATAGCTCTGCTTATATACCAGATACTCTATAGCATTCAAACTTAACCTTTATACCCTAGCACGAAAGAGGGTTTTCGTATGAATTTGGTTTTAGCGACACAGAATGAAAAGAATGATTTCAAATCAAGTAGCTAGTAGAAGGAAAGGAAATAATTATTCGATTTAAGAAAAATGAGATAACATTACACTAAATATTTTATTAAAGTTAGTTTTTGTACTTATTCAATCAATGTTTTTCGTTTGATTTGAATTAAGAATATTTCTTTTTGCGTTAATTTTTCTAATAGGTATTATGACGGGCGTCTATCTGATCGACTTGTGACATTTTTAAGTTAATATAAAATAAAAATGATGATGGCTCGACAGCGCAGTAATTTCACTGAAAGAGAGAAGAGATTATTATATTTGAGAAGATGCTTCTTCTCAAAGTGGTAAAAGAATTTGTGCATAAAAAGACGGGTTGGAATTCTGTAGAAGCCAAGAAATATGCTTGAATTGCCCAAACTAAACACTAAAAGATGTCTAATGAAATGTTCCTATTTGCATGCATGACATTTAGGTATTTATGACAATGTTAAATAAACATCATTATAGGTGTGAAAACAACGTTCGTCTTCGTACAGCAGTTTTTCAATATAAGTGCAAATATACAGACACACAAACAAAACTTTTAAAATTATTTTTTGCAAAAAAAGAAGCTACCTATAAAAGCGAAAAACGTTATATAAAATTAAGGGAACGATAAACCGCCCAAGTTGGCCGGTTAAATTAACGTAAGTCTAAATGGAGTTTATTTTACAATGCGTAGGTCAGAAACCGATATCTCGTAGTTATTGAACCGATAGTGTTAACGAATGTTAAAAGTACCTCAAAAACCGGCCTAATAAGTAATAACTCAGGCATTATAAATTGTTTATCTCAAAGAATATCACTAGTTTTATTTTGCCTTGTATACCATAACTAGTGGGATAGTGAGATTCAATGGCGTATCCATACTATGTTAACTTCACGCAATGCCGGTAAACTGCACTACCACTTCCGATCTATGGACTAATTACCTGCCTTTAGGATTTTTGGTAAAAACTGTATATAAAAGTATACACACCTTGAAAGCATAAATAATAAACGCCGACCCGCTGATTACGTACATCCCTATCACTCTAGGGAAGAAAATCTGAAATCAAAAAGCGAATATTATTTATATATTTATTATTTATATTTAATATAAATCTATATACTTATTAATACATGAAGGAAAAACTTTGTACCCATTTTAAAATAATTATGCGAACGGCGGAATATAAAATTTGGCACAGTTAAAATTTTCATGTCGGAGGACTGCAGAAACCTAATATTTTTAAATAATATGCATTATAATTACATTAAATTAATAAAAATAAACATTACACACACTAAAATCATGCGACATACATGATAATACACACAAATGTAAATTATTTTCTTTATGGCTAGTCTTCGAACTTCAAAGTGATTTTATTGACCGGCCCGTTGGTCGAGTGGTTAGCGACTCTGACTACGCATTCGACGAGGCTCAGGTTCGATCCCCGACGGGGACAAGCATTTGTGTGATGAGCATAAATGTTTGTATTTACGGGTTTGGACGTTTATTAAATATATTCTAGTACTCATATATTTCAGCATATTGAAAAAACAGATGGAATCTCCTGATGGTAAAGCAACAATTGAATATGTAAAACATGTCTAAGAATATTTGACGCCGTGTTGGTCCCGGCCTCCTTTGAAGAATAGGCCAACTGCTGTTCTGCCAGGCAGGTCGTAAAAGGCGACCGATTGGCTATCGAGTCACTACCATCGTGGCAACTAGGTGGTAGAGTTCTGCATTGTCTCGCTCGGGTCTGGTACCACCGCCTTACCTATACCAATAGCGTCAGTGCTTGTCGCTGTCGTGTTCCGGTTTGGAGGGTAAGGTAGCCGGTAAACTTATGCATGTGGCATTAGACCTCGCCACGAGATAGCAACGCACCATTAACATCTTTGGTGTCTATAGGCGATGGTTGACTCTTTCCATCAGGAGACCCATCTGCTTGTTTGCTATCTTATGATATAAAAAAAAAATCCATGTATTAGTATGGTTGTCTAACAACCATTACACAAGCAAATAATTAGCTTACTTTGGAGTTAGATCAGTAAGTGTAATTTGTCCCGTGAACATTTATTTACTAAATAAAAACCCAGCTTCGCTGGGAAGTCTCATAGTAATTTCCCCCTTGTTGGTTCCGGGCTCCTCTGAAGAATAGATCAACTGCCGTTCTGCCAGGCAGGTCGTAAAAGGCGACCGATTAGCTATGCAAGTCACTACCATCGTGACTACTAGGTTGTAGAGTTCTGCATTGTCTCGCCCGGGTCTGGTACCACCGCCTTACCTATTCCTGCCGCAATAGCGTCAGTGCTTGTAACTGTCGTGTTCCGGTTTGGAGGGTAAGGTAGCCGGTAAACTTATACATGTGGCATTAGACCTCGCCACAAGATAGCAACGCACCATTAACATCTCTGGTGTCTGCTTGGAACTTTTTTGGAACTACTTCAATAAACAATAATGTCCGTAGCAGTCTGGTGGTGATGTGCAGGTGTGTTCGGTTATGGTAAATAAAAAGTGATACTGAGACATTTAATGTCGACAAATTCTGTTTAGGGGATTTAGTTAAGCACCCATTGGCTACAAACTCGTGAATCGTGTTAAATCTAAACTGCTATTGATTTTGGACGCTACCTATCCCACAAAGAAGCCCGCATGATGATATTTTATTTTTTGATATCTAGTTATATCAATCTGGATCGCTTAGGATAAACAACGTGATAAAATTTTGTCGTTTCGCTTTCTCGAAGAAATTATCCATCGTAAATATTTATATACATTTATCGCCTCTGTGGTGTAGTGGTCCGGTGTCGGAGTTGACCACATGAGGTCCTGGGTTCGATTCCTGGGTCGGGCAATTTAAAAAATGTGTTTTTTCAGTTTTCTGATAAAAAAAAACATTGCCAGGGATTGGAAAGTGCCCGGTTGGCGATAGGCTTGCCACCTGTCACATTGTGGGACCAAGTATCTTCGGCTAATCGTGGGTGCACTTGTTGTACCTCTGCCTACCCTTTCGTGGATACGGGCGTGAAGATACTTTTTTTTATAAATATTTTTTTTCTAACACTACTAATTTCACACTTGGTATGGTATGGTATGGTGGTATGAAGTTGATAACAAGCGTGATCCTATTCTTAGTTGGAACGCATAGTGCATATGCATATGCATAGCATATGCACGCATATGCATAGCATAATAACTCTCTTCGCAAAGTGAACCAAGAACAAGCCAGAAACATAGAAATTTTAAAAAAAGTAACAAAAAATACACCTTCCAAGATATCCACACAACACAAAAGTTATAAGTGTTCAACACCAAAAAATAAGTATGGGAAGTCAAATAAAACTCAAAATAATACAAGTATTTCTACATCTTTAAATTTGAACTCTGAAGACACTACAAGTAGTATAACAAAATCAAATTCTAAGATTTCAAACACTATTCAGACACAAAAAAAGGAAGAAGTAAAATCTAAGAAATTGAAGAACTCTAGTCAGCAGGTTTCTATGTGTGTTTCTCTAAAACAGTGTTATGAAAAGTCTACTCAAAATTCTTCAAATACACAAAAAAATAAGATTCTTATATTAGGAGATCAAAGACTCCGGGGCCTATCTACTAGATTGGTGAAATACAAAACAAGTGAGTTTTCAGTTTTATCTACAATAAAACCTAATGCGAAGTCATCGAATATATTAAATAGTTTTAGTGATTATTCAAATTTAAGTAACAAAGACTTTACCATACTTGGCATTGGTACCAATGACAAAGAACCTTATTCTGTTTTCACTAATTTGTGTAATATGTTAGATAAACTAAAAGTGTGTAAACAAGTGTTTTTAATAAAAGTAGAGTCGAATAAATATCTAAATGTAGGATTACTAAATTATAAGTTAAATTTAATTGTAAAACAATATAACAACTGTACTTTTATTGATTTAGATTCTTATTTGTCTAAATATAATAATCATTATTCGCATAAAACCTATATAGACTGTTTGTATAACAAATTAAAAATTAATATGGATTATCAGGAATACAAAAATAACTTTTTGTCATTTTCCAAACAAAAAATTAATAAAGTAACTGATAGTGAAAATAATAATAAGCAATTAAATAAACAGACATTTACATTCAACGAATATAAAGCAAACTTAGAAAAATTAGTGTCTAGTAGAATAATTAGTATCAAAAATGATCAATATCCTACCCCTAAGATAAACAAAGGTACAATACCTTATTATTTTAGTAAAAAATCAGGAAATAAAGTAGAAAACAACCTAAAACATTCAGTTTCAAATAATGTAATAAAAAAGGGTACTATACCATATTACTTTAATATTAAATCAAGAAGTGATATAAAAAATATAGATAACAAAGACCAGTTTTTTCGGAAATAATCACCAGTTTAAATTATTACACCAAAATATAGCAGGTGCTCTGAGTAAAAGAGACTATTTGCAAGTAGCTTTAAGTGAGCTTAGTGATGAATTGGGCAAAATTGATGTTATCTGCCTTTCTGAAACATTTCTTAAACAAGGTTCCGAACAAAATTTTAGAATAGAAGGTTACTCTATGGCATCTTATTTTTCTCGTGAAAACCAACGACGGGGTGGCACTTGTATTCTGATCAGAAATGATCTACAGTTCAAAACTCTTGATTTACAAATACGCTTACCATTCTCTTTTGAATGCTGCGCTGTTGAAATTATAGATTATAAATTAGTAATAATTTGTATATACCGCACACCCAACTCAAATGTTGACACTTTCCTTTGTAATTTAGAATTACTGTTAGAAAATATAATGAAAAACTCTAAGAAGAAATTTATACTATGTGGGGATTGGAATATAGATCTGTTACAGGATAATTATACTCAAAAGCAGTTAACAGGCATTCTATCAAATAATAATATTAATCAGCACATACTCAAACCCACTAGGAAGCATGCATGTTTAGATGTAATTGCTAGCAATTTGGAAAATGTTCAGTCTTACACTCATTATCTCGGTTTATCTGACCATGAGACAGCCCAGAGTATAAAAGTAAATATTGAGTCCGTCTCAAACTTTAAACCAAAACGAGCTTTTTGGTTTGAAACAAAACAACTTTTTAGTCAAGAAAATAAGAAAAAGTTTTTTGAATGTCTATCATCCTTAAGTTTTAATGAAGTTCTTGCAAATTCAAATTGTGAAGAGGCATTTAATAATTTCCACGACATATTCTTATTGTTTTTTGAACTATGCTTTCCAAAAATTCGTACTAAGGTATCAAATAAACCAATAAAAAATAAATGGCTGTCAAAAGGACTTCTTAAATGTTGTAAAGTCAAACGCCAGCTATATTTAAATTATCGGTTTGGTAAATCTAATAAGAATGAAAATAAAAATAATTACTTGCGTTACAAAAGAATTTTATCAAAATGTATACTAGAATCGCAAAAGCAATCATCTCTGAAATTTATTGAAAAATCTTCCAATAAATGCAAAGCTTCGTGGGATTTAATTAAAAACACATTCCAGAATAAAACAAATATACAAGAAATTGAGAAAATTAGAGTGAACAATACAGAGTATACAAAATCCCAATCAATTTGTAACCTATTTAATGATTTTTTTATAAACCAATCAAAAACAAGTATTAACAATGACAAATTCACAAATACTTCAAAAATACTTGGGTTACCTAATAGCAGTAATACTATGTTTCTTACACCAGTAGATGAGCATGAAGTATTTAAGATCATAAACTCCTTAAAAAATACAAGTGCAACTGGTTATGATAATATTAGTACAGAACTACTCAAAAATGTTGCTGCTGTAATATCAAAGCCGCTCAGTCATATTATTAATTTGTCATTTTTAGAAGGGAAGTCCCCACAACGATTAAAAAGGTCTATAGTTGTGCCAATACTTAAAAAAGGTGATCCTTGCGATATGAATAACTATAGACCCATTACATTAATTCCGATTCTCTCAAAAATTTTTGAAAAAGTTATGTATGATAGACTTCATAATTACTTACTGAAATGTAATATATTAAAAAATAATCAATATGGATTTAGAAAAGGTAGGTCGACAACCTTAGCATGTTTTGAACTGGTAAAGAGTATAACGGAATGCCTAAATACAAAAAGTTATCCACTTTGTGTATTTCTAGACATGAGTAAGGCATTCGACTTTGTTTCTCATAGAATTCTGTTGGCAAAACTTGAAAAATATGGTATAAGAGGAAAATCATTAGAGTGGATACAAAGTTATTTAGAAAATAGGAAACAGTGTGTAGAAATTTCAAAAATTTCTGGAACACATAAAAAAATATATACTTCAAATTATAGTTGTAGTGACTGTGGAATACCACAGGGAAGTGTTTTAGGACCCTTGCTCTTTTTAATTTACATTAATGACCTTCCAGAGACTATGCAACATGAGTCATTCTTATTTGCAGATGACACTACACTCCTCATTAAATGTAAAAATAAAAATCATCTAGTAAAAGAAACAAGTGAAACCTTACTTAAAGTTTCGGAATGGTTAAAAAGTAATAATCTAAAAATTAACTTGACTAAAACAAAGATAGTTGAATTTCAAACATGTTATAGCAATAAAGTTCAAAAATCAAATATATTATTTAACAATATAAATATAGAAAATACTGAATACACTAAATTTCTAGGAATATTTATTGACAACCATTGCAATTGGAAAGCGCACATTGATTCTCTTTGCAAAAAAATTGACAGATTTATCTATGTTTTGAGAAGAATAAGAGAAGTAGCCAACTTAAATGCTGCATTGCTGACATATCACGGATATGTCTCATCTATATTGCAATATGGAATCTCTATTTGGGGAAACTCAGTTGACTTAATTAGGATTTTCAGAATTCAAAAGAAATGTATACGTGCAATATGTAATGTTAATCAACTACATTCATGTAAACCCCTATTTAAAACTCTTAAAATACTACCTTTACCTTGTCTTTACATACTGTCGGTATGCGTATTTGTAAAAAAACATCAACATTTGTTTAAAACAAATGCTCAAGTATTAGGGAACTCATATTTTAGAAACAGTGAGAAGCTACATGTGCCAAGCCAAAGACTAAATATTTATAAAAAAAAATGCATATTGTATGGCAATTAATATATACAATCATATTCCTGATAGTCTAAAATTATTACCTATAAATAAATTTCGCAAAAAATTGTTTGATTTACTGTTAAATAAAACATACTATGATATTAGAGAATTTTTAGCAGATAAGATTAAATGTTAATAAACAGAAATATAAGCTTGTACAATTTACTTGAAATTTGAATGTAATAAAAACTGAACGGCAAATTTTGTAAAATGGTAATTTTTTTGTAAATTGTAAAAATTTGGATTGAGCATAAGATCATATTTTGTAAATTGTAAAAATAACTTTTGATGTGAAATAATTCTAGTAAATTGTAATACATACAATTGTAATACGTGAAATAGAAAAAAAGAAGCCCGCTGAGTTTCTTCCGCCGGATCTTCTCAGTGTGTGGCCGCGTTCCGATCCGGTAGTAATTATAAAGAAATCGACCTAAATTAAAATGTTTGCACGCCATATTATGGTAGAATATGATGGTAATTTAATTTATTTTAATAACTTGTGACACCCATATTCTTGCAAATAAATATTTTTCATTTCATTTCATTTCATTTCATAATACCTATATATATGAGTGCGCGTGTACGGGTATTCATGTGGGCATGTTTACTTAAATATGCATACATGTGACCGTATGTACAGATGTACTCATAAAAAACTAATTGTTGAGTAATTACCTGCACCATGGGATTATCAAATCCCCCCATGACGTAAGTCCAGTGCAAGGTGGGAACCACGCCATACGCGGCCCACCCGATGAACACGCACATCTTCACCAAGTAGGGCACCTGCAGTCTTGGTATTTGTAACACCATTGCTAGCATAAATATCAGAGTCACTGATAGCATGTAGAACGTCTGCAAGTCCTGAAAATAAATCAAAGTTTCGTTTAGGTTCCTTGTTTCGTAACATTTAAGCGTGGGTCCAAGATTGAATGTTAAAGGGAAGAGGCTGCCAAGACTATTCAATGTTTTTATGTCGTAGAATAGCCTAGGTACAACAGATGGCTCTCGTGACGGAAAAAGACAAGCATCTCCTAAAGATATCATAAATGTTAATGAAGGGTTGTTATCAGTTTTACAGATGAAAACGCCAAATGTATAAGCTAATCGGCCAATATACCCTCTAATGCCGGGTTCCTATAATCAACGATCTGTCATCTGCAGCAGTAACCATTAGCAAAGTATCCTACTTCTCCACAAGTTTTAGGACCATTTGGTAATTTGACAATTATAGGAACAGTTTTAGCTTGTGTCTAAGGTGGTGGTACCAAACTCGGGCGAGACGTTGGCCATCTTTACAAATATTTAATTAGTTTTCGAATCATGAGAAAATACTATTATTAAACAAATTTGGTTATCATAATTAATAACCTACAGATTTAAATAAAAACAAATATAGAGTTCACTACACTATACACAAGCAGAGATCTTGTTTGACCTCCATTTTCTAAAGATTCGTATACAAAGCGGACGCACCTTAGCTAGTGATGTGTATCAAAATATCTTATCTACCCAACAATAATAAAAATAAACTAAACGCAAAAGAAGTCACGGGCTTGACATACGGACAACGAAGTGATCCTATAAGAGATCCGTTATTCCGTTATGAGGTACGGAACCCTTAAAATCTAGAAATATAAAAACGACCATGAGTGAAACTTTGTACTCTGATTAATTTGTATAAGAATATGATGAAAACTCTATGGAGGTGGTTAAAACATAGAGAGAGTTAGCGATTGGTCGTCAATATTTTTACTGATTGAAGTAGGAAAGAACGAAAAAGAAAGGTTAATAAAAGCACTTAAAGTAACATTTTAGTTAAAACAGAAAATCCCTATAAGTAGATTTATAGTTGGCTATCTCTTTTCCGTTACAATTTTGCGTTTCATAACATTCAATTCCCGAAATAAAGCTCACTTCCAAAAATCTATGTATTTATATATAATAATTATTTTTGTGTTATAGCACTCACCCCGTGCTTGGGAAAACTTGAAACACTTTTAAAAACAACAAAGAAAAATATCGACACGCAGGATTTGAATCTGCGACCATCTCCCTCAAGCCGAGACGCTCTACCCTGAGCTAGTGTCGACAGGCTTGACGTGGCTAAATCCTTTTAAAAATTTCTCAAAATTATAGTAAATTTAAGTAATATATATATATATATATATATATATATATATATATATATATATATATATATATATATATATATATATATGTTTGTGTGTGCACTCCTCATTTCCTTTATTAATAAACTAATATTTATCCGGGGCGGATTGTTAGTATAAAATACACAAATCATTTTATTTAATTGATCGTCTTATCTTTTAGATGTATCGTTTCAAGATACAGTTACTCTACACAACCCAAAATATAATACAGTTATGCAAACTAGTAATTGTACAAATGGGTTTCTCTTACCGAGATATCAACATAAGATTAACCAAAAATGTTTCTATCTCTGTATAATCTAATGTTAAAATACTTCAAATTCTAATTTCGCTATCTATACTAATCTTACAAATGCGAATGTGACTCTGTCTGTCTCTACTTCACGCCTAAACTACTGAACCGATTTGGATGAAATTTGGTACAAAGATAGTTTGGACCCGAAAAAGGATAGTTTTTATCCCGGAAATCCTACGGGAACGGAACTATGCGGGTAAAACCCCGGGACTGTCTTTGGAATTTTTTCTACGCGGACGAAGTCGCTGGCACAGCCAGTATTTTATAATCTGCAAACTCCTTAGCCTAAGCTTAACTTTCGGAAGCCCTTGCATCCCAAACACAGAACAAATATTAATTCCGTGACTCCAATCTTACCTTAAGGAGTGCTGAATATTTTACACTTTTTTTATTCACAAAAATTTATAAACTTTTTTTAACTGACCTTCCGAAAAGGAACTCTGTAATTTATTAACAGATTCGGAAAAATCATTTTTTTCATCACATATAATATATTTAGTGAAGATCGGATTCAGGATTCCAGAAAGGCAGGTAATTAAAGTTTTACTGCGTTTAAATTCTACGGTAGTAAGTAGTGAACACTTTATTTTTTGCATATTTTATTTATTTTTCAAAAATTAGTAAAGTGTGTGTCTTTTTGTACAAAAGGACTTTACAAAAAACAGCATATGTCCTGGGAAAACAGGATGGTGATGTATCATTTAATTATTTTTATTGTATTATACATAATATGTAAATTTCTGTAAAGTCTCACCCGGAATTGGTTTTTTTATAAGATAGTAAATAAGCAGATGGCTCTCCTGATAAATAGAGACAACCATCGCCTATAGACACCAAAAATGTTAATGGTACGTTGATATCCTTGTGACAGGGTTTTAATACCACATGCATAATTTTACCGGCCACCTTCCCTTCATACCGGAACACGACAGTGCCAAGCACTGGCAGGCAGACAGGAATAGATAAGGCGGTGGTACCGGACCCGGGCGAGACAGTGCAGAACTCATCATTTCACATATTACTACCACATTATTGTCAGTTCTTATTACTGTTGTGTCCACTTGGAACAGTAAGACAGCCTATAACTTTGTGCATGTGGTATTTCAATGCACCATTTAGATATTCTTTTTTTTTATATATCATAAGATAGCAAACAAGTAGATGGGTCTCCTGATGGAAAGAGTCAACCATCGCCTATAGACACCAAAGATGTTAATGGTGCGTTGCTATCTTGTAGCGAGGTCTAATGCCACATGCATAAGTTTACCGGCTTCCTTACCCTCCAAACCGGAACACGACAGCGACAAGCACTGACGCTATTGCGGCAGGAATAGGTAAGGCGGTGGTGCCAGACCCGGGCGAGACAATGCAGAACTCTACCACCTAGTAGCCACGATGGTAGTGACTCAAAAGCCAATCGGTCGCCTTTTACAACCTGCCTGGCAGAACGGCAGTTGGCCTATTCTTCAAAGGAGGCCGGGACCAACACGGCGTCAAACATTCTTAGACACGTTTTACATATTCAATTGTTGCTTTACCATCAGGAGATTCCATCTGTTTTTTCAATATGCTGAATTATGATATAACAACTGTAACCTAAGAATGACTCAGAAAATAACATATTAAGTAATGAATAAATAAAGGTACGAAAACAAGGTAATTAAAAATGTATGAGTGCGACCTGGCTCACGCGAAAAAAGTGAAACTAGCGACACATGTCGGCCACATTATGAATGTTGCATGAAATTCGGCCTTGAAATTATGTTCTCATTACGCCTGAAGAAGCTTCCCATCAAAAGGCTTTCTCAAATTACTAAACTTTCTTATTAAGATAGCATCAAGGCTTGTCACTCGTGGTGTTCTAATTTAGAGTGTCAATTTCACGCTTTTCTTATGTAGGGTAGATGGTAATTTTATGCACGTGGCATTACATCCTTGCCACACGAATGACATCGCAACAGCATGACAGGGATTGTTCTTATGGCGGCAGTAACACGTACAATACGATTATGCACCGTAACTGAGCGAGTCATCACAGGACGAGCGTCCTCTGCGTGGCCCGCTCAGGTAAAGATTTTTAAGCTCTGTCCGCGTGTTGGATCAGTCTGTTAAAGATCATACCTAACGTTAGATAAGATTACACATGAATTTAGTATAAGAAGTTGCAGAACACTGCCTCATTAGTCCAGTGGGTATCCTGTAGCGGTCAAGCATTGTAAATTCACAAAGCTATAAGAAAAAAATAATAAAAAATGGGTAAATTCTAAATCTAGATATAACAGTTATTTGGTAACACGTATATACAAGTTTCAGCACGTCTCAGATGGATTTCAGTTCCCAGGGACCTGGGGCTGGGAAGATTTCCTTTTCCACATACGTGTGTGACGTCATCGACCTCCAGAGTGGAGACGTCACTTCTGACCTTGATGGTCGTCATTTTGACAGTAGCTGGCACCTTGGTTCTATCGCCTAACTCTTTAGTGGTACTGACCAGCAGTGCCATAATCCTATCCTGAGCTGAATATGTCAATATATCAGACAAATCATTGGATCGCTGGTTTAATCCCCGGGTCGGGCACTGTTGGTATTTTTTTATTTAGTACAACGTCGGTTGCTGTCCAGAACTTAGTGGCTGTTTGTTACATCCGAGTGCCTTATAAATAGGCTAACCGGCGTGATAAGATTTATATACTTTTGTAGAATACTGCAGTTAGATCTTGAATAAATTTATGACCCTACATAAATACCGGGTAAAGAATGGGTCACTTTTTTTTGATGTTTCATATCTCAAATCCTGTTAGCCAAATTTGATCAAAATTTGTTTGAATATATTGCATATTTTATCAGCTTTTAGAATATTACTTAACAAATGACCTGTACTAACATAAAGCAAAGTAAGCTTACCTTATTTACCTATTGTACCCACCGCCAATGCATAAATATAAACTTACATTCCATTCCTATTTAATCAGTAATTCGATATTTTCCAAAAAAAAAACACGTATTCTTATTTGGATTCGTATATTTATATTACCCGCAAAATATACTTATTTAAAAAAAAATTCGAGCTTAGCTCAAAATTTTTCAATCGGCAACAGATAGCATCGGTTGCCAAAATGCGAATAGTATACCTTCAAAGACGATAATGTATAAACACGCGATAAATATAATGAAGATATTTTCACGTAAAATAAAGTACTACTAAATGATAGGCGGCAATATTAACCAAGTATTAAATTATTCTGCCTATTAATAAGTATAATTTCTCCTCTACACAGTAAATATACAATATACGGATGTAGAGATCTATGTGCTTAAGATACATAAATTTAGAACTGTGTGTCTAACATATATAATTTAAAACTAAAGTAACTACTGGGATCCTAGAGCTGTCGTGTCACATCATGCGAATCAGCATTTCACATAAGTAGAGCGTGGCACGGTTATGTGCTGCAATTATATGGTTTCTATTTCTACCCATGTAAGTAGACACCATTAGCATTTGTCATCTCTCTTCAATCGATTAGAGCTGAGCGAGATAGATAGTGCTTGTTTTAATCAATTTCATCTCAAATTACTTATTGTTCATTTTATCGAAAGTAAATAAATTATAATTAATTGGTTACCATACTTTTTGATATTGAAAAGAAGGAAATCAAACACATTAAATAAAAATAAAACACATTAAACAATCAAAATGCGTAAATATTTGATGCACATTGCACAGTACTTAAGCATCTAGGAAACAAAAAAATTGCGGAATCTACCATCAAAGGCACAATATACTTTCAATATTCTATTTTTCAAGTATTTAGGCATGGGATGTGTAATGTGTAGGGGCCACGCATGCATATTGCTTCCGAGATCTAGAAACCGTCCGACGTTTATTAAAGCAGGTCATTTAGGAAATTAAGTTGCGTGTCAAAAGAAAAACTAAGACCAATAATAGATTTTACAGTTCATTTATAATTTCGTTAAACTACTTATACATAGAGATGCGTGCTAGATGTATTTCAAATCTCATTATAAATACGTCCACAGCTCAATATTCATCACATTCAATCCATAAAAATATTATATATACGAAAGTCTATCTGTTACGCTTTTACAGATAAAAGAAATCTGGTTATGAGGTAGTTAAATACCGGGGTTTAAGAGAAAAAATTAACCCCATATGATCTGAAATAGGAGATGAAAGATTAAATTTACTTTTTGATGGGCTTACAAACTTTAAAAACAAAAATTTCGACACGTAGAATTTAAATCTGGGACGTTCCCTCAAGCCGGGATGCTCTACCAACTGAACGAGTGTCGACTGTAAATTCCGTCGATTGTAAAACACAAATATAATTAGAAATACGAAAGTACTGATCAAAATCATAAATGTCGTATGTATATTTAGCGATTAGTACAATCGACTTTATTTGTTTTTAAAGTTTTTCAAGTTTTCCCAAGCACGGGGGAAAAGCTAAAACACAAATCGGCGTCCCCGCGAATATACAAGTAAATATACAGATAAAAATACAAATTGTTCAGGAAAAATAGAATATTTTTTTTTAAATATTTATTTTCCTAATAGTTTTGTATCTCGAAAGAAAGCAAATAGGAAATTTTTTTCACAAGGTGAATCATGACCTCTAAATGCTGAAAAACGCTAACACGAAAAACTCAGAAATAGTTTATTACCGGAATATTCGCGGGGGCGTCGAAATATAATTATTGATGATCTGCTTAAGACAGCTAGTCATACAATAAATTCTTCCCAGTATCTAAGTACGTAAAGATAGATTTTCTTTTCAGAATTAATAGCCTTAGTCATTAGATACTTTCTCTACCTCAGGTGATTGGGGGCGATCCGTAAATTACGTCACACAAATTTCATAATTTTTGTCCCCTCCTCCGTCCTTGTCACAGCTAGTCACATTTGTGAGACCCCCCCTACCTAGTGTGACGTCACATATTTTACAATTTTGCATTGAAATAATGATCTCAATCGATTATTTTTTATCCATACAGGTGCCTTTTTAAATTCACTGTTGTAATAATTAGATATAAAATATTATATTTTGAATAAATGTGATGTCACCAAATTTGGGACCCCTCCCTACACCTTGTCACACAATGTCACACTTCGGCGACCCTCTCCCTCCCCCTTAACTTGTGACGTAATTTATGGATGGCCCCTTCTAAGATTTGTACGCAGACCAAAACATTGACATAGATGAGTTCTGCAGCCCCGTTAAGAAGTGAGTCACGAAAAGACTATTATAATCCGTTATGATATGTTACATTTCAAATTATGTTTTTGTCTATTGAAATTAGTAAGGTATAGAAATATAATTATTAGAGCATTGTAATGACGAAAATTGATTAACAAGCATTATGTAAGTTTAAGGTGACAGGAATTACACAAACTAAATTTTTCATTCGGTCCCGAAATATCATTCTGGCGTTGCATATCCTAGGACGGATGTTATGTATCTGCTCCTTTGAAGAATAGGCCAACTGCCGTTCTGCCAGCAGTTCTGCCGGCTATGCGAGTCACTACCATCGTGGCTACTAGGTGGTACAGTTCTACATTGTCTCTCCCGGGTCTGGTACCAGCGCCTTACATATTCCTGTCGCAATAGCGTCAGTGCTAGTCACTGACGTGTTCCGGTTTATAGGGTAAGGTAGTCGGTAAATTTATGAATGTGGCATTAGACCTCGCCACAAGATAGCAACGCAGCATTAACATCTTTGGTGCCTATAGGCGATGGTTGACTCTTTCCATCAGGAGACCCATCTGCTTGTTTTCTATCTTATGATATAAAAAATACACGATTCTAGCGTGCGCGCATCGTTATGCGTCGTTTTCTCATCAGAGACTGGAATTCAAGTCTGTGTTGCCCGTTGGTTTTCCCCGTGTTTGTCCGGCCCATTTTGAGGCATAGATCATCAGCCAGCCAGTTCGTAAAAGACGAACGATTGGACAAACATGGCACTACCATCGTGGTAGAGTTCTGCAACGTCTCCCGCCGCCTTACCAATTTCTACCGAAATAGCGTCAGTTTAGAGTAACAGGTTTAAAGTAGTTATAGGTATAGCATAAAGTATATCCCCGGCATACGAATAGCAACGCACCATTAGCATAACTATATGTGTTATCTATAGACAATTGTTATCACTTTCTATTTAGAGAGCCATCTACTTGTTAGCTATCCTTTAATATAAAATTATAAAACAAACTATCTTTACATATAATAAAATCGTAGGAAAGTCAAAACTGTACATTGAATATATTTTTAAAAGAATACTTGGGGCGTGATCTACAATCGATATCGAAGCCAAAAATATAGTTTTTAGAATTTTTGTCTGTTTGTCTGTATATCTGTTTGTCTGTTTGTCTGTATGTCAACTCAAAAAGTAATGCATGGATTTACTTCAAATTTTGTATAAATATTACTAACAGGTCGGGTCAACATATAGGCTACATATTATCACGCTATCACCTAAGGACGAGGAGCTGTGCGGAGTAAACGAAGTCCGGGCGGACAAAGTCGTGGGCAACAGCTAGTAAGTAAATAAAATAAGTAAATAAATATTTCTGGACAAATTACACGAATTGATCTAACCCCAAAGTAAGCAAATTATTTGCTTGTGTTATGGGTATATCAACGATACTAATACATAGAAATCCATATATAAATATTGTTATATACATAATAAACACCCATACCCAGAAACACCCATACCCATCTATGTTCATCACACAAATGTTTGTCCCTGTCGGGAATCGAACCTGAGCCTCCTCGATTCGTATATAGGTTCGCTAACCACTCGACCAACTGGGCTGTCAAAAGAAAAACAAAAACATTTTCAGAATTTTCCCCGTGTTGGTCCGGGCTTCCTTTGAAGAATAGACCATCAGGCAGTTCATAACAGGCGGACGACTATCTATGAGAATCACTACCATCGTAGTTACAAGTTGGTAGATTTTTGCATTGTCTTTCCCAAGTCTGGTACCATCGATTTCCACATTTCTGTCGCAATAGCGTCAATACTTGTTTTTTATATCAGAACGTAGCAAACAAGCAGATTTGTCTCTTGATGGAAAGAGTCATTCATCACCTATAGGCACCAAAGATGTTAATGGTGTGTTGCTATCTTGTGGAGAGATCTAATGAAACATGCATAAATTTACTGGTTACCTTACCCTCCAAACCGGAACACGACAGTGACAAGCACTGACACTAATGCGGCAGGAATAGGAAAGGCGGTGGTATCAGACCCGGGTGAGAAAATGCAGAACTAGTAGTCATGATCTACTATATACTATAGTGAGTCACTACCGACTCACATAGCCAATCGATCGCCTATTACGACCTACCTAGCAGAACGGCAGTTGGCCTATTCTTCAAAAGAGCCCGGGCCAACACGGGGAACACCCCGTAACTGTAACTGTCGTGTTCCGGTTTGGAGGGGCAGCCGGTTAACTTATGCATCTGGCATTAAGACCTCGCTGCATGGATAGCAACGCACCATAAACATATTTGGTGTCTATAGGCGATGGTTTTCTTATTGTTCCATTAGGAGAGCCATCTGCTTGTTTACTATCTTGTGATATAAAAAAATACTATCTCGATAATCGAAACCTCAGTCTTGTGGCGGTGTGAAAACACTCCGTACATCAGATGAGCACGTATGTAAAACTATCGTTTCCGGCTATCGCAAGAAACCTTTGAAAGTCAGTATCAATTCGGGAAAATAATCTGGCTAACCGATAGCCCGGTGAATCATGGTGAACCGAAATATCTATTGGCGTTTGGTTTACGTGCATTCACGAACGTAGGGAACCCTAAAAAATTAGTGACTAGCAAATTTGCGGAGAGATTTTGCCTTTCACTTTCCAATAAAAACATAATTTACTAGAACGCAAACGCAAAATACCATAACCTAGATTTTAATGATGAGATTTCAACGCGCGGCACACTTAAACTTTTTTAATATATCAAATTTAGCTTAGCTGTTTATGCGGTATTTTCAACTCAGAAAACCAAAAATTAAACCGGAAAACGTCGATTCCCGGACTAGGCAATGTTTTGTTGTTATTTACATGCACTAAAAACACTCTGTGATATATGTGATTAGTACACTGTATTTTAGAGTGAATATAGCGGATTTTTTAATCCTCATAAATTGCGTTTGGATCATTCCATATATACCATCGACATTATATCCTAAGAACAAAGTTCTCGCGATATAATGTCGATAGTAGACTTACTAAACATATGCAATTTTATAATGGAACAAATAATAAAATTGCATAGATCTTTTGATTTTACTAATATCTAAAAAACCGATTTCGTCACTGACTCAGTCACTGACTATCATCAAAATTCTTAGGGTACTTCCTAGAATTGCTAAAAGTTGGTATGTAAGCTAGTATTAGTACACATACAACAAAATTTCTATAGGTTCTCCCCTGCAAACCTAATTTCATGCTAGAGATATGAAAATTATACAAGTAGGTACACGACTACATATTACAAATTTAAAATATACGTGTCCTAGAGATATTAAATATACATATAATACAATCAGGTAGACGACTACTTATTACAAATTTAAAATATACGTGTCCTAGAAATATTAAATATATACAATTAGGTACACGATTACTTATTAAAATTTTAAATATACGTATCCTAGAGATATTTAAATTATACAAGTAGGTACACAGACTTCTTATTACAAATTTAAAAAGAAGTGAAATCCCACCAAAAATATTTTCAACTAGCAGTTGCACACGACTTCGTCCGCGCGGACTTCGTTTACTCCGCACAGGTCCTCTCCCGTAGGTGATAGCGTGATAATATGTAGCCTATATGTTGGCCCGACCTATTAGTAACAATGAATGTTACTAAGAGAAGTAAGCAAAAGAAGTAAATCCATGCAGTACTTTTTAAATTTTACCCCGGACATACATACAGACAAACAGATAAACAGACAAACAGACAAAAATTCTAAAAACTATATTTTTGGCTTTGATATCGATTGTAGATCACGTCCCAAGTATTCTTTTAAAAAAATATTCAATGTACAGTTTTGACTTTCCTACGATTTTATTATATGTATAGATTAAAATGTTGCCACGACGAGACCATATGGTTCGCACTGTCGAAAGTTATCAGATATATCATGTAGAGTCAAACTTCTAACCATACACACGCTATCTCTACAAGACCTGCCTTCACAAACTCTACACCTCCGTCAAAATATGTGGCTGGGCCGTTTAGCTACCGTCACATGGGCGTGAGGTGAAAACTTTATTCACTGTTCATTACTTTTAACAGACACAAATTCAACAAATATACACTTGAAAAACTCAACGGATATCATGAACTCGTAAATTTGACATATTGTTTCTTACTTTTAAAACCAGCAAGGATCTTTCCTTGCTGGTTTTAAGGAATTTCCGAAGTTCAGCTCCGAAATCCTTAGTACTAAAAAGCTGGAATTTGGTATACATATACATATTAGCCACGGTAACAAAGTGGTAATATGAAATCTTAAAAAATATTTGTTGTAGCTTCTCTACATGTAAAGTGGGGATGTTAGTATATTATATCCGTCATTGTCGTTAAATATAATTAATATTCATAGTATCTATATACGTATAATAAAATCATAGAAAAGTTAAAACTGTACATTGAATATTTTTTAAAAGAATACTTGGGGCGTGATCTACAATTGATATCGAAGCCAAAAATATAGTTTTTAGAATTTTTGTCTGTTTGTCTGTTTATCTGTTTGTCTGTCTGTCTGTCTGTCTGTTTGTCTGTATGTATGTCCGGGGTAAACTCAAAAAGTACTGCATGGATTTACTTTAAATTTTGCATGAATGTTACTACTAGGTCGGGTCAACATATAGGCTACATATTATCACGCTATCACCTACGGGAGAGGTGCTGTGCGGAGTAAACGAAGTCCGCGCGGACGAAGTTGCTGGCAACAGCTAGTGAGCAATAAAAGCGCTCCTTTTAGTCCGCATTATTGTTATGGACAACTTCGGAACCCTTCCTTGCGAGTGGCCCAAGACGCACTTTACCAATTTTTAGCCACATTAGAGTGTGGCCGTTTATTGGTTGCTTGTTATCCCTTCCAACAAAATAGGATACAGAAAGATTCGAACTCACTCAAAAACATATTTAAGTAACTAATCTACGTATTACCGGAGAATATAAAATCTTATAAAGCGTCAATTATTCTTGAGAAAAACAAGAAATTAATATAATATCAGAAAAAAATCTTATCTAATATTCTTAAGAATATAGTATGTGTGAATTTAGTTCTATTGAAATACAAAAACATGTATACGTACATATTGCATTCCTACGTAAACAGATTAAGGTAATTCAACGTTTACTTAGAAACGATTACATTATTCTCATGTGATCTGAACATTATATAATGGACATTCATTACTCAATATTATGATCTTTTGGTTTTAGAGTCTATGATTTTTTTATAAATCCGCAGATATGTCACTTTACCGCACAACACCTGTTCTTTTTCTTAATTTTATGCATCCTTATAATCCTAACTTCCTAACTAATTATATGTATGGGAAAACGAGTTTCTTTGTTTGATATACTTTCACGTCTTAATTACTTAGGCAATTATCATGAAATTTTGCATATACGTTGTATGCTTTCAAATCTTAACAACGAAACCAATTATAATGAAATTTTACATATACTTTGTCAGCAGTACGGAAAAGATCCCAAAAAGCATCGTTCTTGAGGAATGAAAAAATAACTATGGATAACCTAATGTGAGAAGTTGTGGTCAAAACTAGTATGTGTAAAAGTTGGTATGTTTAGATGTTTCTATGATTTTTATTCAATAACAACAAAACGCCTGAGAATGAAATTTAGCATACAAGTAAGTCTATGTCTAGACTTAAGAAATTTTTATTCCAAAAATGTTTATCGTGCTTGGCATTCATTCACCTTCGGCCATGCAGCGGCCTTGAAGGCAAAGTTAATGACATAAATATATTCTATCAGTATCTTCACGCCGGTATCCCCAAAGCGGTAGGCAGAGGTACAATAACAATAACCTATTCCTGCCGCGATTGCATCAGTACTAGTCGCTATCGTGTTCTGGTTTGGAGAGTAAGATAACCGGTAAACGAATGCATTTGGCTTTCCATCCCTGTGGATTGTGTTGATTTACATGTGGATACCAGTTCTCCAATAACATCTCTAGTGTCTATAGGCAGTGGTTTTATCTTTCCGTTAAAAAAACCATCAACTTAGTTGCTATCCTATGATATAAAGTATCTTCACGCCCGTATCCCCGAAGAGGTGGGCAGAGGTACATCAAGTGCACAAACGATTAGCCGAAGATACTCAGCCCCACAATGTGATAGGTGGCAAGCCTATCGCCAACCGGGCACTTTCCCATCCCAGGCAACGTTGTATTTATCAGAAAATTGAAAAAACATATTTTTGAATTGCCCGACCCAGGAATCGAACCCGGAACCTCATGTGGTCAAGTCCGACACCGAACCACTAGACCACAGAGGTATATTCTATCACATAATAGTAATCACGATGGTATTGACATAATTTGGTCAATCGTTTTCCTTTCACGAACTACCTGGCTGAATAGCAGATAATTTATACTATTTAGCTGTTTTAAAAATAGAGTTGGATATTTTTACAATAGTAAGAATTTAAAAATTAACATCAAAGGGTATTGTCCATTACAGGCTATATGATGACCATGTGTTTTTTTAAAAACTATTTATACCAAAAATCATTATTTTATTTTTAAAACACGATGGTACTATTTAAAGAACTGGAATTGAAACTTAATTAGAAAATAAAATAAAAAGTGATCAACGTTAATTATTCAGTTTTGAAGTCCCATTTCGGCATAGGTCTGTGCCACGTTGATTGTAGACTTTACTCGATTTTACCATATAATCGATTCGCATTGGTGTCGATTATAATAACGTATATAACATATCTAATTATGCGTATTGGTTTTTTTTCTAGTTTTCTTGTATATTTTGCTTTTATCTACAGACTTGTGTTTATAGATAAAACCAAACTAATAAAATACAATCGTGAAAATAACGAGTTCATTTACTAAACGAACAGATAGATTTTGCACGTCTAAGCAGTAAAAGTGCTTTTTAATGTAATTGCTTATTATCTCTTTTAAACAAAATGACTGAAGCTCTATTTCCTATTTGATAAAGTAGTATTAGATTATTTGTACAAATCGATTTTTTACAATCTAGTGACACCCAATTTGAGATGGGTGGTTTAATCGAATTACTTCACTAATATTAACATTGATAGTCTATTAACAGATTCGGTAATCGGGAGCCGAAGCCATTCTTTGGCTGTTACATGGAAAAGATATATTTTGTTTTGAGACATTAATGGTATAGTGATATTTTAGTTTCTTAAAAATACATAGAAAAACAAATAAAAAACATAAAAACAAACGATTATAATATGTAAAATATATATTTTTTCTTAGATTTTTATTTCTTCAACAAAAAGAATAAAGCTCCATTAAACTTACTATCAACTTGTGAATTTAGTGGTTTGTTTATTTTATATGTGTGTTTAAAATACGAAACATTTGTGACTTCAGTTTGCCAGCCAGTTTCAAGTTATATCAATCTCATTCGCGAATCACGATTCTTAACTAAATTAACAACTAAGAACGTGTTTTTCCAATCGAAATATCCCGAGACGAGAGAATCGAGAGATTATGAAAATTAATCGAATGATTTCGTTACATGTCATATTCACCCACCGCTACCGGCTACACTAATAAGCATATGTCAGAAATTGACATTAAACAGTAAACACGAAATAACAATTGCTTATTTTCAATTTGCAATCTATAATAGTATTCGGTAAATGTTATTTGTAAATGATTTTTCGGTTCTTTTTCTTATCGTTTTGATTGGTTCGTTATTAACTGCTGCAAATGATGAACAGTTTTTACTTTTGGACTTCAAAAATCTGTTTGTAATTTTGACCCTGGCGTTAATTTGAACACTGAACCCACCGACCATGGACAACTACTAGTTGTTACCCGCGACTTGGTTCGCGTACCCAAAAACTTAAATACTTCGTCTTGCTCAGGCGTATAAAAGTACCCCCTTTTATTCAGAATAATGTTGCTATCCATAGATGAAAGAATTGTTAAAATCCAATAGATTTCAAGTTTATCCATAGCAAACAAACAAACAGTCATATATCTACACAAGATATAATCATACATACATACACACACACACACACATATATTATATATATATATATATATATATATATATATATATATATATATATATATATATATATATATATATATATATATATATATATATATATATATATATATATATATACTGGGTTGCGATTAGGCCCGCTGCGGCCTGCTCGACTCGATTTTTTAATATACACACTTATATTTTTCAAATTTGGTAATTTTATTATAAGTACGTAGGATGTAGTTATTACATATATTATGTATACCATGTCGGTATAAATAATTCATTTTTTAAAAGAACAATTGCGAGGTTTCTCAGTATTTTGCTCGTAACAGTTTTTCGACTCCATTGTAGAATCATCTCTGTGTATACTAGTTTTAAGATAGAAATTTCAAAAAGATAATTCTTATTAAACTGAACCTTGATTATTGAATTAAATTTTAATACTGAAATATTCGTGTCTTTGATGTCAATCTAAACACGTACAAAGACCATTTCAACGATAAACTATGCAGGATGTATGTTTCTTCCAAACTTTAAATTTTGTCTACCACGTGGTAGAGTTTCGCAATGTCTCGCCCGGCTATTTGGTACCACCGCCTTTTTTATATCATACGATAGCAAACAAGCAGATGGGTCACCTGATGGAAAGAGTCAACCTCGCCTATAGACACCAAAGGTGTTAATGGTGCGCTGCTATCTTGTGGCGCAGTCTAATGCCACATGCAGAAGTTTACCGGCTACCTTACCCTCCAACCGGGACACGACAGTAACAAGCACTGACGCTATTGTGGCAGGAATAGGTAAGGCGGTGGTACCAGACCCGGGCGAGACAATGCAGAACTCTACCACCTAGTAGCTACGGTGGTAGTGACTCATACATCCAATAGGTCGCCTTTTACGACCTGCCTGTCAGAAAGGCAATTGGCCTATTCTTCAAAGGAGTCCGGGACCAACACGGGGATTAAATTAACCCAATGCCGCAACATCGTCAATGCTTGTCATTATCCTGTTTCGATTTAGAAGGTAAGATAGCCGGTAAACTTACGCAAGTGGCACTAACTACTCGCCACGCGGATAGCAACGCACTGTTAAGTATTAACGTCTTTGATGTCTATAGATAACGGTGTTCTGTTTCCATCAAGAGATGGCTCTGCTTGTTTCCTACTACAAATATGGAAAAAATGTAAATAACTAATCTATACGCAAAGGTTCAGCTGAATATTTATAACTAGCTTTTGCCTGCGACTTCGTCCGCGCGGACTTCGTTTACTCCGCACTGCTCTTCCCCTGTAGGTGACAGCGTGATAATATGTAGCCTATATCTTGACCCGACCTGTTAGTAATATTCATGCAAAATTTGAAGTAAATCCATGCAGTACTTTTTGAGTTTACCCCAGACACACATACAGACAAACAGACAAAAATTCTATAAAAACTATATTTTTTGCTTCGATATCGATTGTAGATCACGCCCCAAGTATTCTTTTAAAAAAATATTCAATGTACAGTTTTGACTTTCCTACGATTTTATTATATGTATAGATTAAGAAAAGGGAGCTACCGTTAATAGACACTGCCCACATACATATTTCTAGCCCTATCTATTACAGGGTATGCGGTATGCGGATACCCAATTATAGACAGTGCTGATGCATATTATAGTATGTTTGTTCTGCTGACTTGGTTGACAGTATTGTAGACGTGGAAGGACTATTGTGCCGATGGGGTCTCCTTTATTTGCCGAGCCTTCGATAAATTTCTTCCATTACACTACTTTCCGTGCTTCAGTAGCATTGCAGAACTCACGTACGTATATCGCGTAGAGTTGTAAATTAATTTACCCTACTTTCGTCATTAAATTATTCATTTTCGCAAAGTTACACTTGAATTTACTTACTTTATTTTTTAATGTAATATACAAATAAATTGAACGGTTCGCAACAGTGTACCTTCTCGTATACACATAAATCCAATGTGTTTGTTTCCCTTTTTTTATATCATAAGGTAGCAAATAAGCATATGGGTATCCCGATGGAAAGAGTCAACCATCGCCTATAGACACAAAAGGTGTCAATGGTGCGTTGCTATCTTGTGGCGAGGTCTAATGCCACGTGCACAAGTTCACCTTACCCTCCAAACCGGAACACGACAGTGACAAGCATTGACGCTATTGCAGCAGGAATAGGTAAGGCGGTGGTACAAGACCTGGGCGAAACAATGTAGAACTCTACCACCTAGTAGCCACGATGTTAGTGACTTGCATAGCCAATCGGTATTATATCTTGTCGTCAAGAATACACAAAATTAGCTTATGAAGCAATAACATTTTTAATGCCTTTTATCACAACTTATACTCGTAAATGTGAAACTGAGTTTTCATGCAGAACTCTACCACCTATTAGGTAGCCACCATGGTAGGGACTCGCATAGCCAATCGGTCGCCTTTTACGGCCTGCCTGGCAGAACGGCAGTTGGTCTATTCTTCAAAGGCGCCCGAACCAACACGGTTATTATGAGGCGACAACTCGTTCCAAATTCGCTGTCACCGTTTTGATTCATTCTGCCTCTGCACTGTAACTTCAGTGCTTATCACTGTCGTATTCCGTTAAATGGGTCATAGTTAGGGTAGCCGATTGACTTTCGTAATTTGCCTTCCATCCCTACAACTTTAAAACAAAGCACCATTAATATATTTGATGACCACAGATGAAGATCGTATCCCTTCAATCTTTTCAAATTTAATTAAAATAATAATCTGCTATTTTGCCTATAGTATAGCTACAAAAGTTGCATAAAATGTAGGTATGCCACAGTCATAGATTATTGTTAAATATGCTTGGTAAGATACCTAAACAATCAAATATAAACGGCTCTGAAGGATTTATAGAGTTTAGTAAAATCAAAATTAAAAATAAAAAAATCATATCCACACTTCTTTATTGATGTTATAACAAGGTAAAGTTTGTAAAATTGCTAGTTTATTTATACAAAGTCGGTAATATCTGGAATTACAGAACCGATACTGACATAGGCTGCATTTTATACCAATTTCCCACTGGATTGAGGCTTGGCTAGTATTTATTATTTATTTTTTAAAACATGTGTACAAGGACTAACATCCATACTTTGCATCGTTTATCTGCTTTATCAATATTTAATTTGTGATTTTTATTTCATCAACAGATCATATATAGTTATTGATAAGAGTATAAAATACGAAGATGCATGGCCCTGCTAATGTAATGTTCCCAATTAACGATTCAACTGACCGATTGTTTAGCAACACGCTGATGTTGCAAAACATTACTAACGCAGTAGCATTGACCTTCGCATGCGAGCGCCCGACTTCGTACGTATTTGTAATACAAACTGGTATTTTACAATGTGGACCTCGTTAAATTTTACGTTAATCCATTAAAAGGCTTTTCATGATAGTGGTTTGCGTGGCGTCATAGAAAACATACGAGTGTAATCTCGTCAGTTCCGTTGCCGGGTAAGAAGAACAATACTTTGATTTACTACGTACGACTCATCGGCTTGTTTCTTGCGCGCTTAAGATAAACAGCGTATGGTAGGTACCTAGGTACCTATATCGCGCGCGAAAGGATTTAACGATTAAGAAGAACTAATATCTTGCTTATTCTAATATGCATGCCACAATAAACTCTTTCTCGTGATAGAAACGAGATATTTTTAAAGCTCTTTCGCTCGGCATATCATACGCTGTTTGTTCTAAGCGAGCTGGGAAAATTTGTGGTGATTCCCGTAGCCGAACCTACGAACATTAACGCATGTCACTTATGCTCAGCTATAAATAAAACCCAATTTTGCGAGCTCTTTTAAGTCAAGGAGGTGTTGTTATTCTAAAATCCCCACGTCTCGGAAGTTTTACTGTTATTTTACTTGATAGCACAAAACAATTTAAAACTTTTATGATCTCTTGTTCTTCCTGGATTAAGTAAGGAGTCAAGAATCAAAGATAAAAAAACTACTATTTAACAGAGCAATACCGATGGCGGTCTTGAAATTTATATTGCGTCAATAAAAATGAATAGTTATGTAATTAACGCTTATAAATTTTTTAATACGTCGAAGTCGTAAAAATAAAAAAAAAAAAACCTCAAATACCAAAATTTATTATCTGTACTGATGCATTTGTAAAACTAATACTTAATAAAGTAATATTACGCTATCGAAATTATTTGTTTTTAAACGCATTTAGCAGTGATTTAGCTTAAATTTTGATAAAATCGCAATAAAACTGCAAACCGACTTTCCATTTTCTGTTACACCGGAATCCTGCATCAGATCTTCACCAAACTAAAGTAGGACGAACCTGAGAAGTATTATACACTTTAAAACAAAAAAATAATTTTCCGAATCAGTTAAGGCATATTTGAGTTTTTTTTCGTCTTTTTTATGCGAGTTTTTTCGTCTTTATTTACCTATTAGTGAACAATGAACAAAGATTCCGGCTAGTTGTAAACCTCCTTTTATCCCTAAAAGAAGGAGGTTAACTATTCGCCAGAATCTTTGTCGCTGAAAAAACATTTTTTGCACGAGATAAGTTTTAACGCTGTATACTTGCCTAAAGCAAGTGAAAAACTTTAAAAACAACAAAGAAAAATATCGACGCGCAGGGATTGAACCTGCGTCCATCTCCCTAAAGCCAGGACGCTCTCCCACTGAGCTAGTGTCGACAGGCTCGACGTGGCGAAATTCTTCTCTGTTATATGTATGATCGATTACGTCGATTTGTTAATTTTTCTTTGTTTTTAAAGTTTTTCCATTTTCCCAAGCACGGGGTGAGTGCTATAACACAAAAATAATTAAAGCAAGCGAGTAGTGAAGCTCTATCTAAACCGACATAGTAGTAGCACATGACGTTAACTAAAGTAACGAATGGTCTTTCATACGTTCATCTTATATGCAATATATAGCACACACTACAGATAACTGCTAGTTACATGTGTACGCAAATATATGACAAAAGTGCAATGAAGCGACCGTTAGACGATCATGCGGCGCGGCATGACAAACGTTACTATGGATGCCACTAATATTCAGTTGATATTCGGTATTCGGCCGAATAACAAATACCTAATCATGAGTAAATAACGCACATGGAACTTATAAAAATAACATAAGGGGCCGTTCAAGTATTACGTAAGCAGATTTTTTACCATTATTAACTCCCCTCTCCCCCACATCAGCAAAAATAAGCAAATCCCTTACCCCCTCCCCCTTGTTTACGTAAACATTTGTATTATTAATCTGTTCCTCGGTTTTGTGATTTATTCATGAGTTTTAAGTTTAAATGTAAGTAACAGAGTTAGGTACCTAAGATAAAAGAGCTTAACGCAAACATTTTAACGTAGCAAGCAGCAAATTTCTAGAAAACTCGATAATAAAAATGAATTTTGCTGACGTAATCACCATCTAGACCCATCCCCCTTGTTATCAAAAATAAGCAATGGGAAGACCCCCCGTCCCCCTTTAGTGCTTACGTAATACTTGAATGGCCCCTAATATGTATTTACATATGAAATTGCCGTTCCGTCGTACTGGCCGTTTCAAATCAAAATATTTTTTTTGGCTGATAATTCTAATTTCATATTAATTTTATTTTAAAAACGTAGAATTCTTTTTTCTAAAATCGTCATTTGTTTAATAGTTAGTATTTTGTTCTAAACGCATTCGAACATTTTTCATCATCATGGATAAGTTAAAAATTCGAGTAATTATGGAGTATGAGTACCGTCGTGGCAGCAAAGCGGCACAAGCAGCACGCAACAACAACGACGTTTATGGAGCGAATACCACAAACGAACGCATCACCCGTTATTGGTTTGCCCGCTTCCATTCAGAAAATTTTGATCTGAAAAATGAACACCGTGGTCGTCCGAAAACTTTGGTCAAAAATGGTGAATTAAAGGCGATTGTAAAAAAGCTTGACAAATGGGTACCCCACGAACTCAATGATCGCCAGCGCAAAGTACGCATCGAGACGTGCCTTGCTCTGCTCAATAGATATACAAATGAAGGAATTCTCAACCGCATTGCTTGTGACGATGATGGATGGATGGAAATGGATCCTGTTCGACAATCGTAAGCGCTCAGCAAGTTGGTTGGACCCTGGTTCAGCACCCAAACAATGCCCTAAACGAAAACTTACCCCTAGAAGAGGCTTGATCACTGTTTGGTGGTCTAATACGGGTGTAATTCATCACAGATTCTTACCAAACGGGACTAGCATTACTGCAGATATGTACTGTGAAGAAATGAACACAATGATGAAGAAGCTCACATTTGTCCAACCAGCTTTGGTCAATCGTTCGGCTCCACTGCTCTCGCACGACAATGCGCGATCTCATACTGCACAGCAGACGGTCTCCAAGCTACAAAAACTGGAGCTGGAAGTTCTCCGTCATCCAGACCTTGCGCCTACAGACTTTCCAGAATTTGGATATTTTTTGACGGGAAAAAAATTCAGTGCCCGAGAGGCAGTACAAAATGCCTTGGAGGAATTTGTTGCATCTCGTCCAGCTGATTTCTTCAAGAATGATGTCCATCAATAAGCTTCCAATGCGTTGACTAAGATGCATTGACTGCATGGGTGATTTTTTTGATTAATAGAAAAAAAAAATATAGAAAAAAAATACGCTTCATTTATTTCATGAAAAATGGCAATCTCATAGGTTTGATAAAATTTTATCAAAAAATTCACAATTACTGCCAAGGTACTTAAAATTTATCACAGGAAAGTTGTTATGAATAAAAACAGTTTATTTTTCAAAACTTCTTCATATAGATTATTTTGTCTTAGAGGCCAAATATTCGGTAGGTATTTGGCAATAGGCATGGCCGGATATTCAGTATTCGACAAAACCACAATTCGTGGCAGCATCTATTATCCTTTACGTGGGTGATACACGCATGGCCGTTTCATTGAACTGCCAGCACGTATTTTGCATGTCATTCGCATCCATCAATACAATTGAACGGTCATGCTTGCACGACAGCACTTTAAGATTGTCATGCCGCATGAACGTCTAGGAGCCGCTATACATATCGCAAATCAAATACTTTACGGGGTAGACAGAAACAAACGAGTGTCAGGCGAGAGGAAGGAATCGAACCTACCTAATTTTAAAATTCATGACGATAAACATGCTACCACGTTCTGCTCTGACGTCAAACGCTAATTACCATTGAACGTATAAACGACAATTATCATTCAATCATATATTTCAATCTAATCAGTGATGATAACGCACCAGGTACTAAAATATATAAAAAACTGATTTGGAATTGGTACATTTGCACCTAAATTACATACTGAGTTTACGGAACTGACGCACTTAAAATTATATTCTTGTCATACGGATAAAATATTATAAATGCAAAAGTAACTCTTATTCACGCTTAAACCAGTGAACCGATTTGGATGAAATTTGGTACAAAGATAGTTTGAGACCCGAGAAAGGACATAGGATAGTTTTTATCCCGGAAATTCCATTGGAACGGAAACTATAGGGGTATGGCCCCGAGACTGTCTATGTTACTTAGGCTACTTTTATTTTAGAAATTATTCCTTGCGACATACATACGACGAAGTCGCGGGCACAGCTAGTAAAATGATAATAATTGAATTGCTGGTCAAATTACACATAGTGATCAACTCCAAAGTAAGCAAATTATTTGCTTGTGGTACGGTTGTTAAACAAAGATACTAATGCAATATAGAAATAAATATATAAATACTGAAATATATTTAATAAACGCCCAAACCCTGAAACAAAAAAAGACAAAAATGTTAGTCTCTCTTAGTAATTGAACCCGAGCTCCATCGATTGAGCAGTCAGGGACGCTACTCTCCAATAGCGTGGTCTTGCGTGTAGAATTCATGCAAATTGGAATTTAGCCGCTAATATAGCAAATCAATCAAAGTAACGTCGAAATAAATTAAAAAATCGTTACTTTATGAGAACTAGAACAGCAAAACAGATGGTGCATTGAAATATTTAGATTTCGTGGAGCACATTTGAAAGTATTATTAGGTACGTCCAGTATTTACAACCGGTAAGTAGTTCATTCAACATCTTCCGTACCGAAGTCAACCTGACTCCTCGCTTTCAAGGCAGTCCACTTTCTGCATATGACGTCAAAGTCTAAACGGTGACTACGTAATGCTTGACAATACATTAAAAAATTGTGTATAAACATCATGCGTTAGTCAAATAAACGTATTAATTGTTACGAAATATGTGCTTACGACGGGCTTACGATGAGAGATTCTTAAACGGGCTTTAGAATTGCGAGGATAGAAGGGAAACGAATATTTTTTACTGACCCCATCGCGTGGCATCGTTCTAAATTTTCAGGTACGAGTAGTAACTCTTCTGTCGTTTTTAAAGGCTTGATTTAAATTGAAGATAAGGACAATAAATTTTTAGGAAATTATTTATTAGAAGATGTGCAATGGGAAGCAAAATACAAGTATTTTCCTCGCAACTCGTTTCGAGCAGCATGATGCGGCTTATTTCAATTCTAACACGTAGTTGTGAATTGGATGGTGGCGGGGGTATACATAAATTGCAACATCAATGACAATATTTTTTATTGTAGGCATACGAGCGAGTGGGCCACCTGATGGAAAGCAGTCACCACTGTCCATAGACATTTGCAACACAAAAAGAATTTCGTTCGCCCTTCTCTTAAAAATCCCAATTTCAAAACTACTCGAAAAACCGAATAAGGTAAAGTTCCAGGGTTCGACTGTTCGTATAAAGAAGGTATGAGCAAATCTAACAGTCGTAGAAGACCAATCGTCAATGTGGTGTAGATGAAATCTCATTACGGCGTTAAGTGCGATGGCAGAACGTGGATGCCGGCATTAAATTAAATAGCCCATCAAACACTTCATTTACAGTCACAACATAATACAGTCAATAAAACACACATAGAGCTGCAATGTTTCTCCGGAGACTGAGCGGTTCAAGACCGCTTGTAAAATTAGAATACCACTAAATTTTACCGTTGAACGTTATAAAATTGGAGGGTTTGACACTGAGGTGCTGTACTCAAGCAACGCTGCGAAAAATACTCCATGTGTGGCCGGAATTGCCCTTAATAAACGGTCAATATATATGGTCATACGTGAAATATCGTCTAGCACGATTCAATACCCCCCCCCCCCCCCCCGTTTCTTTAGAGCTATCTTAACTTTACCCTACAAATGATTACGGAACTATACTGGTGCTAGTTATTTCGACACCTAAAACGTTAATACTGTCAGAGATGGTAAGATGTGTACTAGAATAGAGGAACCTTGGTGAAAGTCTTTTTATGGATAACTCAGAGACTCGAGTCTTCTAGGGGTTAAATGAAATGAGTTTTCACTCGCCGCACTCTTAGACCCGCTCCAGAGATGTCTCAATTTCAGACCCAAGCCTTACCCTTCTCATCCACTTCGCCCACGAAAAATTCACGGGGCTAATATATATATATATATATATATATATATATATATATATATATATATATATATATATATATATATATATATATATATATATATATATATATATATATATATATCCACGTTTGCAGTTTCGCGGGCTGCCCGTAAGATGGCAGTTTTGATAAAACTGGCCTGTGCCAAACCCTGTCAAAGGCCTTAGTAACACAGAGACTATCTACAAATGCTAATGAGGGCAAGGTGTAGGCTTTTGGGTTCTTGTTCTCAATAGCTGTAGCCCATGTATAGAATAACGTAAGACCAGAAGATCACCCAAGGAGCATCCTTAACAAAATCTATATTGTTTGTCGCTTATCAGCCGATGATCTTTCAGGTACTGTAATAGCTTTTTAATAATTGTATAACAAGTCTGCAAGAATCGCACTTGGATCTCTCTGCCTACCACGTAAGGGATCTAGCGAGAAGATGTACGTATAATTATATACTCCATCACCTTAGAAAGAAAAGAGGTGATTGCTATTGGCCTTTAAATTAACGGGTTAAATTTGTCACCCTTTTTGGAAACCAGCTGAACTAAGGCAGCGTTGTTTAACGCCGCAGGAACAATACCGTGCTTGTAGGAGATTCGGAAAATGTGCATTGACACCTGTATAAGCTCGGGAGCGCAAGCTTTTAGTAAAATTGCGGCGAGACCATTTGGCCCGTTCGACTTATCGATGCCGAAGGAAAACCAAAGCTCGCCTTTAAATTCTTCTACGTAAATGAAATGTCGGGGATTAATTTTCCATAGGTTGGTATTCTTGGGTTGGTGGAGGCTTTCACCGGTCATTAAGAGGTGAAATGAGCGCGAAGAGGAAGCCCAGTAAATTTGCTTTCTCTTTACCGCTCTGGGCCAAAGTCAAAATAGTAGAAAAACGAACTGGTACTTGCTTATATTTACTGAACTGTATCAAAATTGCGGTCAATCACATCACGTAATCCATGAACGGCATAAAACTTCACGGGCAACTCGAATAAACTTACAGAAATGATAAATAACTTATAGAAACGATACCTGCCTTACCTCATCAAAAGCTAATTCATTAACATAATACCCTGACTGCCACTTTGGTCAAATGGTTAGCGACACTGATTACGTAATTTTTGGGGTTCGGGTGCGATTCCCGACAGGGACAAACATTTTTGTGATAGAATAAATGTTTGTATTTCTAAGATTGGGTGTTTATTATATATATTCCAATGTTTATATTTTATATATGTTTTTCTATATGCAAGTATCGTTGACGTTGACCAAATTACAAGCAAATATTGGCTTACTTTATGGTGAGATGTATTCGTGAAATTATCTAAATAATACCGTAGTTTAACTCATATCAAGAATCATATAAAGTTTAATATTTTTTGCAAAAAATAATGTTTATTTAGTAATTTTATGTAGATACAAAACTTTTGCTATTCATGGGAGTCTCCTTTTAAGAATTTAATACCTATTCTAAGAGACCCCGCGTTTCTACGACAAAAAACATTTGTGAATAACTGGTTTGTAACAATTAGAAACATTATTAATAAATCAAAGTCACATAAAGAAATAAATAATTTACTTACATGATTGCACCAGAAGGCATAGTAAATGCCCGATGTGTATATCGCAAGCAATGAGAGCGCGATGCCAAAGAGATCGTACATCAGGAATGTGTTGTAATCTTGCTCTGATCGACACGAAAACGTGTGATATAGCGCCGAGAGAGCCATACATATCTGTGAAGAGAAATGTATAATTAGCTAAAGGCAGCTTGATTATATGGTAAACAATCATTACCACTTTCCTAGCATAGTAGCATTTTCTCGCGGTATAATCCGCGTAAGTCCCGATCCCGCAGCAAAATTGAATAAAATGCCAGGATTTATATTGCGTATTATGTATTGAGATATTACAGAGAACATATAAAACAACCTATGTGTTATATTATAGATATCCAAATATTGAGATATAGTGCAGCTTTCTACTGGTGAAATAATTTTCAAGAACGGTCCAATGGTTCCAGAGACTACTTTCTACAAACAAACTTACGAACTTAACCTCTTTATATTAGTATTATTATAACTCACAAACTATATACTCTATCCCGCTTGGGATACGCACTCTTTTTATTTATTTTATTTATTTATATTCATGCACAACAAAAAAGTACACAGGTTAAACTTAACGCCCTTAAGGCATTCGATACTAGCCAACCTCGTGCAAAACAGAAATATGACTAATGGAGGTGGTGCATCTTAATTTACTTAAGAACAGACTAGTCTTTTTCTCATCAGTGAATACATTTGATGCTATTAAAAATATTTGAGCATGTAGCAATACATGATACAGAACGAGATAGAATGAGCCCTGACATGCGCACACTACCGAACTTGTTTGTTAATAAAAACTGATTGCCTCTACCGTCTTGTCTACTAAAGCTAGCATGGTTGCATACATGATTTGACTCAATAGTTAAGGCGAGGCATCGCGACATACGGGAAAAAACTGGTTTGCTTAATCACTTTTTTTTGTATTGATTGTTAAATAACAATTTTACAAAAATTACACGATATACCTCAATATATTATCTAAGGAATGTGCTAACTCATTACATGATACAATATACTTTACTCGATCATATGAAATTCCGAAAACAGGCTAAAAAAATCTCTAAAACAAATAATTTGTTAATAATATTTCTAATCTTCCACATGATTTTTATATGGTGATATTTAGTTGTAAATACAAAAAAGAATGTGCTAAATTTTAGTTTTCAGCTGATGTCCTACACTTATTTATCCGAAAATTAACACGTTTCCCAGCGGTTTAAGAACATACCGCGCCACCCATTTTCTATAGAATTGACACGCGTCGAAATACCTCGCCTTAATAAGACGATAGTCGAGATGATAATCACTTTTACTTGTCAGTAACAGTTTTATCTACCACATATAACATGTTTTAAATACATAATTGTTTTACTCGTGTTATTACGATTTTATTCAAATGTAGATAAGTAGTATTTTTTAAAGTTTTATATTGGAGAAAAGCAATTATGACCTGTGTTAAGCGTAAATGATATGCACCTATGTGTATTATATACTGCACATAAATGTGAAAATAATATGCGTGTCTTCAAAATTATCTCTTAGACGCGAAAATTTTTGTCATGGGATGTATATTAGGACAAACGAGATATTTGTTGACATTGGCACATACGTCGCGACCTATCTTATGTTTATCCTTAACGGATAGGTTTTACAAATAGTAGGAATTCATTTCGTTTTCAAACATTTGCCACAGCAAACGTATCATATGTGCGTGCCTTTATAATCTTCGAAGTTGTAAAACAGCGTTTCCCATTTGCCGGGTCGTGACCCGGTACCGGGCCATCAAGAAAAAATACCGGGTCGCAACATTCCCGCCTTGCTTTTAAAATATTACCTACTATAGATCGACGCAACGCGACGCGACGCGACGAAAATTCGTAAGCGTTGAGTAATGACAAAATAGGCGACATCAAGATATTAATAAGTAAGCATTAATTAAACCTTTTTACTATTATGAAATATGTATTATTTCAGCTAATAGAACCAGCTTGGGTTTAAAAGTATTAAGTGGGTCACGAAGGGGCAGTGTGAAAATTACCGGGCCATATCAAAAATGTTTGGGAAACACTGCTGTAAAACAAACGCGTATATAAGAAGACCTAGAATCGACTCATCCGAATCGCATAGAACTCTACCATAGAGTTAGAATATTATTGTGATGAGCGTGCTTATGAATTAAATGTAATTTATTTATTTATTTAGTATAAATTGCACTGCAGCAAACTCATAATCTAAAGAAATACAATACTAGATACCTACTTGATAAGAGAACAGCTTTCGAAAATGTTTAAAGGAGGAAAGGCAGAAGCTGTATTAAGGAGGATTCAGGTTTACCATTAAGAAGTTATTTAGATACCTATCTGCGCAGCAATAGTTATTATTTTTGCACATGCAAAATGAGAAAAATATTTAATAAATGTGCGAACGATTTAACTTTAGTGCGAAAAATAACTGTGAATCATATTGAAATACAGTCCACGAGTTAACACCCATTTTATTGTTGACTAGCTGTTGCCAGCGACTTCGTCCGCGCGGACTTCGTTGACTCCGCACAGCCGCACCCCCGTAGGTGATAGCGTGATAATATGTAGCCTATATGTTGACCCGACCTATTAGTAATATTCATGCAAAATTTGAAGTAAATCCATGCAGTACTTTTTGAGTTTACCCCGGACATACATACAGACAAACAGACAAAAATTCTAAAAACTATATTTTTGGCTACGATATCGATTGTAGATCACGCCCCCAAGTATTCTTTTAAAAAAATATTCAATGCAGTTTTGACTTTCCTACGATTTTATTATATGTATAGATTAACAAATACATACTTGAACTTCGCTAGTGAAATACCAAAATTTGATTGTTTGAAAAATTTCGAAGTTATGTCGAAAAAACACTTCAAAATTTTTCTTGAAAAATTTTGAAAAGTGTTTTTTCGACTTTTAACCGAATTTTGATGAAAACGCATTAGACGTAGTTTTTTGAGGGATAGAGCTGATTAGTTTTTGTACTCAATCGGTACATTATTCTGGAACTTCATTTTCATGTACTGTGCAATAAAAACATTAATCTGGAAGTTATATTAAAAATATACTGTTTCGCCAAAATTTTTTTTTAAATTTCTCAAAATCTACTGGGCCGACTTGGTTCAAATTTCCAGGTCTAAGTGGAGCGGAATCCGATTGAATACACGTTAACCGCGTTTCGATCGGTCCAGCCGTTCAAGTTATGAGATCTTTACATACACACATACACACACACATACATACAGACACGCACTGACGTCATCGTGAAAATAGTCAGAAAAGGTTCCTAGGACCTCAAAACGCGGATATCTGGTAAAAACTCGATTTTAGAAAATCGAGGAAGAATCAGTAACTTCCTTATCTACATACGTATAAAAATTTGCAAAAGGGTGATTCTCTGTAAGGACGTCTTAAATCTGTACAAAACTGTCCGACCATTTTTTTTTTTATTTTATTAGAAAAAAAATTAACAAGGACTACAAAACTATCAGCTTAATCGTAATAAAGGAACAGCCGAATTAATTTTTGCTTTTTCGATATTTGTGTGTCTTTTGCATGCGTAACATGACAGGGGACTGATTTTTTTTATCAAATTGAGAAAAATGAAGCAAACTATTTCAATGCATTTAACTTTTTAAGTTCTCAATGAATGTTTACATTTACATTAGAATAATATTAGGACTTATGTATCCAATTTTATAAACAAATTATTAACAAAAATAGCTGCCAGGGGACTGAGTTTTGAAGTGGCCCAGACACATATTTCCAGCACAAACGGTGCTTTGACACTAAATAAAATGGCGATAAAGCGCTAACAGCTCTATGGTTATTAACTTAAGGCTAGTTAGAGCCTTATAAACCTTACAAAAGGTAAATTAACACGCTAGACTTTTTTTTTGCTTTGAACTTCTGGCAGGGGACTGATCTCAAATGCCTGCGACATACTTTGGTTTAATGAATTAAATGAAACAAATTAACTTTCGGTACTTTTTATTGAAGAAGATTGTTAGTTAACTAATTAAGTTTATAAACATTATGGACCAAATTATATATTATTGACGAATAACTCAAAATTTAATCTTAAAGTTTTAATTTTGGGACTGGGACAACCCAGGGGACTGACATTTCGGTGGGTTACGAATTTATAGCAAAAACCAAAATTTATTTCATTTTAGTTTTCAATGCTCCAAATACAATGTTTTTTACTTTCGTAATATTTTTTTTTAATTACAAAATAACAATTTTTGTAATAAAAAAAAACTTGAGAGGTGTCAAGGGACACCCGGATGGAACGAAGTTCCTTTTATTATTATTTACAAAAAACCTGTATAGACTCAACAAAAATAATCGTCGCGACACCACACTGCAAATGCAAAATAGAATTTCGGCACCCGGTTGAATTTCGGAACCCGGTCGAATTTCGGCACCCGGTCGATTTTCGACCCGCGGTCGAATTTTGGCATCCGGTCGAATTCCGGAACCCGGTCGAATTTCGACCCACGGTTGAATTTCGGCACCCGGTCGAAATAAGACCCGCGGTCGAAACTCGGCAACCGATCGAAAATCGACACTCGGTCGAATTTTGACACTCGTTCGATCTCTCTCGTCGTTCGTCGTTCGATCGTCTCTTTTGGTCGAAATTCGACATTCGGCCGAAATTCTGTATAAATGTCGAACATTTGGCACTGAAAAAAAGTAAACTCAATCAAATAGTAGATAGACTTTCAATGCACGAGCTAAAGGGAAGTGGCTGGATATTTCTGTGCTTACAATACCTTACTATAACAAAAAGTGTCGTGACAACTTTTCCTAAGAATTTTTTCCGTCTAGCCCCCTTTCACAACGCGCGATAAGGGCGTCCACAAATTACGTGAGGTGTTTTTTTAAATTTACTGTCCCTTCCTCCCCCCCTGGTGAGATATCGTGAGATTTTATTCAACCCCCTCCCCCATCCTCCAATCTCACGTGAGATTTTTCAAAATGTGGGTTTCTTAAATATGTAAACGCGTTGGATTGTTATTGTAAAAAGAAAAAAAAATCTTCGTGCTTTTTCGCGATTCGCGATATTTGCCTAGAGCCCCCCTCCCTCCAACATAAGATTAGATGAGATTTGACTCGACCCCCTCTCCCCCTTAAACATCTCACGTTATCTGTGGACGCCCCCTAACGAACTTCGTTCCAAAAATGCCCGGAACAGCAAAAAACATACTTACAGAGAATCACCCAAAATGACATTGGACTGTGGAACTGGAATAACATCACAATTGTTATTTGGAATTCAGTTATTTATTTATTTTTTAAGTTTACTGTAATACACCCACGGGCCAAGACTTAAATTGACAATTTAAAATCATGTTTTTTTTTTCAAAACGCTTGAATTTGTAAAGTAACTGTTGTCCCCTCTTTGGTCTAGTGGTCCGGGGTCGGTGTCGGTGTTAACCGCGTGAGGTTCCGGGTTCGATTCTCAAGTCGGGCAATTCAAAAAAGGTGTTTTTCAGTTTTCTGATAAAAACAACGTTGCTCGAGATTGGAAAGTGCACGGTTGGCGATAGACTTGCCACCTACCACATTTTGGGACTAACGGCCGGTTTCCGAAACGCAAATTAATTTTAACAAGTAATTAATCAGTGTTTAACATAATTTTACAAGCAAATGATCTGTTACCGATTAATTAATAAATAAACAAAATATTCACGGGACAAATTACACTTACTGATCTAACCCCAAAGTAAGCAAATTGTTTGCTTGTGTTATGGGTGTTAGTCAAAGATACTAATACATAGAAATACATATACAAATACTAGAATATATTTAATAAACACCCAAACCCGGAAATACAAACATTTATTCTCATCACACAAATGCTTGTCCCCTTCGGGGATCGAACCCGAGCCCCGTCGATTTCGTTGGTCAGGGTCGCTAACCACTCGACCAACGCGGTAGTCAAATTTAATTTGCGTTTCGGAAACCGGCCGCGAATACCTTCGGTTAATCGTGAGCGCACTAGTTGTACTTTTTTCTAACTGTTATTATAACAAAGCAAGCACCACAAACAAGCAGTGCAACACCTAGATTAAAGCAAATTGATACAGTGTATCGATTTTTTTCAATTCGTTGCCTCACCACTATAAAGAAAATTAGTTTTAAATTGACCCGATGTTGATTGAAATGAAAATGAGCACATAGGTACCTATTACAGGTACCTAAACCTGAAATAGACATAGGATACTATATATTCCGAAAAACTAAGTTGCTCCCGTGGGATTCACGAAAAACTTTTATTGCATAATGCAGAGGGCTACTGGTTGCAGCTAGTTATAATTTTATTCGCATTTTCAATGTTCGAAAATGTTACAACTACAATCGGATTTTGCTTTTCGCACTATTTCTCATCCGAATCCGTGCAAATATGAAACTTAAAAATATTGACCAACCTATATCAAAGCAATTTCATTTATACGTAGAACGTAACGCAAAGGAACCTTAACATCGTTATGTGTCCTTTCATTTGTCATAAGCTTTTGTCATAAACTACACTTTCAGCATTTTCCAAATATCTAAAGGCGATGGTTGACTCTTTCCATCAGGAGACCCATCTGTTTGTTTGCTATGTTATAATATAAAAAAATAACTCATGTGACGGTAGCGAAATTGACCTTCTGCTCTTCCATTTAAATAAGAAAACAGAAGATCAAGAAAATCTCTGATTGCGGAAGAAATTGATGGCCGAAGTAGCCGTAGTAAGAAATATCAGCTCTTGCCAAAATAGGTGAACATATTTTAACACATCATTTATTACGTCTAACCAAACATATCCAGCTAAGAACAAACGTCATTCAAGGGTGTAAAACTTTTTGATTTATATGAACTTTTATTCGTATACGAAATTTTATTCGTACAAAGCAAAAATGTTTACACCCTTGAATCACGTTTGTTTTTTAGCTGGACATCTTTGAATAGACGCGACGTACCGAACGCTGAGTTAAAATATGTTCACCTATTTTGGAATATATTTCTTACTACGGCTACTTCGGCCATCAATTTCTTCGGCAATCAGAGATTCTCATGATCTTCTGATTTCTTATATAAATGGAAGAGCAGAAGGTCAATTTCGCTACCGTCACATGAGTTTTTTTTTTTTTTTTATATATATATATATCATAGCAAACAAGCAGATGGGTCTCCTGTAGGAAAGAGTCAACCATCGCCTATAGACACCAAAGATGTTAATGATGCGTTGTTATATTGAGGCAAGATCTAATGCCACGTGAATAAGTTTACCGGCTACCCTCCAAACCGGAACACGACAGTGACAAGCACTGATGCTATTGCGGTAGGATTGGGTAAAGTGGTGATACCAGACCCGGGCGAGACAATGCAGAACTCTACCACCTAGTGGTTTTAAGGTGAAAAATTTATTAGCTGTTTCACTTTTCTGTCATGCAATAGTTCTTGTAACTAATCTAGCAGCTGCCTAAGGTCACAAATTATATAATAGTTACTAAGGTGTAGAGTTTGTGAAGTTAGGGCTTGTAGAGTTATAATATTGTCTTATTAACATTTTACATAAAAATATTTTTGATGGGATCCGAATCCAAAACTTTACGGAAAAGTTAATCAAAATCGCTTTTTCGATATCCATATGAAGATAAAAGAATATAAGCGCAGTACTGCCACTGGCCAGTCTACTCTAGTGCTAGCAGTGTCAGGACAAAATACTAGAGACTATCAGAAGTCAATGTTACATACAAGTAATAATTCGAGCATAGCACACATAAACACCTGTCACGGACGCAATATCTCGGACTGGTTCGGCCCAAACTGTCCCAAAACATTCCGAGATATCACATCCATGAGAGGTGTCCATGTGTGCGTTGCTCGAATATTACTAGTATGTACATTGACTTCTGTTAGTCTCCAGTATTTTGTCCTGACTCTTTGCTATCACTAGAGTAGTGTGGTGTAAGTGCAGTCCGCACCGATTCTCGTATTCTCATACTCATTTGGGCTACATCGTTAGTCATTACCATTAAGATTACACGACCACAAACATCGTAAATCTTCACCAATCGTTTGACATCACATTGAACTGTAATCACTAAGTATGCGCGTTATAAATGTATGCCAATCCGGTTTGTAGTTTGCACTGCTGATATGTTTTTTGCGAAACGTATAACATTTTGTAACGACATAATTATGTCTGGAAATTTCTAACTAACGTCAACAATTAAGTTTTTTTGTATCGATTCAACGGTTTTTATACCGTAACTCATTAGACAGCAAACAAGTAGATGGAACCAAGAAAGAAACAACCGTCGTATATAGACACCAAAATGTTTATGGTGCGTTGCTATCCATGTGGCGTGGTATTAATGCCACAGCATAAGTTTCCCGGCTACCTTATCCTCCCAACCGAAACACGACAGAGACAAGCAATGACGCTATTACGGCTGGAATTATCGACATCATCTGGAATAGATAAGACGGTGGTACCAGAACTGGGTGAGACGTTGCAGAAGTCTACCACCTAGTAGTCACGAGTCACGACCGAAGAGTCACGTATAGCCAATCGTTCGCGTTTTACGAACTGCCAGACGGAATGGCAGGGCGCCAATTCTCCAAAAGGGGCCCAGGTTCCAGTTCAGACATAAGAGTCCTAGGTTTGAATTTAGAGGTCGTGCAATTCATTCTAAACAAGTTTTTCCTGTTTTTCTGCAAAAATTGTCCAGGATATTTAGTCTACTTATCTATGTATCTTGGCTGGCCATCTGACTTGACCATCTTTTACACAGCGGGATTTAATACCGTTGGCTAATAATGGGTGCACTCATTGCAACTGAGTTTTTTAATATTATAAGAAAGCAAACAAGTAGATGGGTCTCTTGATAGAAAGGGTCAACCATCGCCCCTTACCCTCCAAACCGAAACACGACAGGGACAAGCAATAACGCTATTGCGGCAGGAATAGGTAAGGCGGTGGTATCAGACCCGGACAAGACAATGCAGAACTTTACCACTTAGTAGTTATGGTAGTAACCAGTATAGTCAATCGGTCGCCTATTACGACCTGTCTGGCAGAACGGCAGTTGACCTATTCTTCAAAGGAGCCCGTAAACAATACGCGGAGTCTACAATTTCGAGGATATAGGCTTGACGTCATTTATTTTCTTATTTTTTGGTTTTTAGTTTTCGTATATTTGTATTATTATTTTTTTACCAGTAAAAGTACATGGGATTTAAAACCACGAATTATTTTTTAAATTAAGTACGTATTAGTGCTTAATTTAATGACTATCAAGTCATACTCTGTATATGTAAAATATTATGTTGTAGCTTTAATTAGGATAGAATATACGAGTACGTAAATTCATTATTTAAATATTATTTATTACGTGGGATGAATTCATTTATGAATTTTATATTCTGTAACCTTACAACCTGTAAAAGCGGTAAATCATTTCATGGAAAATATAAAAATACGTACTTAGGACTATTTTTTCACTTGTTGGGCCAATATAACTAGAGCACCAAACAAGTTTATAGTTTCCTGGTTTAAAGAGATAATTATCGCCAATAGACACCATATGACAGAAGTGCGTTGCCGTAACACTGACGCTGTTATGACAGGAATAGGTAATACATTAGTGCCGAAACTAGAGGAGACCTTACACGAAACAGTAGTGACCTTAAACGGAACACACGAGCCGCCTGCCTAGAAAGTAAATAGCCATTTTCCAAAAGGATCCCGGACCAAGATACTGGAGAACATCGTCAACAAGGAGCAATGATACTCGTTTGTTATATATATAGGTGGAGCATCTTTAAGAATAAATTACCCTCGTAAAATTGTCGACAGGAAATGACACCACCATTTAACGTAGCATATAAATTATATGAACACTGTTGCATTGTAAGCAAAAAACTATGTATTGCCTTTACAATTCTGTTGTAATGAATATTTTACATGCAATCGGTTTGAAATCGATTCAATTTTTATCGTAATCTGTACACAAAATAAATAGCACATAAATAAGTCAAATAATCTATACATATAATAAGATCGTAGGAAAGTCAAAACTGTACATTGAATATTTTTTAAAAGAATACTTGGGGCGTGATCTACAATCGATATCGAAGCCAAAAATATGGTTTTTAGAATTCTTGTCTGTTTGTCTGTATGTATGACCGGGGTAAACTCAAAAAGTACTGCATAGAGCTGGAGAGCTGGTGACCTAAAACGATTTTGTTAAAACATGTCAAAGAAATACCACAAGAAAACCAACGTTCAAATAAATAAAAAAATATGTAAACGGTAGACACTACAGGCCATCCCTGAAACTTCCCGCTACATTAAGATAATTTAAGTTCAAAAGAGTAAAAACTATAAGCACAGATTTTTTCAGTTCAAACATCTATTTTGTTAAAAATGGCAGTATATTGATTTTTGAAAAACTTTATATTTTGGAAACTATTCCAACTCATTTTTTGAGATCTAAAATATTACTTTAGCTAAATAATGAATAGGTTGAAAAATTTTACAGCAATGTCAAAAAACAGCTTCTTAGAAAATTTTCGACATTAATAATAATAATAATTTCTTTATTTGCATAAAATTGACAAATTGATAAATCGATACCTATCGAACCATTGGTAAATCCCGAACGAATTGACCGGTTTTGATAAAATTAACTGCATATGACGCAGTTTTTAAAGGAGAAAAACTGATGAGATCTTTAAGTCAATAGGTGGATTAGCGTGAAAGTTATTTCAAAAATATTCAGTAAGTTTACTAAAAATTACGTAATTTTTATGTTTGAATGAAAAGCAGTATTTTTTGAAAATTAGATTCGATTTTGATTTTTGAAACGATATTCGACGTAGTTTTTTAGTATTAAAATATCGTAGAGTACCAAAAAATAATTGGTTGAAAAATTTCGAAGTTATGTCGAAAAAAACTATTTTCAAAAATTTTCGTCAACGATTACTCACGAACCGACAAACCGATTTTGATACAATTTATGTGTATATTTACACACATATACACACACACGCACATACATACATACATACATACATACATACATACATGCATACAGACATACTGACGTCATCGTGAAAATAGTCGGAAAAGGTTTCTAGGACCTCAAAACTTGGAAATCTGGTGAAAACTCGATTTTCGAAAATCGGGGCAAATCAGTACCTTATCTACAGCTGTTTTTTCTTACGTGTCTTTTTTAGTAAACAATAATGGCAGACCAGTGACTTAAATTAGTCACAGACAATTAGTATGGTAGTGAAAAATCAAAAGATCTATTGAATAAGTATGACAAACTAAATTGAATGTATGATATTTATTGTAACAACTATCCATCCATTTTGTTATATTATTACAAAGTATTATAATTTTTATAATCTATATTAATCTATATATATTAATGTTATCCATATTCCATATTATAATTTATAACATTACAGAAAGTTTGAATGGATGTTCTCAATCACACAAAAACTATTGAACGGATTTGAATGAAATTTGGCACACATATAGGTGATAACCTGAATTAGCACTTTTTATTCCGGAAAAATTGGTTGCTCTGCGGGATTCACCAAAAACTATTATAATGCAGCAGCTGCACTTTGCAGCTAGTTATATTATAAATACGAAAGTTTGGATGGATGTTTATTACTCAATCACGAAATAATTTCTGAACGGATTTAAATGAAATTCGGCACACAGGTAGATGATCATCTAGAATAGCATTCAGCTTTTTTTTATCCCGGAAAACCGAGTTCCTACGTGATTCATCAAATATTTTTATAACGCAGAGAGCTGCGGGCTGCAGCTAGTATTTTATGCGAAAGTGTGTTTGTTTGTTTGTCTTTCTTTTAGTTAAGTTAAACTTGTTACTATGCTGTAAAAAAACTAAAATACTTCTGCTGGTAGATACCACAGAATTTTTCCTTGTCACTAAAGGCATCGAACTTTCTGCGATTTCAAATTTTTGTGCCAACGTCAGTACACTCAAGAGAAATCGAAATCCACTAAACCCAAGCCAAGTAAAACAGTTGAGAATGAGATCGAAGTCCTAAAAACAGTCCAAAGTCACCAAAAAACCACGAAAAACAGCCGAAAACACAGAAACCACATTCTCGCAACAAAGAAGGAAACGGATTGAGTAAATTTTACTTTCACTTTTCAGACCTTAATTTAGTGTCATCAAAATTTTAAATTGTGCAAACTTCGTTAATGTTGCGTCATTTTTACTGTTATCGTAAGTGTCATGGTTACTACTAGCAAAATGGTGGACTTGTACATAATTCTAAATAATTTAATTATTTTTTTAATATTATAAGACAGATGCATTTAAATAGAAGAACAATTAAAAAAAAAACAATAATCACTTTTTTCTAGAAAATAAAGACACGTAATCAATAATCGTTTTTCATTTATTACTAAAATAGTTTAGAAAAATAAGTATAAAAAACTAGGAATCTTCGCAGGATGGGAGGAGTATCATTAGATACATACATCCTAAATAATTTAATTAATTTTATAATATTATGGGACAAGTGAATTTAAATATAACTATTAACAAAAAACAATACTTACGTTTTTTTGCGTTACAAGATCATCGAATTATTGTAATATACAATGATTAAATAACCTGCCTTGAATAAAAATAAGATTTTATTTTATTAACAGCAGGTTACTTTACTATTACAAAATTATTTACATTTAAGAGCAAGGATTTAAAAAATTATCATTAACAAAACTTACATATTTAACGATACTTAAAGTTATTACTATAGCGATACCTCAGTTACAAAATTATTTTTAAACACTATAATATGTATCGCTACTCATATAATAGAACGAAATTGTTAACGCTAAATAATGTTATGATACCGATACTGTTTTGTGATTGGTTCACCGCGTTTCATGCTGTTTCGTGATTGGTGCGTCAACTAGCTCTAGAAGGGAACGTCATAATACCATATAACATAATGTTAATTCGTAGTGTATAAACAGAGTGTAATGAATAACGTTATTAAACAGTAACAAATTCTGTATCATTTTTGGTTAATTTTATACTTGAAAATAACGTTTTGTCATGCTACAAGCAATAATGTTACCACAAAATACCTATATTAATAATCTCTTAAACAAGGATTATATATTTAAATCCTTGTTTAAGAGATTGAAAAACTGTATTATTACTTTAAAAGTGTTAATCTTTGAAAGCTTAATGCTATTCCAGATCATCATGTATCTGTGTGCCGAATTTCATTTAAATCCGTTCAGAAATTATTTCGTGATTGAGTAATAAACATCCACCCAAATTTTCGTATTTATAATATAACTAGATGCAAACTGCAGCTGCTTCATTATAATAGTTTTTGGTGAATCCCGCAGAGCAACCAATTTTTCCGGAATAAAAAGTGCTAATTCAGGTTATCACTATATGTGTGCCAAATTTCATTCAAATCCGTTCAGTAGTTTTTGCGTGATTGAGTAACAAACATCCATTCAAACTTTCGCATGTGTAATATTATTAATTATAATATGGAATATGAATAACATCAATATAGATAGATTAATATAGATTATAAAAATTATAATACTTTGTAATAATTGTTTGTAATATTTGTAATAATATAACGAAATGGATGGATAGTTGTTACAATAAATATCATTCATTCAATTTAGTTTGTCATACTTGTTCAATAAATTTTTTAATTTTTCACAACCATATTAATTGTCTATGACTAATTTAAGTCACTGGTCCGCCATTATTGTTTACTAAAATGGACACGTAAAAAGAAATAGACTGTATATTAATAATCTCTTAAACAAGGATTATATATTTAAATCCTTGTTTAAGAGATTGAAAAACTATATTATTACTTTAAAAGTGTTAATCTTTGAAAAATAGTGATTCAATAAAGGGGGTATTTTAAATTCTACAAGTCAGTATGTTTTAACATTTAGACAGTTTGTATATTTTTCTATATATATTATTATAACCTATTTGTCGTAGTTTAGGAATATTTATCTTTGATAAGGAATCATTCAATTAGTCATTCAAATTCGTTCATTAACGCACGTGTCTATCAATTTCATAGACAATCGGATATTCCACATGTCAAGTTCACATGGTATTTTTCAACTGTGGAAATAAATTTTGTATTCTAATAAGTTTTCGTAAATTAAATATGATAAAATAATATATTAGAAACAGTTTTTAGTGCCAAACAAACCGTTTATAATGAATGAATACGATAATCTAATTATATTTAATTCAATGTATATGATTGATGTGAAACTTTGGTGTTTTTACAACAAGTGGAGTTTGTTTACCTAAAAAGACACGTAAAAATAAATAGACTTTACATATGTAGCGGGATGTTAAAAAAACGCATCCACATCGGTTCACGAGTTACGGTGCCACAGACAGACATAACGGTCAAACTTATAACAGCTCTTTTTGCGTAGGAGGATAACAATAGAAAAAGACGCCTTCTTGAATTACATTACAGTTACATAATATTATGTAGGAATCGTGTGACAAAATATACCATAACACTGCTTAGGGGATTTTATTTCTTGGATCATATATGGATATATTCAATTTCCCTCAAGAAAATTCTGCCATCTCCTTAGATTTTATAAAATCTTACCTAGACTGTACTGCTAAGTGAATAAATAATACCATAAACAACGCAGTAAAACTAGATCTTCGCCAAATTAAACTAGGGAGTCTATACCCTTTATATAAACATAATATAACCAAATTGATCGTTTGAAAACCTGTTATCAATCTTAACATTTTAATAATTACTACGTGATAGGTACTTCCAAAAATTCTGAACTACGAGTATACCAAAGGTGCAAAACAGCATCAATGCCAATTAGTACCAACTACGTCAAGCAGTTGTTACTACCGGTTGAACTAAATCGAAGCAGTCATATTTTATTTGATAAATGGCTTTGGTTGTCGGTAAGACCTTTTTAGATACCTCTAACAGACTAGATACTGTTACTAAGATATTTATATATGTATGAAGCAATGTAAGTTTCTTGCCTCAAAACTAATGAATAGAGAATTCAATCCCGTAAGAAATTATTCAATCTCGGTATTTGTGGGACTAGACATTATCAATTCAGCGGGATCCAGATATCTGCTGGATCCCGTATGGCTAATAAGACTGAAAATAATTTATGACAAAAACCTTTCAAGTGAATCAATAATAAGAATCAAATTTTTTAAAATGATTTTAATGATAATAATTATTTTTTTAAGGTTAGAAGAATTTGAAAGTAGATAATTACATATTATTTTGAAAGTAGCTTCTCAAAAACGTAAAAGTATTCATTGTTTCATTCGCTAAACGGTTCCTGATCACGTATATATTATGTACTATCTGTTGTCCGCAACTTTGTCCGCGCGGACTTCGTTTACTCCGCACAGCTCCTCCCCCGTAGGTGATAGCTTGATAATATGTAGCCTATATGTCGACCCGGCCTATTAGTAATATTCATGCAAAATTTGAAGTAAATCCATGCAGTACTTTTTGAGTTTACCCCGGACATACATACAGACAAACAGACAAAAATTCTAAAACCTATATAACTATTTGGCTTCGATATCGATTGTAAATCACGCCCCAAGTATTCTTTTAAAAAAATATTCAATGTAGTTTTGACTTTCCTACGATTTTATTATATGTATAAGTATAGATAACCAGCAGCGAAGAACCAAAATTAGTCGACGCGTGTTGCAATTTTTCACTTTTATTCAATCCCGCGATGAATCCCATTTAATTTACATTTAATTCACTAGGTGGTAGAGTTCTGCATTGTCTCGCCCGGGTCTGATACTACCGCCTTACCTATTCCTGCCGCAGTAGCGTCAATGCTTGACATTGTCGTGTTCCGGTTTGGAGGGTAAGGTAGTTGATAAAATTCTGAAAAAAAATGAGCATCATTACGCGCGTGACTTGATCGAGTTTATATATGATAAATTCGTGACTTTGAAGATGAGTTATATGAGAGTCGGTTTTGTGGTTTACGTTTTTATATAGAAATATATTTTTTTGTAATTTAGGTAACGGATGAAAACTACTTATAAATGTCAAAAATGTTAACGATTAAAAGCCTCAAAAATTTAAGTGGCTACTTTACCCGCTAAACTGTAAGACAACGTCAAAAACGTTATAAAATGTGAGATGGCTTCTAAGATAACTCATAGAAGGAATACAAAACCGGGATCCCGCGTGCTATGCGTAGGACTTGTCCTATTCTTTTTTATATCATAAGATAGCAAACAAGTAGATGGGTCTCCTGATGGAAAGAGTCAACCATCGCCTATAGACACCAAAGGTGTTAATGGTGCGTTGCTATCTTGTGGCGAGGTCTAATGCAACATGCATAAGTTTACCGGCTACCTTACCCTCCCAACCGTAACACGACAGTGGCAAGCACTGACGCTTTTGCGGCAGGAATAGGTAAGGTGGTGGTACCAGACCCGGGCGAGACAATGCTGAACTCTACCACCTAGTAGCCACGATGTTAGTGACTCGTGTTACTAATCGGTCGCTTTTTAAGACCTGCTTGGCGGAACGGCAGTTGGCCTATTCTTCAAAGGAGCCCGGGACCAACACGGGGAAAATCGTTGTGTAAAGATAAGACAGTCCCAGGGTTTTACCCGCATATTTACCGTTCCCGTGGCTTTACGAGATAAAACTATCCTATGTCCTTTCTCGGATCTCAAACTATCTTTGTACCAAATTTCATTCAAATCGGTTCAGTGTTTCAGGTGTGAAGAAGAGACAGACGGAGTTATTTTCGTAATATTAGTATGGAACATATTATTACGAATCATATCATTACACCTGCACAGTTAAAAAAAATACTGTAATTTCAAAGGTCAAAAGTCACCAAATTCTAGATTTCCATTTAGCATGGAATATAAGTTCCGACAAGTGCGTCCCATTGACAGTGAAAGTTGTCGAGAGATCAGAGCCTGAGTGACGCAATGAAAGTATGGACCATGATTACGGCATGCATTACTGTCGGACAATGATTCCTTTAGACTTAGTCTTAAGACTCAATATTACAAATATGAGTTGACACCACGCTTCACAAGTCTCATCAAGTCAATATCTACATAATAGCCTGACTGATAATACAAAAATCTCGAAACAATTGTTAATATTTATTGCTATGATTTATATAAGCAAAGAAAGTCGAACCAACCCGACCCACCAAAAACATTTAGGTATACCTATAATAAGGCTCAAGTTCATTTTTTTTATATATCATAAGATAGCAAAGAAGCAGATGGGTCTCCTGATGGAAAGAGTCAACCATCGCCTATAGACACCAAAGATGTTAATGGTGCGTTGCTATCTTGTGGCGAGGTCTAATGCCACATGCATAAGTTTTTCATGTTCACAATGATATTGAAAATCCATTCTAATATCATATAGTTCGTAAGTTTGTGTATTTGTAGGTTTGTGAGTTTGTAGAAAGTAATCCCTAGATCTACTAAACCAAATTTAAAAATTCAACAAAGAAAGCTACATTATTCCTGAGTATTATAAGCTTTATACTATCCCGTAAAATGATAAGTTTTTTTTTGTAATAGTCGGATTTACAAAGTAAGCTGCAGAAAAAAACGGTCTAACGAAAACATTTCTTTCGAACACAGCTTTAACGATGAGAACTCAGTACTAAAGCCACAGTTATAATTTCATCACAAGTAAGAATGTTAAACGCCCGTTAGCACGGGCCAGCTAGTACGTTATAAGCCCAAACAACAACCTTCACGTTCCTAGGAAATATATAGACACTAGTGACTAGACAGTGGTCCTTGGAACAAATTTTTTTTTTTTATTAATAAATAATAAATATTCACGGGACAAATTACACTTACTGATCTAACCCAAAGTAAGCAAATTATTTGCTTGTGTTACACATAAATACTGGAATAACCCGAAAAAACAAACATTTATGCTCATCACACAAATGCTTGTCCCCGTCAGGGTTGCTAACCACTCGACCAACGGGACGGTTACCCGATTCAAGATTTCTCGAAAATAGAATAGATTGGCATCTCATCAAAACGAAGCTGTTCACAAAAATTCAGCTTGTTATTAAAAAAAAAAATTTGTTTCTGGGAGCACGATTATTGGTACTTGAACAAAAACTAAAAAATTCACGTAATGTTGTTAAAGTACAGTAATTATTATAAGCAAAGTATGAATATTTTTTCAACTTTTATGGCGTGATATTGTTAAGTATATATTATGTAAAAAAGGCTTCACGAAGCGAAAAATTTTTACGATAATTACTTTTACATGTTCATTTTCGCCGTGTTGGTCCCGGCCTCCTTTGTAGAATAGGCCAACTGCCGTTCTGCCAGGCAGGTCGTAAAAGGCGACCGATTGTCTATCGAGTCACTACCATCGTGGCTACTAGGTGGTAGAGTTCTGCATTGTCTCGCCCGGGTCTGGTACCACCGCCTTACCTATTCCTGCCGCAATAGCGTCAGTGCTTGTTGCTGTCGTGTTCCGGTTTGGAGGGTAAGGTAGCCGGTAAACTTATGCATGTGGCATTATACCTCGCCACAAGATAGCAACGCACCATTAACATCTTTGGTGTCTATAGGCGATGGTTGACTCTTTCCATCAGGAGACCCATCTGCTTGTTTGCTATCTTATGACATAAAAAAAAAAAAAAATTAAGACTGAAGTACGAGAAAATTTTGTTAGTTGACAATCGTTTAACTTGTTGAAAAATTAATGTTAAGTAAAATTTCCAACGGTAATAAATTACTTATAGTATTCAGAATACATCATAACTTTTTCAAATTTAAAAAAGAATATTCAATGTCTGAAATAAATTAATTTATGTGTCGTACTCGCTTTTGAGGCCGTGCGCGCAACCTAAAAATGTCGTTCGGAGACCGATTTTTAGTGTTAAATTAAAATTATAAATAATGGAGATAGAGTTCTGGGATCTTAGAGTTTTTTCTTGGAAATTTCCTCATCTTTCTGATTTTTTTTTTGAAATTTCTTAAATATTAATAGTTTATGAAATATTGGCAAAAAACGAAACGCCATTTTTTTCAACTTTAATTGTTTATAACTTTTGCATTTTTATGTGCTATTACACGCTTATAGCACATTTTACTAGGCATCATTTCGGATCCAATGAGCTATCGCACATAATTTTATGAGCAGTATCTCTATTTTAGACCATTTTCAACTTGTCGCGCAGACTAAAAGTGTCATTGAAATCGGTTCAGTAGTCATTATAAGATAACAAATAATCATAGGGCCTACTTGATGGATAGAGACAACCATCGTCTATAGACACTAAAGATGTTAATGGTGCGTTACTTTTCGTGTAACGAGGTGTTAATGCCTTATGGATATTCCTTATACCTAACGATAATATGAGCAACGTCTCCAACGGATTTTGATCGTTGCCGTGTTCCGGTTAAGAAGGTAACTGGTAAATTTATGTATTTTGGCATTCCATCCTAGACACACGGATAGCGAAGCAACATTAACATCTCTGGTACGTATAGGCGGCGGTCTCTTTCCATCAGTAGAGCCATCAGAATGTTTGCAGTCCTATAATATAAAAAAGGTCGAAAAAATAAGAATCTTCGGAAAAATTGCAGTTACGATATGCTACGAGTTTATACCTCTTAACAATGTTTTGTTTATAAGTGTTAGCCGTTTAACGCATTTCATTAATAAATATGCATGTATTTTTTGTATAATAATTATAATAAATTACCACTTTCATTAACAAAGAAACGCTTACATAAAATAAAATTCGTCTTATTAATTTCAGTACATCATAATTTCATTCTTTTTCTCATGTGATTAAGGTTGACTATTAAATATCTAATGATATATTGCTATATACCTACATCTACATTTCTGCAAAGTTGTCGATACATTTTGACACAAAAATAAATTAACTTGTTGCAAAATTATATTGCAGTTCATATCAATTGATGCTTTTACAAATCTCACTTTTGGCTTTATGTATAATTTTTTGAATTGAAATTAATTATAAAAACTGGTCAAGTGAGAGTCGAAATCGCACACGTAGTGTTCCGTATCACTGAGCGGATATACTGAGATTGCTTGTATAAGGTACTTTGGAACCTAACTTTTTTATTTGTTGACGTGATAGCGGCCACAGTAACAGCATTACGCGAAAATTTTAAATGTCTACCTTTTTCTATTCAAGAGATAGAGCCCTAAGATAGATAGACAGCGGAGGAATATTAATATGCTTCACGCTTCACGTGATGGTTTGTCAATTCTTGGGTAAGGATTTTTAAGTCCTTTTAAAGTTGAAATTTGTTATTTGGTAGCTATGATTTAACAACACTGAAAATTATTTATAAGTTTTAAAAAGAAAGAAAATACTTTAGCATCGTTATTTTTTTATTTTATAAGATAAACACATATGCCCTCTTTTGATGGAAATTAACAAAACAGAACACGAAACGCTAAGCACTTACGCTATTGTAACGGGCAATGATACCATACCAAGCCAGAAGTTACAGACTTTATCACATAATAGTCAGGATGGTAGTAACGCATTTGACCATTCTTTCACCTTGTTCATACGGACCGTTCGTACTCCCAAGCGGAAGGTCAGAAGTTCTATTTATATATATACTATAGGAAAACTTTTTTCTTCAAAATGGGAAACAGCAAGATTATCACTACATAGTATAAAACAAAGTTGCTTTCTCTGTCTGTCCCTATGTACGCTTAAATCTTTAAAACTACGCAAAGGATTTTGATGCGCTTTTTTGCAATAGATAGATTAATCCTTGAGGAAGGTCTTAGTATATAAAACTTTCCGATATTCCCACGGGAAGAATAGCTACGCGGGTGAAACCGCGGGCAGGTCGCTAGTTATAAATAATTAAGCTTAAGAATAGCAAATAGCATTCCTGATGGAATGAAACAACCGTCATTATTATTAATTTGCTTCAATTTTTAACTCTTTAACAATGTAGGTTTATTTAAGTTTGTAATAATAGTCTAAAGAGAAATAATATTAACACACCCATATCTTTACGCTAAATCCATGACAAGGGTAGACATAATGGACCTCAACGGACAACAAAGACATATCATTTTGCAAATTTTTTGAACAATTCTAAAAATTTGGTAGAATAAGTCGAGGTGCTAAATTTGTATAGGTCATTCACCTCTTACATTCATGAATAATTTTAATAATTATTTAAATAAAATCAAAAGGAAACCTAACAAAAAATGATGTACTTTAACGGAACTAACAGTGACCAGTCGATGAAAATAAATAAATAAATAATAATTAAAAATATTCATGGGACAAATTACACTTACTGATCTAACCCCAAAGTAAGCAAATTATTTGTTTGTGTTGTGGTTGTTAGTCAACGATACTAATACATATATATACATATATAAATACTTTTACATACATAATAAACACCCAAACTCGGAAATACAAACATTAATACTCATCGCACAAATGCTTGTCCACGTCGGGGATCGAACCCGAGCCCCGTCGATTGCGTAGTCAGGGTCGCTTACCACTCGACCAACGGGGCGGTCAAATAAATCATCATCTTTTAGCAATTTTTTGATGTGTTAATTCACATAGTCCAGTAGGTACTTGTCGCTATCAGATTAGTCTTGGCTCTCCTTTACCTTACAGTTACATTATAATAGGTATATCTTATCGTAAGCATATTTTATAACATAACGTAAGCATTATAGTTGTTATAACGTCAGATACTTAAAAAAAAACTAAATCTATAATAATAGCCGTGAGCTATAGCTTGTGAGTAATGTTCTATTTGGCACATATTTTAACAATCGCGTGATTTAATTTTTGGTGAATCCCACAAAATTCAATGCTCGTTTAAACACTACGTGTACCTATACCAAATTTTATTGTAAACAAGTTTGCGCTTATGCGTGATGGAGTAACAAAAATCTAAACATAAAAACTTTTGCGTTTATAATATTAGAATGTAAATACAGAGAAGTAATTAGAATGTAAAAAATTATATAACAATTAACAATGTAGGTCATTACAAACAAATTAAATATTCATAACAATAATATTAGTAATCGATATTATTGTTATGAATATTTAATTTGTTTAATTGATATTAAATTACGTAAAATACTATGCCCATAAAAAAGCTGTTAACTCTTGTATTATAGAGGCATTTTAATTATAATTAATGATAAATTAATTAATATATTATTTCTAATTTTATTTTATTTAATTAATCAATAATTTTGATTTAATCATTGATTTATTTCCACTAGCTTTCATTTCGTCGGCGTGGCCTTAGAGCTAAGTAGTAGTAGTACTAGTTTTTTTTCACGAAGTTCCAAATTATTTTCTAAAATAAAATTAGCCTAAGTTACTCCTTATTACATCAGCTATCTGCCAGTAAAGTCCCTTACGTACGTCCCTTTTCCAGATTCAAACACCTTTTTGCAAATGTTTATTTTTTTACTGTTGATAACTGAATAAAAAATATTCAAATGCGTAAAAAAAGTTTTAAGCATCTTCATGACTTAACGATTATATTTTTACAATTTTCATCAAAATATGTATGTGCGAATGCTGTCTTCAAATTATTTAAACAGTCCCCTGTTAAAATTTGAAAACCGCGCTGAAGTCAAATTTCCTTCTAGCGCGAGACATTTATACCGTTAAACAGAACGCAATCGATGTGAATTTCATTTGGTTGTAGCGCTAACCGGGAAGCCGCTATTTTCTTTAGCACTATCACTGCATCTATTGGTGGACCACGCCTCTCGGGCGTTAGTGAAAACAGTCCACTGATGAGTCCCATTTTTACTATTTTAATAGTTTTAATAACAATATTTTGTTTAAAAGAATTGATTATCTAATGTGTAGCCACATCTGATTCGTTAATCTGATATGTTTCAATGATTTTGTTTTATTAAGCATTCATGTAAAATAACAGTCCCCTGACCAACAGCACCCTGTTAATTCATACTTAATTAGCAGTAGCAATGGTTACATTTTTAATTTTTATTATTATAAAGACAAAGTTTGCTGTCATAATTATAATTTCAAAAAAAGCTGTTAAAACTAAATGGTTGACTTTTTATGTTTAAAATTATTTTTAGCCTTAAAAAAGTTACTACAATAAGTAAAATTTGTTTTCATACTGTTGTTATTCTAAAAAATTACATATTTTAAGAATAGCAAAAAAAATACTCTGATATTACTTAAATATAAAACCTTGTTTTTGTCCATAAAAAACAGTCTCCTAGATGGTTTTAATAGTTATACCACGGTTTTGCATAAAATCGCCCATAACTCAAAAACCAAGAAGAAAATATGTGGGTTTTTTATAAATGTATAATAAGTTTACTATTGCCTTTAATTTTATCCACACAATATTCACAACATTTAATCAAATTTGCATAGGACAGTCTTGTATGGACGAATTTCCTAATAGCAGAGAATCACCCATATATTAGAGAAATACTGTTATACATGGGGCACACTAAAAGTTTTGCACTTCTAGCTAATCGGAACTATTTGAATTTCGAATGTTATATTTTTAAAACGTTGCAACCTTCTTAGTAATAAAAAAACAATTGGCGGGAAATGATTTGTCGATTGTTTTTTTATCACACATCAAAGTTCTACGTACGCAACGAAAATGGAATTAAGTCGAAAATATTTTAGAGCGATGATTTTTTTATGATTTTAAAAGTTCTCTTTCTCCGCAAGGCTGTGCCGCTCGACTTCAAAATGCTTTTGGGAGAGAAGCACCTTATTTAAGCACCGTGAGGCGATTGTTTGCTGAATTCGAGAGAGGTCGAGTTTCTTTACATGACGAATTTCGTGAAGGGCAGCCTTTAACTGCCGTCGACGAAAATAATGTGGCTACTGTTAAGCGGTTAATTAAAGAAAACCCCCGGATTACCTGTGAGACAATTCGAGGACTATAAGAATTGAAAGTTCGGAAACTTTGTTGTCGTTGGATCCCTCATGAACTGACAGCGGAGCAGAAGCGGGCTCGCGTGGAATGGTGCTTACAGATGCTATTGAAGTATGACCATGGACATTCTAATGCTGTTTATGACATTGTCACAGGAGACGAAATCTGGATTTATTATTTTGAACCCGACAAAAACAACAATCTTGTGAATGGATGTTTGAAAACGAGAACAGGCCAACAAAAATGAGACAGGCGAGAAACGTTGGTAAAAAAAATGATCGCATTTTTTTTTCTCAGCTACGGGTCCTATCTGTACAATTCCACTTGAAGATCAAATGAGTGTTAATGCCGAGTGGTATTCTACCATTTGTTTACCCAGGGTGTTAGAAAAAGTTCGCGAAAGACGACCCAAAAGCCGCATTCTCCTACACCATGATAACGCTTCTTCACACACGGCCAACAAAACAAAATAATTTTTAGCTTCCGAAGAAGTATATCTCGTCACTCATCCTACGCATAGCCCCGACCTAGCACCCTGTGGTTTCTGTATTTTCCCCAAAATTAAAGATTTGATGAGAGGTTTTACTTTTACCAACTCCGAAGAGGCAGTGATAGCGTTTAATCAGCACGTAGAAAACATGCCTTCAGATCTGTGGTTCCTCCTGTTTTAAAAAATAGTTGGATCGCATGAAAAAATGTTTAAAATGTAAAGGAGATTATTTTGAAAAGCAATAAACATAATATTTTGGTTATAACATGTTGTTTTTTTAAGTTACGCAAAACTTATAGTGTGACCTACGTAAATATATTTAGCAAAACAACGTTTGCCGGGTCAGCTAGTTTTGATATATTACCGTGTATACATCCATATGCATTTAAAAGCGGTTATTTTAATTAATATTACAGACATTCCGACCTTATTATAATAATATTTTGATAAATGTACTGTGTATACGTCCATGTGCATTTAGTAAACAGCGGTTATTTTAATATTACAGACACTCCAATTTTAATTATTTTATAGATATAGGTGTATAGATATTATTCTAAAATTTTAATCACGCAGGTAAATGCAAGCCATTTATAATAATAAAATAAACAAAATAAAACCCGTGTAGAACTGGGTCCCCTTTTGTAGAACAGATCAACTTCCTACTGCTAAGCATCTCATATAAGGCGAGAGAAGAATAATTATAAAAATCATAGCCTTTAACTAGGTGGTAGAGTTCTGCACCTTCTCGACCAAGTTAGTTACCACTAGGCATGGGCGTTTTTATTTTTCATCATCGATGCACATCGTTGTTTCGTTAACGTCACCCGCTGTCAAAACGTTGTTTCCGACAACGGTGTTAGACATCCAAATAATGTACTGGCTGGGGAACATCAAACATGTTGATATTTTGGCGTTTTCATAAACGTTGTACCTAATACTACCGTACTTTAACGTAAAAACATTTATAAGAATAAATAAGAATTAATATAAATAAATAGACAAAATATTAAAATATAAAGTTTTTATTTATTAACCTAAAAATTTGCATTTGAATTTTAAAATATAATTGTCTATTCAAGCATGCACTTTAGTTGTCACTTTGGAGTTGGTATCGTTGCGCACATACATCGTTTATTTACAGTTTGGATTCATTCGCTCGTTTTGACTTGGCCATCGGGCATCGCTATGTTATGATTAACATCGGTTGTTGTTGGTTACGGTCGCTATTATTTGATACCGGTCATCGCGTTGAATTTGAATGTTATTCCTGTTCGTTGTTGAACATTTCGACATCGGATGCCACCACTATAGACTAAAATCGTTGGTCAGCAACGTTTTATTAAAAACGGCCAGCTCTAGATACCACCGCCTTATCTATTCCTGTCTCAATAGCGTCAGTGCATGGCGCTGTCGTGTTCCCGTTTGGAGGGTAAGGTAGTCGGTAAACTTATGCATATGGTATTCTGAGCCAGCCACATGGGTAGCAACGCACCATTACCATTTTGATGTCTACAGGCGATGATTACTTATTTCCATTAGGAGAACCATCAGTTCGTTTGCTATCTCGTGAAACGAAATAAAAAAGGTTACGCCGATATATCTGAAGGTGTATGCGGAGATGATGAGATACTAAAATGTGATGTGTGATTTGTGCGAGTAGAGACATTCCAAATGTCCAGTAGGAATATTCGGAAAAATTAAATTTAAAAAAATATAATTAAAGCTCACTTTTAATTACACATTTAATACACGTAGTGGTAATGTCTACAACAGATAAATGACAGATGACATCATGTATGACCTATGGCTATAATAGAATGTGTAATTAAAAAAAATACTTACTAGAAAACATGAAAATAAAATAGCAGCGACTGTTCTATCGGTGAGGGTGGCATGAATATTAATAATGGCGAGGTCGTTGATCGTTAATGATAGCAGTAGACAAAATCCGAAAATATGTGTCCATATATTCATTGTCTCATTCGTCCACCAGAATATGCTGAAAAAAATATATCTATTTAAAGAGAATAAAGCTCTCATCGGTGCTCTAGTGGTTAGCCTGGGCGGCTTAGTTCATGACCTTTAAAATAGGATTGTAATCAAAAATGATGGTTCTCTCGACGGAAAGAAATATCTATTGGCTGTAGTCGCCACAGATTTTAATGGGGCATTGCGATTTATGTGGCGGTGGTGTAACGTCACATATATAAGTGTACTGATAACCTACCCAATTATGACAAATTTTGGATAAAATAATCGCTAGTGGCTCCGATCTCAACAATTATGCTTGAAAGACAGACAACGCAACCTGGGTAACTGAGCCTTCTTATTGAGGGGTTATATTATAGGTATTATAATGTAATTATCCTATTTTTTTTCATATCATTAGGTAGCAAACAAGCAGATGGCTGTCCTGATGGAAAGAGAAACCATCGCCTATACACACTAAATATGTAAATTTCTATTTGTGTGGCGATATGGAAATACCGCGTGTACAAGTCTACCAGCTATCAGCCTCCGACCCGGAACACGACAATGACAATCATTGAAGGTATTGCGGCAGGAGTAGGTAAGGCGGTGGTGTAAATTCCCAAGTTAGACGTTACGGAACTCTGCCACCATTGATATAAAAAACCCAAGATGCACAGTCCCGAACAAACTGTCGCTAATTTCACACAAACAATTATAGATATGGCAAAAACATATGTTTTTGCATATCCCACCACACACTTAAAACTGTCGCTAATTTCACACAAACAATTATAGATATGGCAAAAACATATGTTTTTGCATATCCCACCTTAAACGCAAGATTAATAGTTGTTTTTAAAAAGCAATGTACAAAAAATAATAAAATTGCGAAAGACGCAATTCTATTTGAAAAATAGCGCACAATTTAAAATTGTGCGTTTTTTTTATCAATGTCTGCCACCTAGAAAAATTGCTAAAGTTGCTTTAACGCTAGAAAGAAGTATATGTACACCATCTGGAAGCAAAGCTGCGTACATCACAGCAAAAAAATTATTTATATTTGAGCATAAAGTCAATTAATGAGAATTCAATCTAATGTACAAATATAAAAATGTTGTAAACAGAGGACTCTCAGTAAGCTAACTAGTATAAAGGACTAGGGCCAAGTCTATTTACTAAAATTGACTAAAAACTAAATAATATAAAATAATTATAACCTTTACAGTGTAGTTAGAAATTATGGTCACCACACATTGTAACAGAGAAAAGATTGAAATTCAGCAGCCAAAAGTCAAAGGAACTTTAAACTATTTGGCATCAAAGACTTCTATGGGCAATGGGCATAAATATAAATTATGTGAATGATAAATAATGACAATGACAAAATACAGCTATGCAATGTTACAAATTCTAGAACTTATCTGATTAAAATTATTTTAGACTTTAGTTTGTGAAAAAAAATTGTATATTGATTTTTGAAAAGCTGTATATTTTGGAAACAATGATCAATTTTTATCTTTCAAATGGCATTCTTACATGACAACTAAAATGTTGTTTTAGCTGCATAATCGATAGATTGAAAAATGTTGAAGTAACGTCAAAAAACACAACATTTTTCAAAAATTTTCGTCATTGATATATCCCAAATAAATTTAACGAACTTAAAAAAAAACTACGTAATTTATCCAGGTTTATAAGGAGAAAAGCTGATATGATATTTAAACAAGTCGGTATATTAGCCTCAAAGTTATTTTTAAAATGTGAAGTAAGTTTGTTTTAAACAGCATAATAATTTTGATATTTTTGATATTTGTAAAAATATAACTTTTGAAAACTTGATTTTATTTTGTTTTTTTTAAAACGGTATAAGACGCAGTTTTTCAAGTTCTAAATATTCCAATATTGTAAAAGTTCGAAAATTGATTGGTTGAAAATTCTCGAAGTTATGTAAAGAAAAAACACTCCAAAAAATTTCGTCAATGAATAACTCCTGAACAGTAGGGCTACTCTTGAAAACCGATTTCAATTTTAAATAAATATTTAATGAATTTTGAAGTATTTCGTACTCTAGACAATTATATTCAATTATTGGATTCGGCGACATTGCCACACGGGTTTCGAAATTTTTTGGAACTACTCATTATTGCTTTTATTCGTTATTTTGTTTAAAACGGTACTTAAAATTTCCACTTGTAACACTAGCTTGACGTGTAACGATGACATCTATCTCCAATAATTAGGTCGTAATACTATACTAATTCAAAGTAGGCAATATTAGTTCTAAGAGCACCGTTTTTTGACGACATTCGAAACTTATTGTTGTTATCAATAATGGTTTAAGTTTTATATTGTTTTCAAGAGTAGGCCTGCAGATAACCCGACTTTGATGCAATTGGCGGCATTGAACACAGATTTTTAAGGAATAAAGTTGATTACATATTGCAATAAATCCCTGCATTAATTTGAAAGTTATTATAAAAACATTGTTTTCCGAAAAAAAATTTAAGGTTTATTCAAAATTTTACAAAATCTATTGGGCCAAAATAGTTTAGATTTTCAGAAAGTCCAACTTTGGCAGAACCCAATCAAATGCCATCAACCACAATTCGATCGGCCTAGCCGTTCAAAATTCAAAATTTAAAAAATTTATGAGATGTTTACATACACATACATACATACATACATACAGACATACTGACGTCATTGTGAAAGTATGATTAATAGTTAGAAAAGGTTCCTAGGATCTCAAAATGTGGAGATCTGATGAATCGATTTTCAAAAATCAGGGTAAAATCAGTAACTTCTTTATCTACATATGTAGAGGGAAGTCAAAAATATTGCTATATTGGTACATACTCATTCATTTTGTCACTATTTATGTTCCACAGTTATGCCTTATAGAATACTTTACTACTTTCTTGCTTACATTTTACACACAAACAAATAATAATTCTGTCAGTCCTACTTACCTCTCCCAACATAATCTAGTTGGTAATAATTTTCTATAACCATCTCTGATGTATGGATTATGCTTTAAATAATCAGGTGCCTGTTCAAATTTCAGCAACTGTCTATAATTCAAATATTCTACATCATCTTTGGTCAAATTATTATTGTCTTCTAACTTCTTGCCTCGCCTAAGCAATGCGCTTCTTAGATAGCATTGACTATTTTGTGTTTGATCATCTTCTACCTAAAACAAAATTCTAGTGTAAGTTGACTGTCACTTATATATAACATTGACTTATTGCTGTTGCTATATCTAAATACCTGCTACTATCAAAAAGAACTTGAAAAGAACGAAAGGTAATGGTAGATATGGTATAAGTAAAAAAAGGCCATCGATAAAATTGTGGTGGTCTGGGCCCCCATTGAAGAATAGATCATCTGGTGTTCTGCCAGGCAGTTTGTAAGAGGCAAACTATTAACTATGTGAGTCACTACCATCAGGGCTACTAGGTGTTAGAGTCCATTGTCTCATCAGGTACCACTGCCCTACCTATTCCTGCTGCAATAGTGTCAGTGCTTGTCACTGTCATGTTCCAGTTTAGAGGGTAATGTACCCAATAAAGCATGTGGCATTAAGACTCCACCACAAGGATAGTAAGTAAGTAAGTATCTTCACGCCCATATCCCCGAAGGGGTAGGCAGAGGTACAACAAGTGCACCCACGATTAGCCGAAGATACTTGGTCCCAAAAATGTGATAGGTGGCAAGCCTATCGCCAACCGGGCACTTTCCAATCCCGGGCAACTTTGTGTTTCTCAGAAAACTGAAAAAACACTTTTTTTTAAAGTGCCCTTGTGTGTTGGGCACAAGGATAGTAATACACCATTAATATCTTTGGTGTTTAAAGGCAATGGTTATCTCTTTCCATTAGGAGAGTCATCTACTTGTTTGGTATCTTATGACATAAAAAAAGTACTTTCAACCTCGTAAAAATATTTTAGGACGAAAGCTACTGTATCAAGTATGTAGTGGAGAAATATAAAAAACTACGAGTTTTAATGGATTACTCTTATCAATTAGTTTAATTAAGGATGGTTGGTGTTTATCTCCAATTCTGCTTTTGTTAATTTGCTATTTGAGAAAAGCTTAATAACAATACATTGTTAAATACAGTATATTAGCAGCAGCCTACACAACAATAATAAGCCTATGATTAGGCTATTTTTTTTTAAATAAAATAATAATAAAAATAATTCGTCTTTTAATGGGCTAATTTTTTTCTTGTAATATACATTGCCCATCTGCAAATACGTATTCTACCTGTTTACCAAATTTCACTTAAGTCTACCTAACTGTTAAGGCGTAAGGAAATAATAAATGTTTTTAACATTAATATGATTTAACAAAAAATATTTTTGACATAACACATGTTCTTTTTTATAAATTAATATACTTACAAAAATACTTCACATATTTATATGTAATCCTAAGGAATTTATTAGGTACTATATCATATTGATGGGTCCTACATATACTAGTACAAGTGAAATAACACAACTTTACAGGAGAGTGGATTAAACATTCTATAGCTTGTAATTTGGCATAAATTTTTTTTCGGGTAGGAGTCTAACAGTCAACATTCAAATTTAAGTGCTCTGTAATTATTTTTTTTTTAAATAAATTCTGTTTTTATTTGTGTAAAAGTTATGTAAAAAAGTTACATCTGTTACCTGCCTGCGATTAATCCTATAAAGTACACTTTCTGGTTGACACAGTCGAAAATTTGTATCTGAATAGCTTTAGCTGTCACTTTTATAAAAATGCAATCGATTAAACAGTCTATTATGGAGATGAATCAGCAATTTCAAGCACAGATGGAAGATTTTCTTAAGAAGCAAAGAGATTTGGAAGCCTCTGGTTCTGTATAAATCTATAGAAGTTTTTGAAAATTTGTACTTTTGTATTTGAATATAATATAAAAAAGTCTGCATTATTAGATCTTATTATTTTGTTATTTTTTAGAAAATAGCATGACTTGCATGCATGATGTAGCTTATTTTCTTTACCATGATAGAACCAGTAAACTGGTACAAGTGACCACTTACACCAATATATAGTGTACTTGTTTGTACACATCATTTTGAATAATTGAAAATAATTACCTTGTTTACATGCACTATTTAATCTGATGAGCCAATATAAGCATATATTAATTAAATTAATAATTATAAACAACTATTAAGAGGCAGTTTACACTTTAGACTGACTTTTGACGAGAAATCAAAATTTTCCAACTCCCAATTTTTCATATTATAAGGTACTTTTATTTAATTAAATGGTACCATTTGATAGTTTAATCTTTTAAATATTGCCTCAATGAAACAGATTTTTTTAATCATCAATTGTATTTCTTATAATAAATGTTCTCCGAAATCAAGTTTCGACAATTACACAAAGAAGCTATTTTTTCAAAAGGTATTGCTACTGCTAGAATCAACAAACTTAATTAGAAAAAATACTTAATAACCAGAAACATCCAACAATTGTGCCTGAATAGATTACTTTTTTCCTAAAAGATCTATACCTATATCTAATTAATTAAACAAATATGCCTACTTCAACGAGAATTAACGAAACATTAATTGGGTTTTTTGTTATCAAAAAATGACATTTTCCCATAGAAATTGGCATAAAATAAATTATATATTCTATATTCTATTCTTATGCAAAAATAAGTCACTTAAATAATATTTATTTATTTTTTATTTCAAAAAGAAAATCCACTATGTTCGTGTTCTAAAATTAGTACCACATAGTAATAATTAAAATATTAAAAGTATCAATCCTGTAGCCCCTAAATATCTCCGTGACTCTATTAGTTTTTTTTGCACTCTTCTGATACCTCGTGTCGTTCTAACGTTAGAACCTTGTTGCGCTTTCCTCCTAGTAACTCTGCTGCCTACTCGCACTCCTTTGCGGTACATGCAGTAAGTTCGTGGAACTCTCTGCCTAGTGAGATTCGTCTCTGCCAGACTTTTCATTCATTTAAAAAACACGTCAAAGAAAACTTTCTAACTGAATTGTAATTTTTCCTTATACCATATGTATTTTTTTTTGTATTTTCGTTTTACCAGCACTAGGTGCACTATATGGACGACAAAGTCCAGCTCTCTTATCGATTAGAAAATATCTAAATTTCAGTTGGGCGATTTTGTGAAATGCCTATTAACAAAAATAATTTCTTTTATGGACTTTTCTACACTTGTACCAGAAAACTACTTGCAACAGATTTCTATATATTATTTTGTTATTAACTAAAAATATATATAATGGGTATAGGAGTGAATGAAAACAAATAATAAAAACTTAATTGTAACAACATACCTATGCTTAATAGATGCTAGTATTTTCACAAAGGAGATCAATAGCGTTGTAAATTAATAAAATTAAAAAAAACTGTCTTGATGCTATTTATAATTTATTTATATTCATAATCAGTCTTTCAGACAATATCAAATTATTGTTTGGTCTAATAGTTATCTATCGTATCAACTATCACAGTCTCTAATGGTAAAAATAGATAATAAAAAGAGAAACAATATCTTAGAAAAAAAACTAGATTTTTTTTTAATATACTCTAGTCAGAGAACCTACAAAGACCTATGCTTAATAGATTCTATTTTTCTCACAGAAATGAAACAAATGGTCTTGGCGTTGTAAAAATTATATTTTTAACTTAAAGTAGAAACTGAAATATTACAGTGGAAACCTGATTATCTGGACCCCAGTTATACTGATTCACGATTATCCAGACAGACCACAAACAAATAATTAGTTTGCGCTAATACTATAACTAGGTCTCATAAAATGTATTTTTGAGCATGAAAATGCGAAAACGCTTCAAACCCTGAAAACAGCCTGCAAATGGTACTAAAAATATATTTGGTGTACCTCTGAAAGTCACATGCATAAGGTTACTGGGCATCTTATTCTCCAAAAAAGAACACAACAGTGATAATCATTGATGCGATTGTGTCACAAATAGGTAAGGCTATTGTACCAGTCTCGGTAGAGAATTGACTCTGGATTGGCAGAACTCTATTAGAACCTAGTAGCTACACTGGAAATTACTTCTTAGCCAATCATTCGCCTCTTACAATTATTACATACTGTTTTATTCATCCGGGGTTCTGGTTTTTTAGCTCGGGCTCTACCATCTAGTAGTTACTATATTTTTTTTATATATCAAATGATAGCAAAGAAGCAGATGATTCTCCTGATGGAAAGACACAACCATTGACACTAAAGATGTGATTGGTGCATTGCTATTCTTGTGGCAGGGTTTTAATGACCCGACCACAAGTATAGGAACAAGGATAGCATATGTGTAACTTTACTGGCTACCTTACCCTTTAAACCGGAACACGACAAGAATAGGTAAATTGGTCGTACCAGAGCCGGGCGAGATAATTTAGAACTCTACCAGTAGTGACACCATGGACCTATCGTTTGATTTTTTTTAACTACTTCGCAGAATGGCAGATTTTCTACTCTTCAAAGGGGGCTTGGACCAGTCAGGGAAAATGTTTAGCAAATTTAGTGTCATTTGTGATTTTAAAAGTAGTTGTTTTATTAATCATGAAAACTTTTAACATTTTAACAACTTAAGAAAATATATATTACGTAGGAACACATATATTAGCTAATAAATATTGCACATGATATAAGGATGTGATGATGTAATTTTTTTATAGATTCAGGTATCTGGATTTTTGACTATCCGAATGTGTTACAACACGAATTAGTCCAGTTAATCAAGTTTTTACTTTAATTATTTCTTTATGTTAAATAAAATAACTCACGTTTCCAAGTTTTCTTCTTAAAAATTATTTGATATAACGTTTACAGGATACAAAGATAAGGTAATTTTAAGGCTTTTAATGCAAAAAACGGTTTTCGTTATTTCGCAGGTCGCACTAGTTAATGTGGGACCCGTCAATAAGTTAAAAAAACTTTAGGTATCTAGTAACCAATTATTAACCTTAATGTCATCTTTGGGCACATTTGGGAAAAGTTCCAAAAAAAATAAGGTTTGATCAATGATTTCCAAATTGCAGAATCTTTCGTTCATACAAACACTGTCCTGATAATTACCTACCAAATCAAACAAACAACAACAAAATAGCCAAACTGGTGAAACATTCTCAAATGAGATCATTTCATACATGCAAACATCAATATTTTGTTCTTAAAATAGAAGACATATCCAGAGGTGTAATGATCATGCTAGTTTTTAATTTTACTTTTTAAAATGCGAGGATATGAGGTAGCGTCGGTCGACCAGTAACTATAAGTAGTGTTGCCGATCGATTGTGGATTATCGATAGGATATTGATATTCTATCGATAGTAGTCCGATAGTAGTACTATCGATATTATAATCGATAGTATCGATAAGTCGATAGTATCGATAATATCGATTGTTGAAAAGGATACAATACTATTGGCAAAATAAAATACTATTAATACTATCGATAGTATCGTAACTCCCCATCAGAAAAGTATCGATCCTATCGATAGTATCGATACTATTGAATTTCTAGGAAACGATAGTATCGATAGTATCGGCACTATCGATACTATCGTAAGTTAGCATACAATCTATAGTTCAAAACAATCGATGGTATCGATACTATAAATTCTATCGCTACTATTGTTTCCTAGACATTCAATAGTATCGATACTATCGATAGTATTGATTATTTTTTAATTAGGAAACACGATACTATAGATAGTATCGATAGTATTGCACTTAGCAGATTGTATTGTATTCTTCTAAATTTTCGATTGAATCGATAGTATCTATAAAATCGATACAATCGATGGTTGTATCGATGGTATAGGCTTTTTTAGATTAAGACTATCGATAGCGGAACTATCGATAGTTTGGCAACACTAGCTATAAGTACTTGTAAACTAGAAAAAAATTTGCTTGTTTAGAAAAGACAGTTTTGTGTTTTAATAAGATTAAAATCTGTTAGTTCTGTCCTCTACGTTGTAACCACGCAGTATAAAATAATTTTAAGGAACTATTATAAGACCTTTCTTCAGTCTTCTAATCATAGCAAACGTGAGTTTGCCGCTGAGCTAGCTTTTTACTTTGCTACCTTCTCTGTAACTTACGAATATAGGAATTATTCTATTTAGGTGACATATAAGTTTACAAACTAATATAAATAATATAGAAGCAGACAAAATTACATAAAATAGGTAATGTTCTACTCACTCTGCGCGGAAGAAAAAGAATTTCAACTACACTTAAAAAATCTACAAATATTCATTTCTGCAGAAAAATGAAAATATATTTATTAAATAATAAATAAAACTTACTTTCTCTATAGGCATAAATTGAACAGTTTCAGCTTGACACTCGGTAACTTTTTTCGTCATTGTTATTGTCATCTTAAAAAAATATTTTTTTATTTGGGATTTATTTAACCAAGTTCAGATATAATAAACCTTAAGTATAATAGGATTAAAAACTGAAATGAAATTAAATCACTCCTAATTTATAAGATCACAGTTTTTATAATATTCCCATGAAAATATTACATTAATATTCCGATAATAGAAATTAATCAAACACATTACACCACCTCACTCGACAAAGAATTTGAAACTAAAAAATTTGTGGATTGCCCGTTTGAAATTCCTTTTTTACTTTAAATCCTTTTCTCCGACAAACTTGCCATATATATTTTTCAATTTCCCACTTTTGACGCCAAGCCGAATGTGTCGTCAGCGCTGCCAAATTCCTAAGGCAAAGTTAACCTGAACTTTTTGCTAACTTGACACCAAGGAAGTTACATTCTACCCGGAATGCTTACACGCGCTTCAAAATCGTTCCGAAGAGTACCACGACATGAGTGGATAGCCGTGGGCGTTTAAACGATATAGGCTTAAAAAATTAGACTTTTCAAAATAAGCCTATAAACGCGCTTATGGATTTAAGCTGTTTTCGTTTAAACGTTGTCGTTGACGTTTAAAATACAAAAATTTAAATACCATATTAGCATGATTGACGAAAAGTAACCTTATTTCAATAACATTAAAAATCAAAATAAAATATAATAAAGAAACTTATTTCTATACTCTAAGACTCAATATAATTTTTCATTTTATTGGATTAACAACCTTATTACTATTCCTATAAGAAACGATAACAATTTGGATTGGTTATCGTATTAAGCGGCTAAATTATTTTCTACTTGTTTACGCAATATTTGTATCGGACTGACAATGTTCCGTTTTTGGTTGGTTAGTACTTTTTACAACGAATTGACAACTTACGTTTTTTCAAGTTCCAGTATGTTTTCGTTGTTGAAGAAATTCGACGAGCAATTCATCAATTGTTTATTTTACTTAGCGCGCGTACGAACATGATACGAATCCCTTTACAAATTTTCAAAGTAATTTTGTTTATATTAATTATTGAAATTAGGTTATGGATAAAAAAGTGTATATTGTGTTACTATTCATTTCAGATAGTCCTAAGCCTGAAAAGTACGAAGGGAAGTTGATTGATTGATAAAGTATATAAAATTATAATTTTATATATAAATATTATATATAAATTCTCGTGGTACAATGTTATTTACCATACTTCTCCGAAACGGCTTGACCGGTTTTTATGAAATTTTATATGCATATTCAGTAGGTCTGAAAATCGGCTACTGTTTTTTTTTTTTACCCCTAAGTGATAAGGGTTGTCCACTCCTAACATTGTTTTTTATTTTTAGGGCAACATTTTTTATTTTTATTTTTTTATAATGTGGCATTAAAAATACATACAACCCTAATATTCACCCTTCTATCATCAACCCCTATTTTTTAATTCAATAATTTATATGGCAAAACAACGTTTGTCGGGTCAGCTAGTATTGTATAATAATTTGTATTGTATTTGATAACACGTCATTTCTATAAGCTAGTAATAAGTAATAACACTAACAAAACCATAAAACATTGAACGCTTTTTTCAGCTCTCGGCTTTCTTGGTCGCCACTAATTCACTTTAATCTTCGTTTTATAATCGACCTTCTCAACGATCAAAAACTTTTATTTAAAAAAGCGTTTAAACGAAAAGCGCTTTTTTAAGCACGCTTAAAAGTATAAGCAAAACGTTTAAACGTGTTAATAATTAAAAGCCGTTTATCACATCTCTATGAGTGGAGTGTGTCTTGTTCTACTAAATAAAGCGCCAATCGCCATATATAAGTGTGGCCATGCATAGTTTGCAAATTACTACTAAGTAATTCTAATAATTTGAGAAACCGTTTTTGCATTGCATAAGTAATTAAAATACGTAAACGTAATAATTAAAATAAGCACATTTTAGAACTCACTATGTTAATTACAATACATTTTATGCTAATGTATTTATCGAGGTGTATGAATAAAAGGGATTTAACGATTAACGAATATATAAAAATCTACCATCCGAAAGTTTTATACACTGGCAATTGCAAAAAAGGGACAACATCCACTCATGTTGTTGTCTTGCTCAGAACGTTTTTCCCCTCTGTTATGTAAGAAACAAATGTCAACTTTATTGAGAACGAAATAAAGTACATTTTTATTTTTAAATACTGCTTCGTAGTAATTCCATTTATCGTATATAAGTTCCTTGCTTGACACCTATAAGTCAAATTTTCCTACAATTACCACATTGACATGTATAATTAATGTGGTTATATTATACACGTCAATGAATTACCAAGATTTTATGTCATATCCTACTTTTTAAAATCATTCTTGTGATTGCCATTAAAAAACAGCAATAATAATTATTTTTTTTTTTATTAACTAGTTACTGCTGCTTTAGCCAGAAACATTTAATTTGACCAATAAAATCTTTAGAAGAAGAATTTGACCAAAAGTTTTAAAAAATCCAGCCACTACCACACTAGTTGCTGGTGGTGACACATTGAAAATATTGTTAACCCTTTGGATATATAAATTCTAATAGGTAAAAATAAACAATCTATGTAGGTGTGGCACCCACATAGATTGTTTATTTTTACCTATTAGAATTTGATGTTTATTATTTTATATCTATGATTAAGATTATCTATTTTTATTATTCAGTCATAATATCGAAATTTAAGAAATTAAAATGTTATAAGGTATATTAAGTAATATAAGCTAATTATTATTATTAATCAAGGTTCACTTGCACCAAATTATTTAAAAATATAAAGACTTTTACTGAGGATAAAAAAAAGGGCGAGACTTCATACATCGATTTTTTTAGTTATTACCTTTAACTTTAATGTATTCCGTAAGCTTCTATATTGACTCCTTAACTTATCCACATTTAATAAATATTTCTAAACTTAGCAATGACGTGTGTGTCTTTAGCATAACTGCTTATCTTAAAAATCTAAGTTAGATTAACAAAATTCTGAGCTTTAGATAATTAAAATAACAAAAAGAAATTAAACTATACTTTAGTACAAAAACAGGGAGATTTTTTTTTGATACTTATAATGAAAGTTATGATATCTAACTCATTGCTGTCTTAATGCGAATGTAAATGAAGTTTTATACAATGGTAGTACTTAAATAATAATGATAGAAGTTAATCAAATTAAAATCTCAATATGTTTATACAATTGTTTCTAGGGATATATTTTATTTAATTAATTTAAAAAAACGTTGAAAATTATTCTAGTTTATCTAATATTAGTCACTCCGAAAGACTCACTTCAAAACCGCCTGTGTTCTTTTCACTCGTCAATCGTAAGTATTTGATGCATTGAAATTTTGATAAAAGTTTGGAGGCTGAATCACGTTCGTCCGTAGGAGAACACCCGGAATTTTGTATCCCTACATGTGGCCCCTGGATGGTGGTAATCAGGTAATATAGTGGGAGACTTATGTCGCGGATATAAGGACCACCCATCAGCTGAAGTCATGTCGCCAAGCGTCCTTTTTCTGTCACGTTAACGCTAATGTAGCTTTCATGAAGACGGGTCGAATCAGTTGCGCCTATACAATATGGACGATTTGATACACACTGACGTTAATGCATCTGGAGCCTAGTCATGGTGGTTAGCGGAATCCGAGCCACGATGCACTGCTGGCCGACCGCAAGTTTGTAGGGGGCCCAAGTAGCGAAACATTCCAAAATGCGCCATAGTGCCGTATAGACCGGATGATAGGGCCCTATGGACATTCGTGGGGGGCTCAGGCATCTCCGCAGTCTCCAGACTAGTCCCCAACAGTGTAACTTCTAAGTGTGTGTCTCGGATCTGGAAGTATAGCGCTTCCATTCACTGCCATCTCATACCTACTTCACTCACTCTCTTAAATGAAAAAGACAAGATACAAGATTAACATTATACAGCAGCAGCACTCCCTCTCAATGAAAGTGGACCTCACTAACATCAGAGATTTACACTCTAATCTCACTGCAGTCCACTTCCACCTGGAGACTCAAAAACCTTGTATTTTGTTCCTCAAGGAGACGCAAATAAGATATCCGTCTGATTTAGCATAATTAAGCTATCCTGGCTACACCCTGAAGCATAACTTTAAAGCTCGGTCAAGTGTGTGTGCGTACGTACGTGACGACATCTGCTGTCGACGTTTTCGTAATCTCGAAGACCCCCGCTTCTCCGCACTGTGGACACTGATGGATAATCTCGAAGACCCCCGCTTCTCCGCACTGTGGACACTGATGGATACAGATCTAGAGAAGCTTCTCTATGCCTGTGTCTACCGTGCGCATAGCGAAAACCAGGAGACGAGTACGACGAGGCTCACAGAGTACCTAAATGAGGCGGCGGAAGCTGCTCAACACAAATACCATTCTGCTCAACTAGTGCTACTGGGGGATTTCAATGCCCACCACCAGGAGTGGCTATACCCATTCCAGTGCACTGACTTCGCTGGGAGAGAGATGCGTAAACTCGCTTTAGCGTTAAACTCACAGACTACTTAGAGATGCAAGCATGTTAAACTTCACCCAGCTAGTTCAAGGAGCGACGCGGGTTCCTGACGTTGAAAGTCACACAGTCAATTGCTTGGACCTTCTGCTGACTACGGATCCGGACCGCTACTTGGCAGCTCCGATCACTGTCTGGTGAAATCTGTATCCGTCTACTCGCCACCCGATCCCAGTCCCTGAGGGGCTCTCGGCACGTGTGGCGATACTAGTCAGCAGATTGGGCCTCTTATCCCTGGCGGCCTCCCTACTTTTCTTCTGAAGACTTCTCAACCTGCGTGGATGCTATGACTGATGTGCTACGACAGGAAATTGAATAATTTATCCCTTTCTCCGACGTAGCCATGCCCAGTAAATCTCAATTCTGGTTCAGAGCCGATTGTAGACGCGCTGAGGCGCTAAAGAGTGAGGCATATCTGGCTTGGGTAGATGCTCAACACCGCAAGGCCAAGGACGCATTGGAAATGAAATGAAATGAAAAATATTTATTTGCAAGAATATGGGTGTCACAAGTTATTAAAATAAATTAAATTACCATCATATTCTACCATAATATGGCGTGCAAACATTTTAATTTAGGTCGATTTCTTTATAATTACTACCGGATCGGAACGCGGCCACACACTGAGAAGATCCGGCGGAAGAAACTCAGCGGGCTTCTTTTTTTCTATTTCACGTATTACAATTGTATGTATTACAATTTACTAGAATTATTTCACATCAAAAGTTGTTTTTACAATTTACAAAATATGATCTTATGCTCAATCCAAATTTTTACAATTTACAAAAAATTTACCATTTTACAAAATTTGCCGTTCAGTTTTTATTACATTTAAATTTCAAGGTAAATTGTACAAGCTTATATTTCTGTTTATTAACATTTAATCTTATCTGCTAAAAATTCTCTAATATCATAGTATGTTTTATTTAACAGTAAATCAAACAATTTTTTGCGAAATATATTTATAGGTAATAATTTTAGACTATCAGGAATATGATTGTATATATTAATTGCCATACAATATGCATTTTTTTTATAAATATTTAGTCTTTGGCTTGGCACATGTAGCTTCTCACTGTTTCTAAAATATGAGTTCCCTAATACTTGAGCATTTGTTTTAAACAAATGTTGATGTTTTTTTACAAATACGCATACCGACAGTATGTAAAGACAAGGTAAAGGTAGTATTTTAAGAGTTTTAAATAGGGGTTTACATGAATGTAGTTGATTAACATTACATATTGCACGTATACATTTCTTTTGAATTCTGAAAATCCTAATTAAATCAACTGAGTTTCCCCAAATAGAGATTCCATATTGCAATACAGATGAGACATATCCGTGATATGCCAGCAATGCAGCATTTAAGTTGGCTACTTCTCTTATTCTTCTCAAAACATAGATAAATCTGTCAATTTTTTTGCAAAGAGAATCAATGTGCGATTTCCAATTGCAATGGTTGTCAATAAATATTCCTAGAAATTTAGTGTATTCAGTATTTTCTATATTTATATTGTTAAATAATATATTTGATTTTTGAACTTTATTGCTATAACATGTTTGAAATTCAACTATCTTTGTTTTAGTCAAGTTAATTTTTAAATTATTACTTTTTAACCATTCCGAAACTTTAAGTAAGGTTTCAGTTGTTTCTTTTACTAGGTGATTTTTATTTTTACATTTAATGAGGAGTGTAGTGTCATCTGCAAATAAGAATGACTCATGTTGCATAGTCTCTGGAAGATCATTAATGTAAATTAAAAAGAGCAAGGGTCCTAAAACACTTCCCTGTGGTATTCCACAGTCACTACAACTATAATTTGAAGTATATATTTTTTTATGTGTCCCAGAAATTTTTGAAATTTCTACACACGGAGAAGAAGAAAGCCTTTTACCGGTCCGCCAAATCCTGCAAAAAGGCTCTACTGAAAGCTTAATTCGACCATGTCAGCCGCATTGGGAACAAACTGGCTTCGTACCCCTCAGGTAGTAAAGCGTTTTCTTTTCTGCCGCCCCTCACTTCCTCCACTGCTGAAACCGGATGGGACTCTGGCTCACACCGCTGTAGAGAAAGCGAACCTATTCGCTACTCTATTCGCGGAAAACTCACGTCTTGATCCCGCCAACGCGAAACTTTCCAGTCAACCTGGATGCGAGGTGAAAATGCCGGAAATTCGCATCCATCAGACTGAGGTTTGTAAAACGCTGCGGAATCTGGATATGAACAAAGCCAGTGGCCCTGATGGGATTCCAGCAATAGTACTTAAAACCTGTGCGCCTGAACTCGCTCCTGTCTTGACACGTCTCTTTCGCCTTTCGATGACGACCGAAAAAGTACCTAAATCATGGAAGCTTGCTAACGTACAGTCTGTGCCTAAAAAAGCAGTCGTGCCGAACCCTCCAATTATAGGCCAATTTCAGTCACGTTCATACTCTGCAATACTATGGAGTGTGTACTGAACAGGAGGCTAATGGGATACGGGTTTCGCCGAAATCGGTCCACTGGGGATCTTCTAGCGTATGCCACCTACGTCTCGAGTGCAGTCATCGAGAATCATGGTGAAGCGCTAGCTATCTCCCTTGATATCTCTAAGGCCTTTGACAGGGTCTGGCATGACAGTCTTATTAGCAAGCTTCTTTCGTACGGTATACCTACTGGTCTATGTGTCTGGATCTCAGATTTTATGAGTGGCCGGTAGATTAGGGTAGTCGTCGACGGCTGCTCGTCCGACCAAATGGATATAAATGCCGTAGTCCCCCAGGGATTCGTTCTCTCCGCAACTTTATTCCTGCTACATGTCAACGGTCTGCTAAAACCCGGTATCGGTAGATAGGTACCGGTAGGTACGCAGAGGATAGCACTGTTGTACAGAGTTACGTATCCAGCGCGCGAGCCAGTATGGCACAGATCCGGTCTCTTGAAGAGGCGATGGTCGTTCGTATTAACCTGTCCTTACAGGCAGTCTCCAATTGGGGCAATGCCAATCTGGTCAAGTTTAATGCGGCTAAGACCTAGGTGTGTCTATTTTCCGCTAAACGGAGTCCATTCCACCTATCTCCGTCTTTTCATGGTGTGTCCGTGCCGATAACTGACCACCTTAAGCTCCATGGTATCACCTTAACGCCTACTCTTAACTTTACATCGAATCGAAAGCCAAGTTGCCTAAAAAAAGCTTGGTATTCTGGCCAAGGTGATACAGTATTTCAACCCGGGACAGTTACTCAATCTTTATCAAGCACACGTCCGTTCATGCATGGAATACTGCTCACACCTGAGGTGAAAGCAGTATTCCGCCAAATACCAGCTGGAGACGCTTGAGGTGATAGAGAGGCGTGCCATGAGGCTTATAAACGACGATGATCTCAAAACGATGGCAAAAAACTCCAAAGCCTCGCTCATCGCCGCAGAGTGGCCAGTTTATCGGTTTTTTATCGGATACATTTTGGAGAGTGCGCTGCGGAATTGCACGACTTAATTGAGGGGTATAGAAGCAAAAGCGCTTCAGTCCAAAAATGCATTTTGTTACACTGAGCACACCAAATTGTAGCGATCAAAAATTGCAAAAATATAGTATAATCGTCACCATGTAAATCCAAATCAATCCTACATAAAATTCACTTAGAAAGTAATGATTATATGCAAAACCACCTCAATCCAAATTTTGTTAGGAGCAAATCCGCCTCAGTCACAATCAATCAATCAGAAGCAGCCATTTCAAAATTTCTAAGATGGCGAATCAATTACTTTTCATAGTAAGTTGACTGCACATAGCGCGTGTTTAATTTGTGTTTTTTATTAAATTACTTATTGTAATGGAAGAAAAAATTACACCAGCACGTGCAGGACGAACACGAAAACGTCTGGTAAATAAAAATCAGTGGCGAAGAGTGAAGGAAAAGGCAGAAAGGTAACAAACAACTTACTAATATTTTGGCCGTTGTGATAGGGTAAAGTAGGGTTTGCATAGAAAGCTTCTTCTAAATTTTATTTCAATTTTTATTAAATTAATAATTAATTATTGCAAAAAGCTCCTAACATACTAACATTTTATTCACACTATACTGAATTGCTTTTTTCTGCTTTTAGTAATGGGTTTTATTTTCCTTTGGTTAAGTTACTCTGCAAAAGATCAAAATTTTTTTTACAATGAGCAAGAATATTATTTTATCTTTACTTTCCATAAATAATTATAATACAATATAATCTACCTTACCTGTAACTAATTTGTTAAGAAAATTAATAAAATTCTATATTCTAAACTTTGTTTTATTTTGCAATTGGTACCTTACGCTACCGCCATATTGACAGTTGACGAATTAAATAGTGACATGCAAATTCGCTTCGATCCAAAGCAATGAAAAGCAAACATGATTTAGTCCAATGCTTAAATGCAAAAACACCTCAGTCCTACACTATTTCTTAAATAATAAAGAATTTATGTATATTTGATTTGATTTGATTATTGTTATTTGAAAAATGTATTCTATTGAATGTACTAACATCCGTTTCTGATAAAAAATACAATTTATTAAGACACAGTGGAAATTTGCGGTTTACTCAGTTTAGGTGTTTTGTGACTGAAGCGCCTTTGCTTTTATACCCCTCAATTCCGCTATCCCCGTTTTTCTATGGATCGTTGAGGCGCACAGATACTAGGCACCGCCATACAGTGGACGTTCCACGTACCCAAAAAAAAGCGGTTTGACTGGACATTCTTAATCTGAACCGCAAAGGACTGGAATATGCTTCCTGAGTCTGTGTTCCCCGACGGGTATGACCTGGGGATCTTCAAAAGAAGAGTGAACAGGTACCTTCTAGGGAAGCGCGTTCCATCTTAGGCCGCATCTTAGCTTACCATCAGGCGAGATCTTGGTCAAGCGCTTCCCTATAGACAGTAAAAAAAACGGTAAGAAATCATGGTTAAAACCGGGTGGAGCTGTATCGGTCACACAACCGTTGGTTTTAACGTGAAACGTATACGTCTACTTCGAGTTTCAACTGTTAATTAATGGAACAAATCAAAATTGACTTCGTTCTAGATATTTTACATGGGGCACACTAAAAGTTTTGCACTTCTAGCTAATCGGAACTATTTGAATTTCGAATGTTATATTTTTAAAACGTTGCAACCTTCTTAGTAATAAAAAAATGGCAGGAAATGATTAGTCAATAGTTTTTTTTTATTACATATCAAAGTTCTACGCACGTACGCAACGAAAATGGAATTAAGTCGAAAAGATTTTAGAGCGATGATTTTAAGAGTTCTCTTTCTCCGCAAGACTGTGCCACTCGTCTCCAAAATGCTTTTGGGAGAGAAGCACCTTGTTTGAGCACCGTGAGGCGATGGTTTGCTGAATTTCAGAGACGTCGAGACGTTCGGAAACTTTGTTGTCGTTGGATCCCTCATGAACTGACAGCGGAGCAGAAGCGGGCTCGCGTGGAATTGTGCTCACAGATGCTACTGAAGTACGATCACGGACATTCTAATGCTGTTTATGACATTGTCACAGGAGACAAAATGTGAATTTATTATTTTGAACCCGAAAAAAAACAGCAATCTTTTGAATGGGTGTTTGAAAATGAGAACAGGCCAGCAAAAGTGAGACAGAAGACAGAGAATTTTTTTTTATCTTATGATAAAAAAAAATTCTCCTACACCATGATAACGCTTCTTCACACACGGCCAACAAAATAAAGTAATTTTTAGCTTCCAAAAGAGTACATCTCGTCACTCATCCTGCGCATAGCCCCGACCTAGCACCCTGTGATTTCTGTATTTTCCCCAAAATCAAAGATTTGATGAGAGGTTTTACTTTTACCAACTCCGAAGTGGCAGTGATAGCGTTCAATCAGCACGTAGAAAACATGCCTTCAAATCTGTGGTCCTCCTGTTTAAAAAAATGGTTCGATCGCATGAAAAAATGTTTAAAATATAAAGGAGATTATTTTGAAAAGCAATAAACATAATATTTTGGTTATAATATGTTGTTTTTTAAGTTACGCAAAACTTGTAGTGTAACCTACGTAATATCAATAGGTATTTGATACAATACTGTACAGTAATAGTAACTACTTTCACTTGTAGACGTGCTCGGGAAATTAGTGGCAGTAGGTTCTTGCGGAGTCAGAGTCGTTTAGTTTGCGCGTCTTTCATGCATCTCGTTTCCACAGGATAAGTAACTGTTTTATGGCGTAATGTATACGCTTTTACAGTAAACTTCCCGAAACTATAAGAGATCTAGCAGTCAATAAATTTTAAAAAATGCTAAAACTGTGTAAAAAAGCGTATTATAATATCTCAGTTTGTTTCGAAGACAAAAAAGCCTGTAATTAATTGACAGCGTATGTTAAAAATGGCGTATTGGCCGCAAGCTTTTTAAGGTGACGTTATTTTCTTAAACGATTTGAATTTAAACCACTGACAAAATTTTTGTTGCTTTGTTTATTATGAAAATTCGAACTTGTTAGACATTGGCGATAGACGCAAGTGCGGCCCTAGCCCCTAGCGTTAGGAATATTTAAATATATTAAAATTAAGAGAAAAAAACGATGAACGCACTATAAAAAATAATAATTGTGTTGTGCGATGTATAGGACTGAAATGAAAATTAGAATTGTTTAATTTCATTTTTATCCATGTTTAAAATTTATTTATTTTCATGATAACATGATATAGATACACATGATATAAAATATCTACATATTTTTCTGAATAGGTTACAGGACGTTATTCTACGCTCTGTAATCATTGGAATTCCAATAGCAGCACCTGGTGAAGTTTCAAATTGCAAAAATGTGCTTCAAAATAACCCTATCTATCCATGCTTTCCAAAAATAGCGCCGAGAATTTTTAAAACGTCACGTCCGAAACGTTGATATATCAATCAAAAGTTGCCATATACAAAACTAAAAACCTATTGGATTTATTACGTTCCGTTCATATATTAATAAAATCAAATAAAAATATCGTTGTAATTTTATTTATTAAAATTTTTAGTAATAATCCTGTTAAAAACGTTATTTTTATAGGACTTATCCCTAAATAAATATTAACTTAAACTTACCCGAAAATAATCTGTTAGGGTTATTTTTAAATGAATTGTAATCGTGAACGTTCTTCGTAAATGGTCGATTTTTCCTGTTCGCTGTTCTCAATTCGTCGCGAGTGTGCTAATTTTGTTGAAACCTGCGCTTTGTTCTAATTCTTATTATTTCTTAATATTAGTTATTATTATTTTTTGTTTAAGTCTTTAAGCTTTTGCCTTAAATATTATTTTTTCTTTAATATATTGCAACAAAACGACATATGTGGTACTTTTGCGTTTAGACGGGAGCCATCTTGCAATCTCTAATCAAAGGTCCTTGGCTCACAGTTTCGTTGTGTAGTTGAAAGTCAGTTTATTCAATTATAAAATAATCAAATGGCGTTAAAACGAATTAATAGGGTACGTATTTTAAAAACTGTTATAAATACTAAAAGTTTAAGTGGAACAAGGATGCTTTGTAAAATCCAGATTTCGTAGTGAATGTTTCGTCATTGTGAATACCCATTATCGTAATTTCTTCTGGATAATTCTGTGTGCGTGATACATATTTATTGCAGATCTTGTTCTTTTTTATTTTGCAAACAAATGTTTACATTGTGCTAGTGGTGATCCTCCTATGGAAGTAGGTGACAATTTTATGCACACGGCGTACATAAAATGTCGGAAATATGTACTTATTTCAGAAATTTCTCTATATTTGCTGTGAAGAAAGAATGTTCCAAGAAGATGACGTGCTTAAATGGTTTTCAAAAATTTGTTTAAATATATAATTTGCAAAATGATCGTCTCTCGTACGAGTGATGATGTGTTTGATGTTTTCGTATTATGATTTTCATCTTGTTTGAAGATGGTTAAATTTGGTGTTGCAGGAATTACAAGATTTGGGTAGAGACCCACCAGCACAATGCTCTGCAGGACCACACGGAGAAGATCGTAAGTAACCTAATATTCTATACAATGACTCATAGATAACTCGAGTTATTGTTTAACGTTTTTGAGCTTACAATTCCACATAATCATTATGTGTAAGTGATTGTCACTATCATTTGTAATGTAGTTTATTGGTTGTCGTTTTCTATAATTGTTTTAATTCTTGAAAGTAAACTCCAATCAAAAATTGTGTATATTAAAATATCTAATTATAATTAGTTCCATCTTCATTAATAAATGTATTTTTTTTTCAGTCTTTCACTGGCAAGCCACAATAATGGGTCCAGTAAGTATTAGTTTTTATTATTAACGCAAAAGTTAGTACACAAATACAGGTTTGATTTTACATAAAATTTTAATAAACACAATATTAAAATGTGTTTATTAGATAAATATATGTTATTATATAGTACTTAAGTAAATGTAATTATTGCTATACACTTATATTGTTTATTGACTACGATAGAAAAAAGACATTTTTTTACTGGTTTAGGATAACATTGATTGCTAACATGATTTATTGAGGATAATCACTAAGACCATTTAAATAATCAAAAGTGTAATCTAAAAATACATAAATATATAGTCACGACTACTTATTCTGGTTCCTTCGTGGTCCTCTGAGAATGTTTTGCTTTGAACACTAAACAAAAACATCAAAATCAATTTCAGTAATGAGCTGGATTATGGGCTACCTTATCCTATGATTCTGTATGCTACAGGGACAAACACTAATATTATGGTGACATGACATGCATAAGTTCAAACCGTAATATGACAGTGTCGAGCTCTGATGCTGTTACTGCAGGAAAAAGTAAAGTGGTGGTACTGCTGAGAGATGTTTCAGATGTTAACCACCTAGTAGTCGCATTTAACAAGTATATGGCTTTAAAAATTGGTTACAGTATGGTTAAGTTTGTTGATTAAAGTTAATACAAATTATAGAGTTGTTACTGAAAGTTTTCTATCTGCATTTTTAAGATAAATATTACTCATTAAACATAATTTCTAAGAAGCAACTTTATTTAAATTGTACCTCTATTATAACATGATCTCATGGAAGGCAGTGCTTAAAATTGATGTTAATAACATAAACATTCCTTTTTAATTTGGCCAAGTTCCTTTTGCTGAATAAATGTCTCACAATAGACTTTTTCCTGTGTTGATCCAAGCAGGCATTTCATAAATGGCGAATGATTGGTTATACATGTTGCTACCATTGTGTCTACTAGATGGTATAGTTCTGCAACTTTTCGCCCAGGTACAGCATCAATGCTTGTTATTGTTGTGTTAGGGTAAGGTAGTCATAGACTCATCCTGCTACACAGATAGCAATGCATCATTAACAAGTTTGATGTCTAGGCAATGGTTTATGTTTCCATCAGGAGAGTCTACTTGTTTGCTATCTAATGATTAAAAAAAAAAACAGAATTCCATAATTGTATGTTTGAGAAATTGTGTTTAAATGAATTTGGTAAATTAAGAAAAATGTCCTTTATGGAGTAGGCAGAGAGAACCAAACATTGTTTGACCTTCAGTTTCATAACAATTCACTAACTTGGTGGCTGTTAAGACCAATGAGAATATGGATGATAACTTGATTATTACTTGCAAATACCAGTGATTACTAAATAACTAAATTCCTTATAGCTATAATTTAATTTTTGTTATATATAATAATAACTAGTTTGTCTGGTTGTACATTACAGGTCGACAGTCCTTATCAGGGTGGAGTCTTTTTCCTTACCATACACTTTCCTACAGATTATCCATTCAAACCTCCAAAAGTTGCATTCACAACACGTATTTATCACCCCAATATAAACAGTAATGGATCTATTTGTCTGGACATTTTGCGTGCACAATGGTCACCAGCTCTAACTATATCTAAAGGTAAATATTTATTGTTAATTATATTTGATATCAGCATTTGTGAGAGAACATAAGTGCCGTTCTGCCAGGCAGTTCACAAGTATATGATTGGCTATGCAAGTCACTGCCATGTGGTTATAAGGTGGTAGAGTGCTGCATCGTTTCGCATGGATCATACCCCCCTTACCTATTCTTGCCATACTACTCAAAGCTTGTCACTGTTGTTCTGGTTTGAAGGGTGAGGTACCTACATTTAGCATTAAGACTTTGCCACAAGGATAGAAACGCATCATTAACATCTTTGGTGTCCATAGGTGATGGTTTCCTCTTACCATCATGAGAGGCAGCTGCATGGCAGACTCAGATGCCTTCTTGTTAAAACTATGGCCATGCTATATTCTTACAACGTGGTCACATTATCTTGACGCATCTCTGGAATGGAAGGCGGGGCTTCCCTTAGCTCGCCCAGTGAATAATATGTCAGAATGGCCATCGTCAGCATTATAGTTACGAATACGCGCGTAGATAATTTGGCTAGTATTCTGTTATTGTTATATTGTTTTTGGACATTATTGTTACGTTTTGCGCCAAATGACGTCATCAACGGCATGCATCAAGTTAATCTGACTGTGATGTAGAATAAATAGCATGGCACACATACTCCAAAATGGATTTCAACAAAGAAATATTGTTGGTCCTGTTTTTTGGTCGCTTTTGAGCAGTGGGTTACTATGGGTTACTAATGGTGCTGCTACCTTGCTGCTTGTGACCTAATGAGAAGCTGCTCATTATTCTGTATCTATACATATAATAAAATCGTAAAAAAAGTCTAAACTGTACATTGATTATTTTTTTAAAAGAATACTTGGGGCGTGATCTACAATCGATATTGAAGCCAAAAATATAGTTTTTAGAATTTTTGTCTGTTTGTCTGTATGTATGTCCAGGGTAAACTCAAAAAGTACTGCATGAATTTACTTCAAATTTTGCATGAATATTACTAACAGGTCGGGTCAACATAATACCTACATATTATCACGCTATCACCTATGGGGGAGGTGCGGTGCGGAGTAAACGAAGTCCACGCGGACGAAGTCGCGGGCAACAGCTAGTAATAAATAAATAAATATTCAGGGGACAAATTACACTTGCTGATCTAACCCCAAAGTAAGCAAATTATTTGGTGGTTTTATGGGTGTTAGTCAACGATACTAATACATAGAAATACATATATAAATACTAGAATATATTTAATAAACACCCAAACCCGGAAATACAAACAATTATGCTCATCACACAAATGCTTGTCCCTCTCGGGGTTCGAACTCGAGCCCCATCGATTGTGTAGTCAGGGTTCGAACCTGAGCCCCGTCGATTGTGTAGTCAGGGTCGCTAACCACACTACCAATGGGCTGGTAAATAGCAAGCTATATATAGCTTAGAAGAACTAATTAACTTATTAGAAGAACTAATGCTTAAAATATATATTGTAGGTTAGCCCTTCATCAAATGAGTTGATGATTAGATTAATATAGTAGCAGAAAGCAAATAGGATAAGGGAGGATTGTCAAGTCATGCAGATTTCAAATTAAATTGATATTGTTATTCAATAAATGTTATTTTAACTATGAGTATGAAAGTAAAATCGTACAAGTTGCATAATTTTAAGTTGTCATAGATAAAAATATACTAATTATGGTTTTTATTGATGATAAACATCAATTGGCAATCTTTCATTTACTTAATTTATAAGTGACTAGCTGACCCGGCGAACGTCGTTCTGCCTTTTTAACTACTCTTATTTTTTTATATATTATCTCATCTTTTAAACCTTCCCTGGACTTCAACAATTAATTCAAAACCAAAATTAGCCAAATAGGTTCAGCCGTTCACAAGCTTTAGTGAGACTAACAAACAGTAATTGATTTTTATATATATAAATTTGGCATAGGTGTATGTAATAAGATAAAACTAAAAATAATAACATCAATGCTTTGTAATAAGATAATATTAAAACAAAACTCAACTAATTTTCCTGCAAATGTGAAATTTATGTGCAGTTAGTGTTCTGATTAGTAGTATTAATTAAAAATTAATTAAGCACATAAAATAAGTAGACACTTCTAATTTTGGCCTATTTGTATAAGTGTAAATTGAAAAAATTCACTATGATTTTGTCTAAAATAGTGTTTTAACCTGGGCTATTGTGCATTCATACTGACACTAAATCATTGTTGCCGTGATAACAAGAACTTGGGTATGTGACACAGGATTTGGTGTTGGAAATATAAAACATAATATCTACATATTATGTAGAACTGATTTTTATTAAAATTAGAATTTATAAAATGAAAAATAAAATCTGAATTTGATTTATTAAATTAGATCATTGGAATTTTAGGTGCTATATCTATTAAAAATTAATGGTTTTTTATTGATTAAAAGACCTTTACAAATCATACTCATACATAATCATCAGGTTTAGTTAAAATTTTACCTGTTATGTATATGTTAAAAATTCATACCCTTCTTTGTGTATCGATAGACATACATGAGTTGTGTGGTTAAATTGGATGAAGCAGAGATAGTTTTACAACCTTGACAGTACATGTGCTAAAAATACAATTTTAATACATTGGAATAATTCTCAGTTATGAGAATTTCTATATTTATACTTTTGTTTTTATAGTGAATTAATAAAGTTTAATGTTTATATTTCAGTGTTGCTTTCAATCTGCTCACTGTTATGCGATCCAAATCCAGATGATCCTTTGGTGCCAGAAATTGCTAGGATCTACAAAACGGACAGAGAAAAGTACAATGAATTAGCCCGAGAGTGGACACGGAAGTATGCCATGTGATGAGTCAAACGTGACACCAGCAAAACATATACTACACACACATCGCCACCGTCTGGGCTATACCCATCCTCTGTTCCCCAATCCCAATTTATCTGAATCCTTATCAATCAAATAAAATTACCATAAATTGTTAAAAAAAATATTGACTTGGTCACTTAGAATCTGCCTGATTTTGATTGTGTCTTGTATTTCTGTAAAAATGTTGCATCTAAGTAACTCCAGTACACATTCAAATAGTTTCATCTAAAGTGTAAGTAACATTTTCTATAAGAAAAAAAATTTGTTACTATTGATGTGTCGGTAGATGTCTTCTTGCATTCACTCATTTAGTTGAACTTACATTAGTTAAATTTACGTTATTTGAATTTATGTAACTGCTAAAGAATTTGTACTTTAACTAGATCTAAATTTCATTGTGGAAATGTACAATAGTCATAGGAATGGAGCGTCTCTTGCTTAAAACATGCCCTGTGTCAGTAACTATATTGAAATGAATTGTATAAAGAGCTCATGTCTCAAACATTCTGGTAAATGTTAAGTTAATGGTAAAGCAATGAGCTTGTTGACAAACTCGAGTGTTATTTTTTTTAAAGTAAATTTATGTTAAGTTAGTTAATGTAGCCTGCTGCTAAACAGACTGACAATTATGTAAGCGGTCAGCTTTCTTTCATCCACAATATTTTATAACCAAAACCGCTCCAATAGGTACATGAAAAGCAATATAAATCACAGTGTATCTCATAAGATAATAAGTTACAATTAATCTAGACTTTTTTTCAATATGGCGATCTTTATATTATAATTTTATCTAATATATATTGTGGTTGTAAGGATATCTGCGTTGTGATTTCCACAAAATATATCCTATCCACAACACCATCCTTCTTTTTCTTAAGTAACCATCAGTATGGCAGTCCCGCTCGGGAGTCACAGTGTGAGTGGCAAGGTGTGTTCTTTGCAGCTGCAAGATGAAGCTTGTTTTTGTTATCCGATACAAGAAAGAAACTATAGCTGTAATTGATTGACAAGATGTAAGGCTTCATTAAATTGTAAAAACAATAAATTATTGTGTATGTAAATAATATCTTGAGATTTATTTAGGTTTACTCCTAGATAATGTATCATGCAGCTGCTAAAGATTGATTAATAATAAATATGATTGGCCATGGAGATTTACTATCTAATATGGCAACAGTAACTTAAATATTATATAATATTATTTCTTAATTATAATAAGAAAATGTTTTAAAAGTAAACAATACTGTTTTACTATAATTTTATATTATTTGATATGACTTTATAAATGTAGATTAAATCTCAGAAGATGCTAGAATCTGAAGTTTGTATGTTTGTTTATGCGTGAGCATACGATTATCTAATTCTTAACAGCAAAATATTTTTGAATTTGGTAAGCCATTTATTGAGGGAAGTCCTAAGAATGTATGTCTATGTATAAGAGTGGATTAGCATTGTTTATATAACGCGGCTGTAGTCACAGGTAACAGCTATAAACAACTTATTTTCGAAAATTTTGTTTGATATTAACCGCTCCGTTTTTTGAGTGGTTAGCGACCCTGACTACGCACTCGACGGGGCTCGGGTTCGATCCCCCACGGGGACAAGCATTTGTGTAATGAGCATAAATGTTTGTATTTCCTGGTTTGGGTGTTTATTAAATATATTCTAGTATTTATATTTTTTTTTTTTTTTTTTTTTATTTATTTTATGTCATAAGATAGCAAACAAGCAGATGGGTCTCCTGATGGAAAGAGTCAACCATCGCCTAAAGACACCAAAGATGTTAATGGTGCGTTGCTATCTTGTGGCGAGGTATAATGCCACATGCATAAGTTTACCGGCTACTTTACCCTCCAAACCGGAACACGACAGCGACAAGCACTGACGCTATTGCGGCAGGAATAGGTAAGGCGGTGGTACCAGAGCCGGGCGAGACAATGCAGAACTCTACCACCTAGTAGCCACGATGGTAGTGACTCGATAGCCAATCGGTCGCCTTTTACGACCTGCCTGGCAGAACGGCAGTTGGCCTATTCTACAAAGGAGGCCGGGACCAACACGGCGAAAATATATACGTATTTCTATGTATTAGTATGTATGTATGGGTTAGATCAGTAAGTGTAATTTGTCCTGTGAATAATTATTTATTATTTGACTAAAATAGAGTGTGTATTTACTCGAGCGTCTTAGGGACCTATTGAATTTTGTAGATTAAATTATAGGAAAAATTAAAGGTTATATTATTCATTTCAATGGTAGGGTAAAAATCGGCATAAAAAATGTGAAAGTATCTCTTTAGGCTCTATATAAAGGGCTTATATTTGGCGGAAAGACGTAGGCAGTATGCGAGGTATCCCCCTATGTTAATCTGATGCGCTTGAGTAAATCCCAAAATCCCCTCTTATAAACTATTAGTAGGGGTGCCCCCTACTAATAGTATAACTCTGTAGATATTATGTTGCTTTATTAGTTAATGAAAATCATAATTTGATTAGAAAATATTTTTCTTCACATGTATCCCAAAAAAATTCATGGAAAACTAGTCACATACATGTAATATTTATTAATAAATTCTAAGTTTACTGTTGCCATATATTCCTGTTTTCGTAATTAACTTTAGTGTCTTGAACTATTATAATTGTTCTTTTGTTGATTTGGTGACACTGATAACATTGGCCTTAATTTTATTATAGAAGGAAGTGATAACTGAGTTATCACGTTATAACAGAACACACATTTGGAGTTTGGTGACTTGTCCAGCTCGATAAATATTATATTTATTGTTAGTCGCAGGGCTCCTACATTACTGTGTTTATCTAGATTGTAGTAAATCTAGAAATTTATGTATGAAATGTTTGTTTATTTGGTACTAATTCTTGTGAAAAAATAAGTTGATCCCCTTACAGATCCTTTTTAGGCCAGAAGACGACGAAGTATGATGAAAATATTTTTATATTATCTTTGTCAGTTTCGTAGAACTGGCGTAATTATAAATTATAGTATGAATATGGTAACGAGGCAAGTTTGCTTGGACCAAGTATGACACTTGGTTGATTAACTTATTTCCAACTACGCCCTTGAAGCTGCTGAAATTATATAAAGTAAGTCAATCGGGTAGACTTTATTCGCCTAAAGCAAATCACTTGGGTGAAGTAAGTGCTACGCACAATAGACTAGGCACCCAGGTGGATTAAGCACAGCCCTCCACAAAGTCAAAGCTTCGATCCGGTAGAATTTACCTGGCTTTATTAGGTATATTCATGGTTACTGGACTTTTTTCGCCTGGGTTAAATAGACAGCTCTCCATAAAGTTAATGTCTCGGTGTCTAGACTTAATTCCAACGTGCTAGTCAGGGCTTGAAGAATAGACCAACTGCCTGCCAGGCAGGTCGTAAAAGATGACCGATTGGCTATATGTGTCACTACCATCCTGACTACTAGGTTGTAGTATTCTTAACGTCTCGCCTTTTTATATGGTACCACGCCTTACCTATTGCTGCCGCAATAGCGTCAATGCTTGTTATTGTCATGTTCCGGTTTGGAGGGCAAGATAGCCGGTAGACTGGTGCATCTGACATTGCGATCCCGTCACTTGATAGCAATGTGCCATTAACATGGTGTTATAGGCGATGGATCTTATCGAGATCTTATATCTTATGGATTTCTCTATCCATCAGGAGAGCAATCTGCTTGTTTGCTATCTAATGATATAAAAAAAAAAAACTGAAAAGGCACAGTTCTTCATAAAGTCAAAGCTTCGATCCTGCTTAATTCACCTGGGTGCCTTAAGTACCTCCACGGTTCCTAGATTTAATACACCTGGGTTATGTAGAGACAGCTCTCCATAAACTCAAAGCTTCGAACTGGTATACTAATTCACCTGGGTGCATTACGTATCTGCACGGTTCCTAGACAATACACCTGGGTCAAATAGGCACAACTCTCATAAAGTCAAGCCCTCGATTGGTTAATTCATTTGAACTAGTAAAATACATAGTCTACTAAATAGTAAATGGACTCTTATTATGATTCATTACTTATATTACTAGCTAACATCTGGTAGGTAGTAAACACTACCGATAGACAATATAAAAAAATGAAAAAGGCGAGTTAAACTCGCGTGCAGAGGGTTCTGTACATAACTTAGTTACTTTAAATACCATTGGTTTCTTGTAGTTTATTCTCACTATAACGTATACCTAGGTAGAGTTATTTTTCACAATGTTAGGCCCAAACAACAAATTTTTATTGTGAATGTATAGGTATTAGGTAGTTATTTTCTTTATTTTTCACAATGTAAGACCAACAATTTCGCAGTAAGGGGAGAAAGTGGTCATCTTTCGTTTAAATAAAATCAAAACTAATTTTCATAAACTTATAATACCTACGTACATACTACATTGTGATCCTCATAATGAGACAAACAAATCTCTTGCGACAAATAGTGGATAACAATAAAAGAAAATGACTTCTGAAACATCCGAGAATCATACATTTCTAGGCACGTATGAGAAATCAAGAAAATACAATGAGGTATGGCACCAATTTTTAGAGGAGCTTTATAACATTTTCAATTTATCTGATCTAGACTATCACATGTAGGCATATCCCTAGATAATTCGTAATTGATGCACCCACTGAATTATAAATCTACCCAATCGTGGCTTTGACTTATGGAGAGCTGTGCTTATTGCACCCGGGTGGATGAAGACATGCGCCAGGTGAATTGTTTACCATCAGTTAGTCTCCATGTGAAAAAGAAGAAATTACGTACGAGATACCTAGTCGAAGGTCTATGTTATTGAGATAGTTGCACTGCAGCATGACTGTCAGGAATGGGTTTTAGATGACGTCCATAAACAACGTGATACATTAGGGGACAGGGGGAAATAGGGGAGGGGCACACCTCAGCAAATATTTTTCCTTACAGTATAAATGAGAAGCAAATCCTTACAAGCATTTAAATTAATTAGAATATATGTCCTATTTTCCCATTTTCAACTGACGAAAAAAGGAGGCTATCAGTTTGACATGTATGTAATCTTGTTGGAATTGAATAATATTTGAATAGTAGCTGTTGCCCGCGACTTAGTCCGCGGGGACTTCGTTACTCCGCACAGCTGCTCCCCGTAGGTACTAGCGTGATAATATGTAGCCTATTTGTTGACCCGACCTGTTAGTAATATTCATGCAAAATTTGAAATAAATCCATGCAGAACTTTTTGAGTTTACCCCGGACATACATGACTTTCCTACGATTTTATTATATGTATAGATGGTGATCTATTTCGGCGTCCAAGACCGTATACTAAATTTTATAAGTATATATATGTATGTTTGTCCACGAATTTCACGGGAATCGGGAATTAAAAGCTGTAGCGAGATATAGCTTTTAGTTCAGAAGAACATAGAACAGTCCCAAGTTTCATCAAAATCAGTTCCGTAATTTTAGAGATATTCGTCGGTTTAGTTTTTCGTATTCTATTTTATTTACATGTAGTTCCTGTTTAAATATTTTTAACCGATTTTTCTCATTCAATTTATCCTTATGGCTCCTCTTCAGATTCGGCCATATGTTGGCCCAACAAATGATCGCCCAACATCACCGCCACGATCGGGCAACTCCACACAATCGTGGACGCTCAGAATTTACTACCTATCTACTGTTATGTTATGACGTCTATCGAAAATGGATAGCGAAGTGATCGCGGCTGCGGCAATATTTTTATTAGTTAGCTCTTATAATGATTTTCTTAATGTTCGCGACAAAAGAATGGTTAAAGTATGCTTGTGTTATGGGTGTTAGTCAACGACGATTATTATTACATAGAAATACATAAATACTTTTAACATATATAATAAACACCAAAACTCAGAAATACAAACATCTATGCTCATCGCACAAATGTTTGTCTCATGAAATAGAATCCAAGTCCACTTGATTCGTAGTTAGTTTCGCTAACTACTCGACTAACGGCCGGTTTAAATAACACAGTGTTGTGTTGGTCCGGGCTTATTTTGAAGATCAGACCACCTGCCGCTCTGCCAGGTAGTTTCTGAGAGTCAGTAATTAGCTAAACGAGTCATTACCATCGTAGCTACTAGATGGTAAAGTTCTATAATCTATATCATCTCGTCCTTGTCTGGTACCACTACCTTACTTATTTCTGCCGCAATAGCGTCAATGCCTATCCCTGTCGTGTTCTGGTTTGGAGAATAATTTAACCGGTAAAGTTATGGAAATGTGGCATTCAGATCATGCCACAAGTGTAGCAACGTACCATTAACATCCATGGTGTCTTCAGACGATGGTCGTTTCTTTCCATTAGAATGGCCATCTGCTTGTTTGCTATATTATGATATATACAGATATAATTCGGGTTAAACAGTAACGGCTATACCTTTATTTTATATTTGTGATGCTTATTTATTGGATGCCAAAGGCGGCATGCCTTTTTTGTTATAGCTCTATGAACAAAAAGTTTCGCCATTTGTCCACACAACCATTATTATTAAATCGATAGAAATATGTCTACACTGTACTAGACACAATGACGCACTGATTAATCGGCAATTTTGTAGTCGCGCGCGCAATCATGGGCCAACATTCCTTTGATGTACCGACACCACGGCGATTGCGCTTGAACATACGCAATGATGGCCCAACACAGATATTTATGCGCTCTACACTATCGTTTGCCTTCATTGGGCCAACATGGCCCAATGTAAAGAGGCAGCTTTATGTTTTAATTACAGACTTAATGTTAGATTCATCGAGTCTTACCTATATAGAATCTAGCATGCAAATGTTTGTTTTAAATAAAATTAATCCTATTAAAATAGAATTAACATAAGACAGGTTGACCGGTGAGATTACGTATTGAAGGAGTGTTCAGTTCTCGATTTTGGTGCCGATTGATTAAAAAATCGATGCTCGGGTCACTAGAGTTCGCACGGTAACCATAATTTTTGAATTTTTCTAGACTACTAAATATGTTGACGTGTCAAAATAACTTGTAAAAAGTTTTATTGAATAAAGTATTTCTGATTACTTCGCTGAGGTCATTGAGCAATGTTCTCATATTATATTATCTTTGTTGGTTGTATTTTACCATTAATAACATGTCCTTCAATATGTACCAGTCAATCTGTAGTACCAGTCAGTCTGTAGTAAACTACGCATTTTAAAATCTTACAAAGTTTAGGGGAGGGGTGCGAGCTAAATCACATCTCATCAAGGGCGGATTGGGTTTAAAGAAGTTGCTAATATCGCCTCGCCAACTGCCGTTCTGTCAGGCAGGTTTTAAAAGGCGACTGATTGGTTATATGTGTCACTACCATCGTTGCTATTAATTGGTAGATTTCTGCAACGTCTCGTCCGGGTATATGGAAACATCGCCTTGCCTAGTCATGCCACAATAGCGTTAATTCTTGCCATTGTCGTGTTCCGGTTTGGAGAGTAAGTAGCTGTAGACTTATACATGTGGCATTGCTATCTCTCCACAGGGCTTGCAACGCATCACTAACCCATCTTTGATGTCTATAGGCTCTTTCCATCAGGAGAGCCATCTGCATGTTTGTTATCTTATGATAATGTTATGTATAAAGAATACCGTTTTCCTGACCACATGAATACTAATAGACACGCCATTGGGAAGGAAACGGTTCGCCGCGCATATGAGGTCAAAAGTTTCATACATTTGTAGGTTATATTGTGAAAAAATAGAAATAAACCATGTTCGTACCGAATGAGATGACAAGGTTTATAATTACCCATGAAATGATTTTATTTCATCGGTAAGTAGTATAACTGCATTTCTGTGTGTAAGTAATTGCAAGCTACGCTGACAAAATAAGAATTTGTCTTGAAACCGCAACCGTGACTTGTGACCGTTTTCTTTAAATTCATAAGATGTTAATGTAACTTGGGCGTACCCAAGTTCTGAGCCAGGGTGGGGGGGGCAAACCGTGACTATATTTTTATCTTATTATACTTTTATCTACAACAGTAGATAGGTAAATAAATTCCAGGGGGTGGGGGGGCAGCTGCCCCTCCCTGCCCATCGGTACGCCCATGGGATGTAATGCCTAATCTAAAGTAATACTTTCCGAACCGCAATACCACAGCGATAATTCACCGACGTTGCTGCTGGAATAGAAAAGGCGGTGGCATTAAGCCGGGCAGCAAGTTGCAGTACTACGCATAAAGTATAAACCTTGAGGCGCTGCTGAACTCCTAATAGGTATACTACTGATGTTAAGATGTAAAAAGCGGTTATTTTAATATTACGAACAGACATTCCAATTTTATGAGGCGCTGCTGAACTACTAATAATAGGTATACTACTGATGTTAAGATGTAAAAAGCGGTTATTTTAATATTACGAACAGACACTCCAATTTTATTTATTTGTATAGATTTAATGTAGAGTATCTGCAAAAAGAAATAGAACTATTTTAAATTAAGCGAAAATTTAAAATTACCTTAAATACGGATTTACGCATTTGGCGCCAGTAGGCTATTCAAGATTTTCCGCCCCTGAGATTTTCTTAAATTTCTCAAAATCTACGAGGCCGAATTGATTCAAGTTCTCAAGAAGTTTAGTGAAATTAAATCGAATAATGATAGGTTTATATATACACATCAAAACCTACAAACATTTTGACGTCATCATAAAAATATTAAGGTTCAACCATTCTGCAGATACAATGAATACAATTGATTCATGATCACAAATTTTATTTTTCTGTCTTCTTAGTTTAAATCGATTTTAATAAATCCAATCTCAATTCTGTAGGAAAACCAACGGTCAGCCTAAAAACAGGTTTTGGGTAAATACTTTCTGGTAGGTACAATATTACTATATTTATAGTTCTATATTGGTAATTTTATTCCAAGAGCGATAAGTACTATCCTAAATAAACTTACCGATTTGTGAATATATTATGCATATATCTTTAGTTTGAATCCCATATAGGGTAAGCATGAATTGAATGCTACAAATCACGATAAAGACTTGCCACATTTTCATAACAATATTAGTTATAACACTATACAAACACGTCGGATGTTGACATTTTAGAACCCACCTTTGGATACCACCTCAATCTTAATCGCTTAATATCATCAAGCTAAGTATGTCAGTTTTGTTTGGTTAGCCTATTTGAGCTTAATATTTGTTTAGTTAATATTTTTATCGTTTTTTAGGGTTCCGAAGTAAACTAGAAACCTTTATAGTTTCGCTATGTCCCTTCGTCCATACTTCCGTCCGTCCGCAGTCTAGCTCAGAGAACCTTAGTACTAAAAAGCTGTAATTTGGCATGAATATACACATTAGTCACTGGAACAAAGTGGTAACATAATATCTTGTAAATTTTTTTTCTGTAGCTTCTCTATATGTAAAGTGGGGATATTTTTTTTTCTCGTCTACCCCATGGTCTGAGGTATCGTTGGATAGGTTTTTAAAAAATATTGTAGATTTGTGAAAACAATTGAGTATTTGCATGATTTTCCAATCCATTAAATAGTTATGTCTTATTATTTTTAAAAAATTTTTAAAATTTTTGAAATTTTTTTTTTTATTTTATTTATAAACATTTAAACTATTTAACAATAAAAAATTGTTAAAATTTAAACGTATAGGTAGCTCCCTCTTGCGTATGTGACGTCATTGTGCATATTCCAACTTGAAATTTTTTTCAATAATTTATCATTCGTCGTTTATCATGCATTCAAATGACGCGCCAATAATATGCACAATGACGTCAATCACATCACGTTTCACGTCACGTGATTTTTACATCATATTTGACCACTTTTATTTATTTATTTATTTAAAAATTATTTGTAAAAATTAAATTTTAATCTTACGTAGGTATTTTATGTGTATCAAAGAATTTATTAACTGAACTTTATTTGAAAAATCATTTTCATGCAAATACCCAATTTTTACGATGAAGGATCCCTTGTGCTAAATAATTTATGTCGTCCTATGATGAAGCAGAAAGGAAGTTATGGGAACTTTTAATTTAAATTGAGCAACGTCACGATTTGGGGCTTAGGTATTTGGTTTGTTCTAATAAGGACTTTGGAACAGAATGGTTTCCAGTTTCTGAACATAAAACTGGAAGAATAATATCTCGCTATACTAGATAAATAATTTATCTGGTATGTAAATAAATATGGTATGATGAATATGGTATGGTATCATAAATAAATAAGTATGGTAAATAATTTATGGTACTCGATGAATTATTCATCGAGTATGGGTCAATTGGGTTTGTTTTGGATTACTGTTTGGTACTGGATGATTTTAAAAATCTATTGATGAAAAATTTTTCTATTCATATTCAATCTATTGATTGATGGCTACAGGATCTGTTAAACTAAACGAGATAAACCCGTCGCGTTTGTGCTTATTTGTTCTGCTTTGACAAATAATCTGGTGTTAGATGATTTCCAGGTTCTCACGATAAATTAAGATAAGGTCATGGAAACGAAACGAACAAATGAATGAAAATTGAGCAGCACCATCGATTTTGGTCTCGTTTTGAGTTTTGAAATATTTGATCGTTTTTTAAGGATTTTTGAACAGGATGTTTTCTAGCGTCGGATGATAGCGCTGGCAGAAGGCCATTAAAGCTATTAAGCTAATCTAGATAAACCCATCGAATGTTGGCTAATTCGGTTTATTTTGGCAAATACTCAGGTGCCGGATGTTTTCTAAGATATGAATAAAGATGGAACTGAAAGGTGGCCATCGGAGATTGGGTTGATATCGTTGGATTTTATTATTAGGAGATTCGCAGGGTTTGATAATTGAACTAGAGTGTGGAGTGTGTGTGTGGAGTAAAGTGGCCATGGAACTCCTGCACTAAACAAAACAAGCCCATTGAGTGTGGTCTCAAGAATTGCACGACTTAATTCCGCCGTCCCCGTTTTTCTATCGATCATCGAGGCGCACAGATTCTAGGCATCGCCATATGATGGACGTTCCACGTACCCGGACAAAGCGGTTCAACTCAACATTCTTCATTCGAACCGAAAAGGACTGGAACATGCTTCCTGAGTCTGTGTTCCCCGACAAGTACAATCTGGGGATCTTCAAGAGAAGAGTAAATAGGTACCTTCTAGGGAAGCGCGTTCCATCTTAGGCCTCATCTTAGCTTACCATCAGGCGAGATCGAGGTCAAGCGCTTACCTATCGATAATAAAAAAGGTCTCATTTGTTATATTTTTACATACACTCTGAATCAAACTAATTTCCAGGTTTACATAGTGAAGCTGGAGGCTATGGGAGCTTTGCAATTTTATCGTGTGATCTACTTAGGCGTTCAAGCACGGTTACTAAATTTCGTAAGTGTATGTCTGTTCGCCTTTTTTGAAGTTCACGAATTTCTTGTGAACTAAAAGCTAGGGAATAGTCGTTTTACTAAAACTGGTAAGTAGTTCTTGAGATATATTATCGTCTCTGTGGTCTTTTTGGTAAGTATATGTACCGTGTATTTGTTACCGACAATCTGAGTGCTAAGTGTGAGTTTTTCTTTTCTCATTCGATCGTGAGCGCGTTTCGAGTTTACTAGGAATTTGTATGTGATTTGTACAGCGCCACCTAGTGGTAAACTGGTTTCTCACGTTTACCACTAGGTAGCGCTGTACAAATTACATACAAATTCCTAGTAAACTCCAAACGCGCTCACGATTGAATGCGAAAAGAAAAACTCACTTAGCACTCTGTCGTGTTCCAGTTTGAAGAGTAAGGTAGCTAGTAGGTTATGTATGCTGGTAGGTTATGTATAGCAATGCCATCCTGCCAGACGGATGGACGGACGGAACACACTATGAGCATCTGGTGTCTGTCTGTGTGTCTCTTTATATCAGGAGTACCTTCTGCTTGTTTGCTATCTTGATATAAAAAAATCATAACGGATTTTAAAAAAACAATGTCTACGCTGTTGGGCAACGATATTCTCTTCAATCTTAGAACTATTAGTGTTCAAAGTTGCTTTAAGGCAATAACTTGCAATACGAGTATTTGTTTTATTTTTTAACCGATTTCCCAAAGTAGGAGGTTCTACATTCGGCTGTATGTTTTTTATGTTTGTTACCTCAGAACTCGATCATTTATGAACCGATTTTGATTTTGTGTTTGAGAGGGTATACTCACCGTGTGGTCCCATTTTAATTTCGTAAAGATCTACTGCAGGGTTCCGGAGTTATAGGAAATAGGAAGTCGCTTGCTGCAGTTTTACTGCGTTAAAAAAAATGTTTGTTACTTCTGAAATCGGTTACTTATGATCCAATTTTGAAAATTTTTTGTTTGCAGGGAGGGTATACTTCCCATGTGGTCTAATTTTAATTTGGTGAAGATCTGATACAGGGATCCGGAAATAGAGGAAATGGGAAGCCGGTTGCTGCAGTTTTATTGCATTAAATTATATTAAGCATGCTATTTTACGTGCTTTTTCAGCATACTTACTTGTTACGGTAAAACGGGCGGGCGAGAAAGGAAGCAAGGTTACTGTAACTCGCAGCTCCTACCTTACATTAAAATTAAAAAAATATAAATACCTATATATTATATTGCGTTGAGTTAAAATATTACGTTGCGTTTTTGAATTTTGACGATAAAATGGAGCAGTAGGAAAAAACAATGAACTTTCCTTCACGCCTTCCAAACTTGGGACTTTCATATCATGATAGATACAATATTAGACTATCCTTGGGAGTGTCTATAACTGATTAAGTGTAAGTATGAAATAAATTAAGTAGAGTAAAGTGGGGCTATTTAGCATGTTTTTTTTATAAGGTAAAATGGGGCACTTTACCGTATGTAAAGCAATACGTTCCATATGACTACGTAAATAAACTATTAAATGACTACTTCATTTAGATATTTTCGCTATAAATTTTTACTAAAAAATCACACGGCGAAATAGCGTAGATATTACGTGAGCCGTCCGAGATCGTAAATTCGCACACAGTGCGTAACTTGTAACATTATGATTTATGACGTGCACGGCCGATGGTGCATGGTGTCAATAGTTATAAATATTTTATTGACAGATATGAGTAGAGTGATTATCATTTCGATAACATCTTAAAAAGCACCCCAAGCTTTTTTAAAATAAAATAATTTTTTTATTCATACTATTATTAATTTATATTTATAGAAATTTTTAACACTATTCTTAATTTAAATTTATTAAAATTTATTTTCTATTTTTTAGTTCGGTTTTCTATAAAAAGCGTGTTTTTTAGTTTTTTTAAACTATTATTTATTTTCTACTTTTTAGTTTGGTTTATTTATAATAGCTTGTTTTTTTAATTTTAAACTATTGCACGACTCATGATGTGAAGCATCTGAGAGTGCTTTACGATCGAAAAATTTTATTCGCCTTATTTTGGCTATTTTTAGTATTATAGCCTTGTTAGTTAACGAAATCAAGATATTTTGCATACTAGTGTCGAGATAATTTAATGGAGATTAATTTTATACTTGCTAAAAATGAATTTAGTGCAATAGAAACGGAAAAAAATATCAAAATAGGTCAAAAAATTATCCTGTCCGTCATGTATGAAACTCCGGAAACACTGTAACTTATGAAAAAATCAACTGTTTGAGTTATTTTTTTTTAAAATTCTAATCGACAATTGTAGATCATCGAATGCGAATGGCTAATTAATTCAGTGTCGTTTAATTATAATTAATAAAAAACGAAAACTACAAGATGATAGATATATTAACATGGATGGTGATATATCTATATCTATAAATATTATGTACATTTATTTATTATTATTTTTTTTGTTTTTTTACTCAGTCAATTATACTCAGTCACAGAGACGGTGGCGGACTCTTCGTGGCTCATGAAATCTAAGTTATATGCGCAGACACTGTTGCAAACTCTAATGCGTATACCTAGTCGAGTGCCGCGGTAGAAGCACGGAACCACTTACACGCTTATAGATATGTGTGTGTGAGTAAGTATGCAAGGCGTTCCTGTCGTACTCCCATACGGAACAATACGACGGGGCCAGACATGGGCCATGCTTGGCGCAATGCTATCTATCTCTGGCCATGCTTGTAAACCCGCTTTGGCCCGGCCTTGGCAGAAGTCTGTAGTGATAACAGGGTGCCAAGCTTAGTTGCCTAGACTGGCCCAAGCATGATAACCAAGACTGGCCCAAGATTATTAACCAAGACTGGCCCAAGTATGTTAACCAAGACTGGCCCAAGTTTTTAAGCCAAAGCAAGCCCAGGCTTATTCACCACTATAGAATTTACTAAAAGAAGTAGATTGTAGAATATATTAAGAATTTAATTGTTTAATATGAAACCAAATTAGTATTAAGAACCCAATTTAGAATTAATTGAATTCTCTGAAATAAAATAGCAATATTCTACGAAACGGTTAAATTATTTTCAGTCACCTATAAAATGAGTAGTTGTTAGTTGAAATTGAAAAAAAGGAATTTTTTACTTGCCAATAATTTATTTCGATTTTGATATAGAGCTAACGCAAGTTCTGATGACTTAACTATTAATATAGACCTAACTTTCGCTAATAATAGAAATAAAGTGAAAATTGCATTTACCCTAACCGAGATTCAAACCCGAGCCGCGCGCTTGCCAGATCGACCACTAACTCCTACTCCATACGACCGATAAGTTAACGCATATATCACCATTCATATAAGCTAAATCTATATGGTGACAAGAGTGTGACGGTTTATTATTTATATAATTTATGTTATTTAATTTTGTGTTTTGATGAAAATTATCTATTTTTTACAAATGATTACTAATTAAAAAAAAAAAAGCAAAAATCAAGTTCTTACATTTACTTTAGACCTTTTAAATCGTTCTCTATATTTTTAATATCATAATACTTGAATTTTTTTAAGACCGTATCAATTTTGGTGATATACAATTGTTTTGTTGAAATAATAAATTTTCAATTTTAGCATTTACTATCAAATATTCGTTAAGTAATAAATATATACTGTTCCAAATTCTATTACTTAATGATTCATTAAATTTGGATTTCCCATTGAATGGCCAAAGTTAGGTTGTCGAATTCTGGCTCAAGTCTGGGTTGCCATTCAACGGCCAAGGCTAGGGAGTCTTGGCTAACGCTCGGGTAATCATTGAGTCGGCCAAAGCTAGGTTGCTCAGTCCTGGCCCAAGTCTGGATCGCCATTGAATAGCCGAGGTTAAGTTACACAAACTTGGTCCAAGTTAGGGTGACTCTAGGCTTGGCCAAGGCTAGGTTATTCAGTCTTGGCCCAAGCCTGGGTAATCATTGGAATGGCCAAGGCTGATTGCCCAGTTATGGCCCGGGCATAGGACAGGTTTGCCTAGATGGGCTTCCCAATAATGTCCTAGGCATGGCCTCGTCGTTCAACTCTGGGGCTTCCTGTATGGGCTACTATTCTACTATTGGTTTTGTAGTTTATTAAAAATTTACTACCTAAGAGGCAATTTTTATCTAAAGCATCTAATATAAATATTTTATAAGGAGTAAAATTTTTTCAAGTGGTAATAAAAAAAAAATTAATTTTATTGTAAAAAAAACGGGAGGTTCATGTTGTCAATTGTTATTAATATTTTACTGACAGATATGAGTAGAAGGATTATCATTTCGATGATATCTTAAAAAAATCAAGCAACCCTTTTTTTATAAAATACATATTTTCTTATTTGTACAATTATTGATTTTTATTTATGAAATTTTTTTACACTATTTTTAATTCAAATTTATTAAAATTTATTTTCTAGTTTTTAGTTTGGTTTTTTATTAAAAAAAATTTTTTCTAAACTATTATTTATTTTTTACTTTTTACTTTGGTTTATTATTTAAAACTATTATTTGTTTTGTAGAATTAAAATTCTCCTAAGTATTCAAAAATTTGTGAATATTAGAGAAATCGGCTAGAGATAATTATTGGAAATTAAAATTAACATCAAGTCCTGTCTTATCGACTGTAGAGAAAAATTATAAATTTTTTTAATTAAGTTTCTTACCTTATCGACTATAGATGAAAATTATATAAATTAACAAAAATCATATTTTGCAAATTGTAAAATAGTATAATTTTATCAAATTAGTGTATTGTCATCGGTCCTCGATAAATCTACAAAGTTTGAACGAAATCTGGCCGTTTAAAGTGGGTCAAAATCGCGCCCAAAGAAGTCGGTTACAAACAAACATACAACCATACAAACATACAGGTGAAACTAATAAAAAGCGTGTAAAAAAGACAACAATTGAGAGAACCGGTCGTTATCACTTTGTTTAGATGCCATGTTATTTGTTAGATTCTAAACACTCAAAAATCAGGATCTGGGGATATACATCGAGAATAGCATCCGATTTCATTTGGTTTTGTAGATTCGTTTGGATTTGGTAAGGACGCAATTACACCCAGGCCGCGAATATGTAAAGGCATACTTTCATAATCAACAAAAAGCTGTATCGCAATAAATAAACAATGTGATGAACAGATTTTTATTTACACATTTATCTTTAATGTTTACATATTATTATAATGACATATTTTTCACATTTGTCCACACACATCTAACTGAATACATTTGTGATCTCTACTTCTTAATGCTACAATGTTTTATACATTAGATACTTACTTATTATTGTTACCTAAAGCAAATTATGATAAATATAATAGGTCGGGGCAAAAGTATTTTCGTATTTTGAATGTATTATTAGTATTCAAACCTCTTTGGCTGTACTGAATGTAACTGGCTGGGTTTAAAACCATTAAATGTGACATTCTGAAGAAGCAATAAATTAAAAAAAAAAAAACTAGTTCCCGCCATTTTTCAATTGTTTTTCAAGCAAGCAAAATGAACGTGTGTGACGAAGAAATTCGGTACATTTTAAAGCTTTATTACAAAAAAGGTAAGAATGCGACGAACGCCGCGAATAAAATTTGTGCTGTTTACGGACCTAATGCGGTATAAATAAGAGTAGCACAAATGTGGTTCAAGCATTTCAAGTCTGGAAATTTTAGTGTGAAAAATGAGGTTCGTTCTCGACGCCTTGTCACAGATAAAATCAGTGCCATCTTTGAGAAAGTGGAGTAAGATCGACATATTCGTACCTACGACATTGCTGAAGAACTGGATGTTGATCATGAAACAGTTATACGTCATTTACGAAAGTCTGGGTACAAGAAAAACCTTGAGATTTGGGTACCACATGATCTCACTGAGAGAAATTTAATGCAACGTGTTTTCATTTGCGATTCTTTGTTGAAACGTAACAATTCCGAACCATTTCTTAAACAAATCAACTGTACGGGTGATGAAAAATTAATGACACGATAAGAATGTGCGAAAAATTATCGTCGAAGCATGGACAAGCCCCGCAGACCGTGGCAAAGCCCGACCTGACTCGGAACTGAGTGATGTTAAGTGTATGGTGGGATTAGAAAGGAATCCTCCAGTATGAGCATTTGCCACCGGGTAAAACTTTCGATTTTGACCTCTACTGTTAGCAACTGATGAGTTTAAAAAAGCTATTGAGAAAACCGGCCAAAGCTGGTGAATAGAAAGGACGTGGTGTTCCACCGTGACAACGCCAGACCGCACTCATCTATAGCCATGCAGCAAAAATTGAGAGAGTTTGGCTGGGATGTGTTGGTGCATCCTCCGTATAGCCCTGACCTTGCCCCATCAGATTTCCACCTGTTTTGGTCATTGCAGAACTCTTTAGGAAGCATAAAGCTAATCTTAAAAGAACACTGAACACTACCCACAAGATTGCAACAAGTCATCGATCAAAACGGCACATACATATTATAAATAAATAAAAAATTATATCTAAAAAAATATTTTCCTTTGTATGAACAATACGAAAATACTTTTGCCCCGACCTTAAATTCAACACATACTTAGTCGACCTTATAGCGAATTTGTGTTTAAATGTCTACAGTTGACTAAATAAGAATATTATCACGACTATTGCTCAAAAGGTAAGCATAGGCACAACTCACCCTATATAAGTCCAATAGTTGTCCCTTGTGATAGCAAATACTATAGTAATAATTAATAATGACTACGACAGAACGACAGATCACATATAATATGAAGTTAGAGGACATCTGTACCCTTGGTCTATGAGAAATGCTTTGCTGTTGAAGTACATTATTTTATGATGCTAGAAATCGGAAAAACTGAGCCCATGACACTAATTTATGTTTCTAAGGGATCGTGCATTAATCACGTGAGACTCGAAAGGGAGGGGTTGGGAAAATATCCCACGAAACATCAAGAGGTGGAGGTGGGGGAGGGGAAGTGCGATATCACGTATATTTATTTTTCCGTTGAATACGCGATTTTAACCAAAAAGCGTTGCGCGATAACAATAATAAGATAATTTACCAAAAAAATACACGCGTTATGAGGTGGAGAGGGAGAGGGGGATCTGCAGCTTAGCTTAAGGGGGTAGTCTAAAACATCACCACGTATCACGGGGGATGTTAAAAAGTTTCAGTGATTATTGGACGAACCTTTGACGGACATTGGTGATCAGGTGACCTGCTTGTAAGTATATATTATGTCTATGTCTATAAATATATTTTGGCATTCTAATGGTTTCATTGGCTACCCTGAAGAGGCAGATCGATGATCGACTAGTACATCCAAGATTAAAGGTATTAATTTCCATGTGGTGATTGATAGCTAGTGTATCAACAAATTGGTCATTTATACAATACCGAATGAAATCATTTTTACCAAACAATAAATACCACTAACACGAACTATACAGGGTTACTTTTAAAAGTCCAGCCAAATTTTATAATTTGGAACTAAATATTGAATTGAAAGTGCGTTTTAATTATTAATTTAAAATTATTACAAGATAATACAAAAATATTCGTTTAAAAATATCCCACTAAATTCATTAATTGCATGCGCCGAGTCCAGTGAATGAACTTTGTATTGCTGGCAGTGTCATTTTACACTTACCTATAATTACGATAGTACTATTATGTAATCTGTCGCTTTAAGTACATTTTTCTCGATCACTTTTAATTTGGTTGACGGCACTAAAATATTTTAGTTAGAATAATTACGTAATTGAAATTATATCCATGCGTTTTGTTTTTTGTGTCGGATATTTTTTTTATTATATTAATCGAACATATTATCGATTCTGAACAGCCTCTGAAAATTTGGCCGGTTTTATAGTTACTTTTAAACCTTTAAATTTTAAATTTAAACGTTGAAAATAACCCTGTATTAAGCATAAGCGTTATGGTAAGGTCACTTAATATATGACGCTATTGACGCCATGGTAATGATTTTGGCGGCGGGATTCTAACAATCGCTACAAAGTTAACAATGCAAACGACTTGCTTATATTGACATGATATTAATTTTAATAGTTACATTATAAAAACAGTTTCTTGAATACGGCATAACTTAATAAATCAATATTATTATAAATGCGAAGGTTTGGATGGATGTTTGTTACACAATCACGCAAAATCTACTGAACGGATTTTAGTGAAATGAGAGTGATGAGATCGGCCTAAATGAACTACAAGAATATAGCTTCAGCCGAAATTATTAAGTTAATTTTATTCACAATAAGCCAATATTAGAATTCACCGGACACTTTTTAATTGCAAATTCATTTTAAAAGGATTTTATTCGGAAAGTCATGAAACTAATCAAACTTGTACGCATTTTCTTATTTCTAATTCAAGCAAAGATTTTTCTATTCTGTCATAAAGATAACACTCTTTTATTTCCGACCAACCAAACAAATTATAAAAATGTTGGATAGATAAGACGCAAAATTTTAAACCAATTATTGTATAAAATGCAACAAAAATAAAAATATTTATTATTATAATCGAAATCTACAACATACAAGGCCGTATAAATAAGTACTATTAGTATCATCCGAAAGAAACAAAAAAACAACAAGTGTCATCTATTTACGCTGTGAGCGAGTAATAAACATTTTATGTAAACAAAAGTTTTATCGTTTTTCAACATTTAAGTGGTTGAAATCAAATAATCTTCATGATAAGTAATACAAAAATGAATTATATTTGTGTTGACGATATATTGCGATGTGAGTGGCTTAAAATGGAATGTAACAATTGTAAATTCAAGTAATATTAATCTTTGAAGGAGTTTCGTAAATTTTAGTATTATAAAGTGTCCGTAATACAATTTACGTTTCACGAGAAATTAATAATGTATTACAATACGGTAAGCAGCCATCATCATGTGTTGCGTTTTAGGCTAAATTTGTATGGGGCCTCATCAATATCCTTTACACACAGGTAGATGATGACATGGAATAGAACAAAGGCTACATTGTATCTCGGAAATATTAGGTTATCAGGCGGGATTAGCCAAAAACTTTTATAATGCAACGGGCTGCACGCTGCAGTTAGTAACATACTACATTTTTAAAGATATTTCAAGTAGGTATCGACGGTACAGATTATACCTATTCAAACTTGGTGTTTCCTTGTTTATATAAATATGGATCCTAATCAATGAATAAAAAAATGGCAGAGAAGATATTTTAATCAACTTTAACTAGGAATTACTTTATTCTAGAAAAAGTTAATAGTTGTGAGTAGTTAAAGTTTGGGTGAATTAAGGCAAAGTTTGAGAAAACGTTATGCTAAATCAATACTGGTAATATGATGACAATCATGGTGATAACACGGTGACAACACCGAATTCAAATAAGAAGAGGTCATTCATAAATTACGTCACACGTTAAGGGGGAGGAAGGGGATCGACGAAATGTGACATTGTGTGACAAGGGGTGGGCAGGGGTTCCAATTTTTGTGACATCACATTTTTTCAAAATATAATTAAACACTAAAGAACAATGGCCAAGCTTCATACATCGCTTAGAGTCGTAAATTGAATATCATGTCTTGTAACGAAATTTGTGTCAGAATTGTTGTTTTATTATTTAAAAACAAGTTTCATTTATAAAGGTCTCTAATAGAAGTATTAATAAAATAATATTTTGACTTTTTATAAATTACTGACATTTTGTAATGCGAGTTGTCAGTTTTGTCGTATTTAGATTTATCATAATAGTATCTTATTGGACAAATGAGCGAAAATATTCTATATTTTAAATAAAATTAAATAGCAATATATAATTACTTTTATTACTTTCTTTCTAAACATTATTTTACAGCGGTGACGAGACCACTGTTTGGTGCTTTTTGATGGACACTTCTGTTCACAGAGGTGGTCCTCCTTTCTTTACTCCATGTGTAAAACAAGAATATTCAACATGGCGGAATTGTTTTTTTTTTTTTATTACGTAGAACTGCTCACTATGGAGACTTTCAAAAAATGTACGCTTAAATAATAATCCAAATTAGGGTTATATTTCATTTTATTCGTCTGCCATACCAATTATTACCAATTCCGTTACGCACTGTTTTTGAAAAAGTAAACCTATTTCTGGCGTTACCACATATCTTTTCAACAGGCGAACCTTCTGCTTGCTTGCTAATCTATATTATTAAATTACTTCTGATAGTAATAATTATACATAATTCGTGTACAAAAAAGTCCGTAGTCTATAAGGATAACCTCATATTTTAATAAAACATACACGAAATATACACAATATACAGGGACGAAATTCACATTTTATGATCATTATTTTTGTTTTATTTTCTACACATTTGTCTAGCAAACACATTGAACGAACAAAAAATTTCGACGGCTTTATTCCTAAATTTTTTCTATACTTCAAAGGCACATTATATTTGGACAAAACATACACAATAAATATCACTTAAAATCTAACTATTTACAGTTCTGTGGTTTCCATATTTTTGGTGTTCTTCATTTGCTCTAACTGCTGGTAGAAATTGTAATTATCTTGATTGCTTTCAGTTTCCGTACCACTTTGTATGGAAGTAAAGTTCCCTGAAGTTATAAAATATGGTTTGTCGGGTGATTCATCTTGATTGACGGCGTTTTCGTCGAGCGAGTCGCGATCCGAACGGCTTATTTGATCGTCAGACTTGTACCAGTCATTCTCGTACGCTTGCAGCCATATTGGATTGGAACCTTTGGAGCTGTGTTTGTTTGTGTTGGGCACACGGCCACCAGAGCTGCGTATAGTCATGTTTGAGTCGCCGGGATTTGATGGTGCTGAAAAAGTAATAAAATATATTCTGTGTACCCCCGCATGGTCCCTAGGGACCAAGCCGTACGTAAGCACCAAGGAAGTTATATTCTAGGAATGTTCACACGCGCTTCAAAATCGTTCCGAAGAGTACCACGACATGGGTGGAGTGTGTCTCTTTCTGCTAAATAAAGCGCCAATCGTCATATATAAGTGCGGCCATGCGTTGTTTGCAAATTACTACTAAGTCATTCTACTAATTTGAGAAACAGTTTTTGCATTGCATAATTAATTACGTAATAATTAAAATAAGCACATTTTAGAACTCACTATGTTAATAACAATGCATTTTATGCTAATTTATTTGTCGACGTGTATAAATAAAAAGGATTTAACGATTACCAAATGTGTAAAAATCTACCATCTAGATAGTTTTATTTACACTGGCAATTGCAAGAAAGGGACAACATCCACTCTTGTCGTTGTCTTGCTCAGAACGTTTTTCCCCTCTGTTATGTAAGAAACAAATGTCAACTTTATTTGCTACGAAATAAAGTACATTTTTATTTTTCAAATATTGCTTCGTAACAATTCCAGTTATAGTATATAAGTTCCTTGGTAAGCACGCATTCGCTCGGCCACCATTTGGTCTGCGGAGACCACAATCCGTTTCATTTTAAATTTTCGCGTGTTTAAAATACAGTCTATTTTGGCATGGGGAAGTTAGTCACATACGTTTTTTGATAAATTTTCTACACCATGATTGCTATAGTATCATCTGTAACGGAATTTTATTATTTTATGACCATCATGGTACTCAATACTGACAAGCGACTTGCTTGTCAGTATTGAGTACCAGGTGTGTTGTGTAGTATCTATATAAAGTGGTTGCTGTGTTTAGCGGATTTCAAACACTAAGGTAATATAATTTTTTACTTTTTTAATATATTTTACAGATAGGAAATATACTTATTTATAATTATTTGCTTACAGAATAATAAAACATGGTTTGGTTTTAGTGTATTTATACTTTTTGCGCATTACACTACTTGATCCCAGACGTCGAAAAATGGCGCGAGGGGACTTTTCAAGATGTTCTTCCTACAATTTATTCTTTTAATTTTTAAGATGGTCAAGTGGATATCTGTATTGTTAAAACAGTAAGAGCTATTATTCTTTACCACTTAGATCTGAACCATTTACCTTTTTTTAAATTTTCATTAAGACCATAATCAGCTAACTCCCATGGTGGCAAATTTCATGGAGCGATTAACAAACACGCGCTATTGAAATCCTTTAAAAATATTACAAATAAACAGAAAGTTTTAATTTTTTTTAATAATCTTTTTTAAAATAGAAAGTTAAAAGGTTATTCTTTTATTATTTTTCATCCTCGTCAATTTCGTGTGGAATATGGGCAATAGATCGACATATTTTACATTGCTCACAGGAATTAAGAGTAGGTCTGGCTTAAGGGATCAGTTCATATCTACCTGATTTAAAAAAAATAGTCAACAATCAGACAGGATTTCTCGATGATAAGAGATTATGGTCACCTACAGACTGACTGGTAGGAAGGAAAGTGCTTAGTACTCAAGCCTCTATATATTTAGTGGAGCCCCTCAACAGCATGTGAGGTACCCCCTCCCCCCATATGTCATTTGACGCGCTCGAGTAAATGCAAAAATCCCCTCTTGGGCTTCCCTACTATAATTCCTTGGGTTTCATAAAATAATGCAAAGAAGATAGATATATTACCATAGGCAGTAGCTGTCGCCGCTTTCAGTTTCCTTACAAAATCCGCTCTCTGCGAGAGGCAGGTCATGATGGCGAGGACCAGCAGTACGGCCAGGAAGAGTGTGGTCCACACCAGCCAGTAAACGGTCTGGCTGGACGACAGCGTGGCTGATGTCAGCGGCTGGTATTCCGCCGGCTGGGTGTCGAGGACGTTAAACTCCTGAACCAGATAAACAATTATAATGTAAATAAAGGTTTATACCTTTCTATCTACTTATATTTATGCTCAAACAAGAGGTACATCGGTTTAACTTAACGCCTCAAGGCATTCTATACTATCTAACCTCATGTATCCATACTATATGTATGTACTATATTATAATGTTATAAATGGCAAAGTGTATGTGTGTTTCTTTGTCCGTCTTTCACGGCAAAACGGAGCGACGAATTGATATGATTTTTTAAGTGGAGAAAGTTGAAGGGATGGAGAGTGACATAGGCTACTTTTGTCTCTTTCTAACCCCCTCACTTTCCTAAAATGGGGGGTGGAAATTTGTATGGGGCCAAGGTAGCAAGCTAAAAATTGGTATGAGGACAGTTGTGACTAACAAAAAAATCGTACATTATTGTTTTGGAAATCTGCCCTCAATTTAACGCGAGCGAAGCTGCGGGTAAAAGGTTGTTAAGAAATTAATTAAAAGAGATAATTCGAAAACTAAAACTTATGAAAACACAAAATTAATACAGAACAATAAATAATTTACAATGTAAATTATATATTTACACATACTACGTGTTATTATACAATACTTAATTACATACATATAACGTCATTCCGTAATAGGTGAAAATATTTTAACCCAGCATTCGGTACGTCTAACCAAAGATATCCAGCTAAAAACAAACTACATTCAAGGGTGTAAAATTTTTTCATTTGTATAAATAAAATTTCATATACGAATAAAATTTCATACAAATCGAAACCCTTGAATGATTGTTTTTCGCTGGATATCTTTGGTTAGACGTACCGAATGCTGTGTCAAAATATTTTCGCCTATTATGGAATGACCCTATATATACATACACACACTTAAACATACATACAAATACATACATACAAACACCAAAGTAACATCTTTGAGCACAGAGTAGATAAATTATATATACATTAGAGTAAATAAATTGACGTTACTATTTTTATGAATTGAAATATAATGTTAATTCTCTTTTAAATGATAGTTTTAAATGGGATTTTCTGATATCTGTAGGAAGTACATCCCACAAACGAATTCTATCCGGGTCTTTAAAATTTTCAATTCATTTGACAACGGCTCTATTACGATTAAATTTGCAATTTTGGGACGAAAGCTCGAGAGGCGAAAAATGGATCTATTTTTGTTACACAGATGTAATGCCACATGCATAAGTTTATCGGCTACCTTACCTTCAAAAACCGAAACACGATAACGACAAGCATTGACTCTATTTCCGCAAGAAGGGAATTTATATGTAAAACGGTAACAAACCCAAGCGAGACATTGTAGAATCTACAAAATACATAGTTAGTATGAACAATGGTAGTGACCATGGATTAAATGGATACGCCGTTCAAGGCGATTTCTTAGATTGTCAGCTTAGCTTGAATTCACACACAGAAATACAGAGTTGTACTACTGATGAAATAAAATCACTTCAAGGGTAATTTATAAACCTTGTCATCTCGTTAGGTACGATCAAACAGTACAACATGGTTTATTTTTAATTTTTTACAATATATCTATAAATTTATGACATTTTTGACATTGATAGGAGCGTTTGCTCATATGCGCGGCGACACTTTTCCTGCCCAATGCCATGTCTATTAATATTTATGTGGCCTGTGGTAGTGACACATCTCCACTCTTTTAGTGCCGTTTTCATACATTAGTCTTTTAACTAGGGCTTGTTAACCGGTTTTCAGAGTGCTAAGTGTGAATTTTTCTTTTCGCATTCGATCGTGAGCGCGTTTGGAGTTTACTAGGAATTTGTATGTGATTTGTACAGCGCCACCTAGTGGTAAACGTGAAAAACCAGTTTACCACTAGGTGGCGCTGTACAAATCACATACAAATTCCTAGTAAACTCCAAACGCGCTCACGATCGAATGCAAAAAGAAAAACTCACGCTTAGCACTCAGGTCTAAATCAGCGCAAGTGCAGGAACGTTTTGTAAAAGTTTGGCTCTACCTTAACCTCAGAAATACAAACCGGTATTTCCGAGGAGCAAAATTACAAGGGCTTTGAATCAATAAACCAGTTAATAGTTTCTTTTAACATTTCTTCGCCGCTCACAATTTTTATCCTCACTGTCCATGACGTACAATTCCATGGTTTTAGCTTATATCGGTTTATTGAAGTTTATGAAGCGCTCTCATCTCAGATATGCTCCGAGCGAATCTTTTATAAAAACCGCTGAATACCTTTATTAACCAGTATTTAACAAACCGGTTTCAAGCCCTGCTTTTAACGCCTTTAACAAGATGCCTGACATTACAACAGTTGCTCTTTTCTTTAATCGAGGCCTGGATAAACACGGAGTTCTCCCAGTGTTGGTCCCCGAGTCTTTTGAAGAATAGACCAACTGCCGTTCTGCTAGGCAGGTCGTAAAAGGCGACCGATTGGCTAAACGTGTTACTATCGTCGTGGCTACTAGGTGGTAGAGTTCTGCATTGTCGATACCACCACCTTACCTATTCCTGCCGCAATAGCGTCAGTGCTTGTCACTGTCGTGTTCCGGTTTGGAGGGTAAGGTGGCCGGTAAACTTATGCATGCGGCATAGTGTCACCACAAGATAGCAACGCATCATTAACATGTTTGGTGTCTATAGGCGATGGTAGACTCTTTCTATTAGAAGACCCATCTGCTTGTGAGCAATCTTATGATATAAAAAACACGGAGAATTAATTGTGAAACAATATAAAAGTTTAATTTGAAAAATTAATCAGTACAATTACCTTAAAAAGATCATCCAATAGTTCAATATTCTTGTCGACCAATTTCAAGACCTGATCCACTTCCAGCACAGAGTGATCTTGTCCGTTCACGAGGTGCAAATACAAATCAGTCTTGGTGTTATCCACTGAGCCGTCTTTATTCTCGTGCACACGCAGATCATCCACATTGACGACTGATTCCGTCACATGTGCGAGATGTTCGCGGAACACGTGTATCCTGTCGCGTATCTCTGACGGGTGCGCACGTATGACGAAACGTACGCGTTGATCCTCTCGAAGCAGATATATAAACACATGTGCTTCGTCTTGTAAGCCATCTGTATCGTTTGCTAGTACCTACAATATTTTGAGTTAATGAAAAATGGGCATATGCATTACTAGGCAATGTATTTCAATCCGCATATAGGTACATTATGTAGTAACACTTACATCAGCACCTAAATACAATTGCTGGATTAACTACAATTATATTTATACAATATACTATATTAATACAATTAATAAAACTAGCTGACCCGGCAAACATTGTTCTGCCTTTTATAACTACTCTTATTTTTTTAATGTTTTTTCACCCTTTAAACCTTCCCTGGAATTCAACAATTAATTCAAACCCAAAATTAGCCAAATCGATTCAGGCGTTCTCGAGTTTTAGTGAGACTAACGAACAGCAATTGATTTTTATATATACAGATAATAATCCCTGTAATACTGTGCCTTTGGGCCAGTTATAATAATAATACTTAATTCTAAGGTTGCCAGAAGTAAATGTTAAACCTGAAATTTTTGTTGGTCCACAAATAAAAAAATATGGATTTTTTAAAATATAGACCTACTAGCTGTGCCCGCGACTTTGTTCGCGTGAAAAATATTCTAAAATAAAAACCCGCATAGTTCCCGTTCCCGTGGGATTTTCGTGGTAAAAACTACCCTATGTCCTTTCTTGGGTCTCAAACTATATTTGTATCAAATTTTATCCAAATCGGTTCAGCGGTTTAGTCGTGAAAGCGTAACAGATAGACAGACAGACAGACAGAGTTACTTTCGCATTTATAATATTAGTATGGATTATTCTCCTGGACACAAAAGCAAACTGTTTCCACTACGAATTGTTGGGATTCGGGTTCGGTTCCCGACGGGGACAAATATTTGTTTGATGAGCATAGGTGTTTGTATTTCTGGGTTTGGGTATTCATTATATAAGTGAGAGTATTTGTAATTGAATTAGTATCGTTCAGTAACACCCATAACACAAGCAAATAAGTTGCTTACTTTAGGGTTAGATCAAATTTTGTCCAGCGACATTTATTATTATTATTATTTTTAGAAATTATAATGTAGTTATTGGATATGTAGTTAATGTGGACGTCATCTACGGTGTATTTCTACCTAGTATATTGATCAATAAGTCGTACGCCTAGTTTCGGAAAAGTTACGGGTTTTTGGAAAATTGACGATATGTAGAAAGGTCGAACGCGATTTGAACCACTTTTATCAAGGACTGCAAGCATTCTATCCGAAACTTTTATATCACTTGATCAATGAGACATGAACATGCTTAAATGTAAACGATACGAACATTTAAATGTAAACATGTTATATAAGTAACTATACTAAATTAAAAAAAATACATTTGTGATTTAACTAATATGTATACAATCATTTATTGTAGCAATTTCTTATTTTTAACAAAAGAGTAAAAAGTAAACAGTAATTGCCTTACCTTAAAATCAAAATAGCCTTTCATGCCTTTCTGAGGGTCAAAATTAAGCGAGACGGCACCGGAGTCAATATTCACCAAAAACGGCGAAACGGCTAGATTCTCCAGACCTTCTGTGAGAGTCTCCTTTACATCTCCATCCAGGTAATATCTTATCTTTGCATTGTCACCTTCGTCTAAATCGACAGCCTAGCACAAATAAAGATTTGCCGTTTTAATCACTTTTAAACAAGTCGTTCGGTTTTTAGTGTTAAAAGGTTAAGATGTCGAAAATTATAATCCTTACATCTCTGCCATAGGGATAACAAAACATCATTCACAATTTTGATGTCTGGGCGCGACGATTATCTGTTTCTATCAAGTTAATGAATTGTCAAATGTACAAAAGCCTAAGAATCGATAATCGGTAAGAATCGATGCGGGTTCCAAGACAGCTTAGCTTTTCCCCCAGGGCACCCTGAGCTCGCAACTCAGAGGTTATCAAGAAGGTTGCCGCTGTTGATTCTGGTTTACAGAAGTTACAGTGGTGGAACGAGAGGTGGGCCCATTGCCCTTACAAGCCTAAGAATGTGTATAAGAGGGGTGTAGTACCATGAAATTCCAGGTTCGATATTTAGGTCGCGTAAAGTTTGAGTCTAGAAAAATCTCAGTAGCAGGCCAAAGTCTGATGGTGTATTGCCTGAGTAAGGCATATAAAACTGTTGTAACTGGTTATCACAAACAACAGATTAACAGAAAAGTTGTCATTTGTGTAGTTTTGTTAAATTGTTCATCAAGGGCGTTTTGGGCTATATATAATTTGTACTACATTACATTGTTTTCTCAAGCGATTGATTATTGATTTGATTTAGAACTTTGTAATTACTAGCAATACTATATCGGCGGGGTTATCACGTATCTTGTAATGCGCAATTATCGTAATTGTTTATTTATTCAAGACACATAATAGGTTCGTAAATTAGTGGCAGTCGTTGTAACTTGATTATTTTTGGTGCTGTGACATCGTAAAAAGTGCACTTAGTGACCAGTAAGAAATTGGCAAAGTTTTTGTTGATTTTTCGTTATGTTTAAAAGTCATAGCTGATGGCTCTTATGTGCCTGCTGGCATCCTTTCTTCTCGAAAAAATCTAAATTTTCAATAATCTCTTGTAAAGTTAAATATTTTCTTGTATTTATATATGTATTTCTATGTATTAGTATCGTTGACTAACACCCATAACACAAGAAAATATATATAATACATTTCATTAAAATCTTTCGTGTTATCCCTAAATACACTCAAGTTATATTTAATACAAGTATAAAGAATTTAGTATTTGTGGAAATTGAACAGTTTATTATTATTTAACCGCCCCGTTGGTCGAGTGATTAGCGACCCTGACTACGCAATTGACGGGGCTCAGGTTCGATCCCCGACGGGGACAAGCATTTGTGCGATGAGCATAAATGTTTGTATTTCCGGGTTTGGGTGTTTATTAAATATATTCTAGTATTTATATATTTATTTCTATGTATTAGTATCGTTGACTATCATCCATAATATAAGCAAATAATTTGATTACTTTGGGGTTTGATCAATAAGTGTAATTTGTCCCGTGAATATTTATTTATTTATTATTTTATTTAAATGCACTTGAACTAGTACACGTGTATTTACATAATTACAAATGGAATTTCACCAAGTGCCGACGACAAAAAGTAGAAAATATATTGAAAAATTCATCTTTGCCCACTATGGGTGCGTTTTTCAATATAGTTTTCCGCGTATAATTTTTAAATAATATTGTTACGTACTCGGGTTCGTAATTGTAAGAAAAACACCACTTATATTAAATCCGTGTATTTAGTATACAAATACACAAGACAACACAATGTGATACTAAAATACACTTTACACACTAGTCACTCACCATACTATCACTGAACTACACAATAAAACACTTCTCGCTTCGCACTGTTCACTTTAAATATCGTTCTAAATCGCTTGATAAAAACTGCCCTGTATTTGTCAACATATCTCTATTTATAACATATATCTATAGCCAGGGAAAAGTTCTACCTGGATGCAGAAAAATGAATCACTTCTTATCGTAAACATGTTATGAGTCAGAAATCCTAGTACACGCTACTTTCAACCTTATGCCATATACCACAAAGTCCATTTTGGCATAGCCCAGGTCAACTATTTGTTTGTCAATAGGAGTAGCTATTTCTTTCCTCCATTTCCAGATCTCTCCTGCGCTCCAACTCCACACGTTTCTAGATTATTCGTAACAATATCTATACATATAATAAAATCGTAAGAAAGTCATGTATGTCCGGGTAATCAAAAAGTACTGCATGGATTTACTTCAAATTTTGCATGAATATTACTAACAGGTCGGGTCAACATATAGACTACATATTATCAGGCTGTCACCTACGAGTCTAGGAGCTGTGCGGAGTAAACGAAGTCCGCGCGGACTAAGTCACAGGCAACAGCTAGTTTTTTATTAAAACATTTACCAGCCCTTAGTATATTGTTCTAGTTCTGTCAAATACCGATAAATAGCACGTAAACAAAATAGGTATTATTCTTAACATCATTGTAAATTATGAATTATTAAGAGATGAAATGAATCTAAAAGTAATTTAAAAAATCAGTGTTTAAAGAAATCAATTTTTTCGCCGTGTTGGTCCCGGCCTCCTTTGAAGAATAGGCCAACTACCGTTCTGCCAGGCAGATCGTAAAAGGCGACCGATTGGCTATCGAGTCACTACCATCGTGGCTACTAGGTGGTAGACTTTTGCATTGTCTCGCCCGGGTCTGGTACCACTGCCTTACCTATTCCTGCCGCAATAGTGTCAGTGCTTGTCGCTGTCGTGTTCCGGTTTGGAGGGCATCTTTGGTGTCTATAGGCGATGGTTGACTCTTTTCATCAGGAGACCCATCTGCTTGTTTGCTATCTTATGATATAAAAATAAAAAAAAAATAAAAGCAATATGTTTTTTACCTTCACATGCATAAATTCAATTCCAAAATCTGCTTCCGTAGTAATGCCGCCTGTGAAAATTTTATTTATGAAACGTGGTGGGTTATCGTTTGCGTCCAATACTGTTATGTGTACATTCAAAGTGCTTATGGCATCTGTAGATTCCTTGTATATGGGTATATTTACACAGTCTTCTGTAGCAAAAACGGTAATGACATACTCGGCTTTCTGTTCCCTATCTAGTGGCTTTGCAGTTAACCTGGGGGAGAAGAAATTTATATACTAACTTTTACATTATGTTCTTACGGTAAAGTAGCTTTTAAGAAGTCAGCGAATGAATTCTAAAAAATTCTACCATAATACTTATTGTGGTATGCAAATGGAAGCAATCGATATCTGCCTTATATTTTTCATTATCTGTAAACTTCATTCATATGAACTGTTATTGTTTTTATACATTTATTGATTTCACATATTAATTTAAATGCTGTGGAACTTAAACGCAGTCAAACTGCAAAAACCGGCTTCCAATCTCCTGTATTTCTGAAATCCTGAATCAGAAATTTACCAATTTTATAAGGGGCCCAAATCGGAAATATATCCTCTGAAACAAAATTTTGTAAATCCCTAACTTAAAAAACTGTATTTTTTCAGTTTTCTGATAAGAAAAACGTTGCTAGGGATTGGCTAACTGCCCGGTTGGCGATAGGTTTGCCACCACATTGTGTCAGACTAAGTATTTTCGGCCAATCGTGGGTGCATTTGTTGTACGTCTGTATACGACTTTTGGGAGTACATAACATTAAAAATCATACAAACATCCGAATTGAGAACCTTCTACTATTTGGGAAGTTATTTTAAAACGGCAACAACAGACTTTAAAACTCCTGTATATCTAGAATTCTGAACCAGTGCTTCATCTAATTTACGAAGGTATCTAAAAATAGCGCCTTTACTAAGTAGAAGCGTTATCGTGCTCGTTGACCGAATGAGGCACCTAATGAAACACTAACAAATAATTATTTGTAAAACAAGAAAACCTGACTGCGACCTATAAATCCAAACCTTCATTTTAGCTCAATTCAATAGAAGTTATGTAAAGACAAATCTGACGACAACTCTTAAGTTTTAAAGGCCACATAGATTGATAAAGAAATACACTTGAAAAACAGCTTTTCCTTTAGCGCAGTCGGGTGAAAAATGCTAGGACCCATTTATATCTTTACCTTCAAATTAAAATTATAAATAATGTTAGTACGGTTTCGGGAGGTCGGAACTTTTTGTAGGAAATTTATTGTACGTGCTACCAGTATCATATGTATAGATAGTTAGTTATAGTTTTGAGAAGGCGATAAATGACGTAAGTAAAGTTAGTTGATTCGCGATGTTTAGGTATTTCAATCGTTAAGTTAAGCGTCTCGCGCTTGTCGTGACCCTATTGCCTCTGTTTATTTATGCCTTCTCGGCCCTTTTATATTGATAATGTACGTAACCGTACATTTATTTTTTATTTTCTTTAAATTTCGGTTTCCACATTATTTTTTAAGATACGTATTTTCAAGAAAAAACTTATTTTTAAATTAAACAATTTATAAATTTTTTACAGCTACTTAATTTTTTTTAAAGTTTCTAGCTTCGAATGTCACCTTGATCATAATTTTTGGTAGAGCTGGACGAACTCTCACCTAAAAGGTGCTTTTTGACTAGACAATTATGTTATTTCGTATTGTAGTTTATACACTAAAGATTAACAGCAATCCATGCTAAAAAGCTTTTCATATTTGTTAACCATAAGAATATACATATTTTTAATACGCCTTTTGTAACGTGTCCGTTGTAAAATGCTGCTGCAAATGTAAATCGCGGAAATGGTCATAAAATATGTAACTTACCTATGAATATTCCGGTCAATATCAAACATTTCATCTTCATTTCCTCCCACGATATAATAGCACACTGGCAATACCGGTTCATCATCTCGATCTATTTCATCTCTCTCAATTACACTTGGGAGGTAAGTAGAAAAGTTTCTAGAATTTTCTGTTATATTCAATATTATGTTTTTATACGGAAATCTTGGGCGGTAGCTATCAACATCTTGTACGTATATAGTTAAGTCCAAATCCGAACTAAGTGGAGTTGGTTGACCAAGATCATAAGCTTCAATTCTTAGCTGTGGGTATAAAAATATTAGGGACGTTAAACACAATATCGGAAAAAAGCACCGTAAAAATCATAGGATAAGCCCGGCGTTCTAGAAAGATTATATTAATAATTCAAATAATACCACTGATATAAAAAACCAAGGTACACAATCAGTGTCTCAAAAACGTCCTCTAAATATAAGGGCAATATTTTAAATTGTGCGCTCATTTCAAATAGAATCGCGTCGGTCGCGACACTGTCAATTTTATTACTTTTTGTATATTGCTTTGCAAAAACAACTATAAATCTTGCGCTTAAGGTTGGATATGCAAAAACATATATTTTTGCCATATCTATAACTACTTGTGTGAAATTAGCGACAGTTTTGAGTGTCCGTTTTTTTCGGGACTGTGCATCTTGTATTTTTTATATCAATGAATAATACACATTTACATCACGCGAAGCAACCGTAGGAATTTAAAATAGAACACACACATCTATATATTTCACATATGATATGCATCGACCATACGCCACACATAGACCTAGAAATTATGTAAACATTGCGTGTTTTCTTCTGCAACATATGTCATGACACTTTGAAAAAGCGCAATGTTTCTATTTTCATTGATTTGTCAAAAATAAAGGTGGAGCCATAATAAACGCGTTCTACGTGTAGTAATAGACTATCTTATTCATAACTAAATAATGTGTAATTCTGATTAAACTGCCATTATACTTCGGAATATAATACAGAATCATGGTACGTAAATTAAATGTAGATTAAAGTCGACTAAAAATATCCGTCAATATTATTTCTTTTCTTCATTGTATCACAAAATAAACCTATCTTCTCAAGGGAACATAGTAACTAATGTATCTATATGTATCTATATATATTCAGTAACATAAAAGTACAAAGTCTTACAACAAAATTTATTTGTGGTTAAATTTAAGTTTTTATTTAAACCTGTAACAAGCGATTTTTAAGGATTATAAAACAATCATTTATAATTAAAAGCAAATAATTATTGTGATACAAAATATATTAAATATATGGTGCAGATACATTCCGAAAAAAATGATCAGAATTGGTGCGTTTTAATGCTAGAAGTTTATATTTTTAACTTTCCGCTACGTATGTAGATAGGAACCTTCTGCGATTATTTTCACAGTATGTCTGTCTGTATGTATGTATGTGTGTATGTAAACATTTCATAACTTTTAAACGGCTTAGCCGATCGAAACGCAGTTGATGGCATTCGATTGGATTTCACTCAACTTAGAGTTCCTGAAAATTTGATCCGATTTGACCCAGGAGATTTTAAGGAATTTTGAAAAATCTCAAATAAAATTTTGGCGAAACAGTTTTTTTAATATAACTTCCAGATTAATGCATCGATCGAGTACAAAATCTAATCAGCTTTATTCCCCAAAAAACCGGGTCCAATGCATACATTGTATTAAACTCGGTTTGTCCGTTCGGAAGTTATCGTTGACGGAAAAATTTTGAAGAAAGTGTTTTTCGACTTAACTTCGAGATTTTCTAACCAATCAGTTATCGACCTTCTGCAATATTTTAATACTTAAAAAACCACGTCAAATGCATTTTCAAAAATAGAAATCAAATCAAGATTTCAAAAAGTGGCAGTTTTTTAAACGTTAATTAATATTCTGTTGTTTCTAGCAAACTTACTTGATATTTTTAAAATAACTTTCAGGCTAATAAACCGATTGACTTAAAAATCTTATCAGCTTTCTTCTTAAAAACTGCATCAAATCCCGTTAATTGGATCAAAATCGGTTATTTTTTTGGGTTTTATTAATAACAAAAATTTTTAGGATTTTTTTTTAGCTTATCAATCATAGCTTCGAAATTTGTCAACCTACCTATCTAATTTGTAGCTAAAACAATACTTTAGATTTTAAAAATTTAGTTGAATGTCATTCCAAAAATCAAAATTGATTATTGTTTCCAAAATATACAGTTTTTCAAAAATACTTACTGTCATTTTTTACTCACTCTAGTGAGTGTTTGAACTGAAAAAAAGGCTATATAAGCATAGATTTTTTTTAGTTTTAACATCTAGCTTTTATTCCTTTTAGTCTAAAATACCTCAATTAAGTGGGAAGTTTCAGAGATGGCCTGCAGGGTCAACCGTTTACACATTGTTTTAGATTATAACTATTTTATCAAACTCAGGTAGAGTCTATTAAAAGCTCAGGTAGAGTTACCCCGTGTTGATCTTGTTGTTTTAGAAGTGTTGAAGAATAAGCCAACTGTCGTTCTGCCAAGAACATCGTAAAATGTGACCGATTGGCTATGCTAGTCACTACCATCGTGGCTACTAAGTACTAGGTAGTAGAATTCTGCATTGTCTCGCCCGGGTCTGGTACCACCACCTTACCTATTCCTGCTGCAACAGCGTCAGTGCTTGTGACTGTCGTGTTCCGGTTTGGAGAGTAAGGTAGGCGACAAAACTTATGCATGTGGCATTAGACCTCGCCAAACGCATCATTAATTATCGGTGTTATATTATTGGCGTTTATAGGCGATGGTTGACTCTTTCCATCAAGAGACTCATCTGCTCGTTTGCTATTTTATGATGTAAAAAAGTTGAAGTTATACGAACATTACATACGACTCTAAAATAATATAAACTTTTTTGCACGCCTCATAACTCGAAGCTTTTAAAGTAGTGCTTTATTTTCGGTTCATCAAAATCAAGCAATGTTGTCAACTTATAATGCCTTTATAACAACCACTTTTCGCTTATAAACGCGAATCTAAATAGCGAACGCTAATACGTAGAGTATACATAGCGCGCTATGATTGAACGCTATGCGTTATATTAAGCACCATTAGAAAGCAGAGTGCGGTGTTACCTGGTAGAGGCGCTGGTGGTCGCGGTCGAGCGCGGCGGCGGTGCGCAGCGCCCCGCTGGAGGCGTGCAGCGAGAACGCGCGCGCGTCCGCCGCCGCCCGCAGCCGGTACCGCACCGCGCCGTTCGGGCCCACGTCCATGTCGATGGCGCGCACCTCCACCACCACCGTGCCGATCGTCGCGTTCTGACACAACACAATTACATCTGTCTACTATCCTCTCACACTATACTACTTTTTACTACTAGCTGTTGCCAGCGACTTCGTCCGCGCGGACTTCGTTTACTCCGCACAGCACCTCCCCCGTAGTTGATAACGTGATAATATGTAGCCTATATGTTGACCCGACCTCTTAGTAATATTCATGCAAAATTTGAAATAAATCCATGCAGTACTTTTTGAGTTTACCCCGGGCATACATACAGACAAACAGATAAACAGACAGACAGACAAAAATTCTAAAAACTATATCTTTGGCTTCGATATCGATTGTAGATCAAGCCCCAAGTATTCTTTTAAAAAAATATTCAATGTACAGTTTTGACTTTCCTACGATTTTATTATATGTATAGATATTAACTATCTTGAAACAATAACATACCTATCTAGACTATCTTGAAACAAAAGCATAATCTGCTGTTAATGTGTCCGTATGCTAGTGATATGTATTTATGTGTACCCTCCCACCTCAACTTAAAGACCCCAATTCTCGCTGCCAGAATCAATTCAACGTTCCTTAAAAGCATTTATTATGGTGCATTGGTTTTGTGCAGCACAGAACCACCCCAAATGTGGTGTACAAACATTACATAAATTTGTAAATAATAGAACTCGGTAGTTATTATGCACGTTTAGCTATAAGTAGTTCATGAGCATACAAACGATTAAAATTAACTAGCGATCGCCTGTGGCCGAAATTCGACCATAGACTATAAAAAATGATGTGGTGTCGCGGGACACCAGGTAGGAACGAACTTCCTTCGGCTAAACGGCACTACTCGCTTGTGTACGCGACTGTCGCGCATGCGCACGTCTCATTTAACGCTTTTATTCCACGCATTTTTCTTACGGTTTTACTATCACATTTTTTTCAGTTCGGTCGCGCAGCAAAATCCCTATCCCCTCCAAGCCTGCCGTAAGGAACTTCGTTCCAAAATATAATCTTTTTAAGTTTGACAACTGACAGACGTAAAGAAAATAGTATCTATACATGTGTCATGTGTGTCGAATAAATATAGTGTGTGATGTTTATTTTTATTATTTTAATGTATTGCCAATGCTCTTTATTTAGAAATCTTAAGTTTCTGCTGTCCTCCACAATATAAACTTTAATTATGTCAAATTTCATACTATACTGTTCGCGGAATTGCCTTAAAAAAGAGAAATTTTCCCTTCACGTATTAATATATAGATAAATAGCAGATAGCATAGATCCAAGTTATTCATAGATATGTAGAATGCCATGTCCAATTTCGTTCGTTCGTGCGTACGATCGTTCGAGACATGTATTTGCCAGAGTAATATAAACACGTACACGTATACACAAATCGTTTGTGCGTATCTGAAAAGCCGGAACTATAACTTGAATCGTATATTCGTGTGTCATATAACTTAAAGTTTAACACATACATTAGATATAAATACTAAATATGAGGAATTAAATGATACGTGAGTAAATTCGAAGGCACATTTCATAGATAATATGAGGAAGCAATCATGTAGACTTTTTAGTTTAAAAGTTGAACAGTGTTCACATATTTATCGAGGGTCTAAATTGTATAAAGAATATAATATTCTCTGTGGTCGCTTCTGTGGTCTAGTGCCCTGGTGTCAGTATTGAACACATGAGGTCCCGGATTCGATTCCGGAGAGGCAAATCAAAAATGTATTTTTTCAGTTTTCTGATAAAAACGTTGCCCGGGATTGGATGAGTACCCGGTTAGCGATAGGCTTGCCTCAATCACATTTGTTGACTGCTGCGGTAAGTATCTTCGGCTAATCGTGGCTGTACTGGATGTACCTCTGCCTACCTCTTTGGGTATACAGTACAGATAGTTCTTTTAATATAATATTATCTAGCATCATTTACACGCACATTTAGTATATTTAACATACATTAAATATACTAAATTTACATATAAAATACAGCACGTGTGATACATTTGAGTATATCAGTTAAACAGCACATTTAGGGAAGTTTATGGTTAAATTGGATTTGTATAGCCTTAATGCGTGTATTAGAACTGAGTTTATCTTTAAATAATAAATAAAAAATAAGGTCTAATGTGTTTAAATTGATGTACCAATTTTGAAAGTATCTTACAAGCAAAATCAGTTCCAGAATTACTTTGACGCCGACTTTTTAGCGCAAGAATATTAGTATAATATACTGTAATAGGGAGAGTCTTCTCACACAAAAATGCAGTTGGAATTTCCGCAATGCATGCGATACCAGTCTTAGTAATCCAAAGAACTAGCTAAAGATACCATCCTGCCATGGCATCACCATCAAGATTAGCAAAGCCTAATTCACTTTCTTAATCTAATCTCTCTTAATCCACGCGTCTTGGCGCAGATTTGAATTTCTTTAATGATTTAACATTAATTAAGGACGATCAGCGGTAGATATGAATAGTTTGATGATGATGAACATTCAAATCATAAAGGTCCGCTAGGAAAAAGGTCAAACATTTTACTGTGTTTTGCAGATAATATTAAGAATTCGGCTTTTTTAGCGTATCTTGCATTTTTTATTATTTTTTTTTATAGAAGAGGGGGCAAACGAGCAGGAGGTTCACCTGATAGTAAGTGATCACCGCCGCCCATGGACATCCACAATACCAGAGGTCTTACAGTTGCGTTGCAGGCCTTTTAAGAATGAGTAAGCTCTTTTCTTGAAGGCCCTCAAGTCGTATCCGTTTGGAAACACCCCTGCCGGTAATTAGTTCCACAATAAAGTAGTGCGAGGCAAAAAGTGCCGAGAAAAACGCACAGTTGTGGATTTCCAGACATCGAGATGGTGAGGATGAAACTTCAAATTTTGACGCGATGTCCGATGATGGAATTCGGCGGCAGGAATTAATCCAAATAACTCGTCGGAACACTCCCCATGAAAGATACGATAGAAGACACAGAGTGATAGTACATATTAATACTACAAAAACTTAATGATAATAATACAAGTAAATTATTAATTGAATTCAGTGGGGCCAAAATTTTCAATGATGACTGTCAAGTGAAAGTCAGCGTTAACGCCTACTCTCAACTTTGGTTAGTATATCGAACCTAAAGCCCAAGTTGCCTCAAAAAAGCTTTATATTCTGGCGACGGTGAGACAGTATTTCTTCCGGGACAGTTGCTTAACCTTTATAAAGCACAAGTCCGTTCGTGCATGGAATACTGCTCTCACCTCTGGAATGGATCCGCTAAATACCAGCTGGAGACACTTGAGGCGATAGAGGCGTGCCAAGAGGTTCATAAACGACGATAATCTGGTAGGCAAAAAACTCCAGAGCCTCGTTCATCGCCGCAGAGTGGCTAGTTTATCGGTTTTTTATCGGATACACTTTGGAGAGAGCACTGCGGAATTGCACGACTTAATTCCGCCATCCCCGTTTTTCTATCGATCGTCGAGGCGCACAGATTCTAGGCATCGTTATATGGTGGACGTTCCACGTACCCGGACAAAGAGGTTCGATTCAACATTCTTCAGTCGAACCGCAAAGGACTGGAACATGCTTCCTAAGTCTGTGTTCCCGGACGAGTACAATCTGGGGATCTTCAACAGAAGAGTGAACAGGTACCTTCTAGGGAAGCGCGTTCCATCTTAGGCTTTATTTTAGCTTACCATCAGGCGTGATCGAGGTCAAGCGCTTACCTGTAAGGTATTCTGTTCAGCTTTCCTGACCACATAATGAGAATTATCGCATTTTCGAGTAGGTAGTAGCTACAAAATAGTTGATTCATCCAAAGTGTCTCTAAAATATTTTATGGAACATTTTCTCATTCTCATAATTTTGTGACGACTGTGCGGGTTTTTTTATTTATTTATTTATTTATTTATTTATTTATTTATTGGAAAACAAACAGCTTAAGCCTATAGTTTTCACAAATTTACTTATTACATTCGAATAGACGTATATTCTAAAATGAGTATTTAATAATAATAATATAAAAATATAAAACAGAAAAAAGGAATCCTAATAATGACTTAATAGTCATATATTAGGACAGATTAGAAGAAAAAAAAATTTTTAGTAATGTTTCGACGGGCCTGACCAGTAGTGCAAAAGTAAAAATCCAAATCCGAGTCCTTTGCGATTTTGTTGTATTTATAACTAGCTCTGATAAGGTATGAGTTTGCTCGATAGTTCGAAGATGTAAACGGAATATATATACTATTACATTTCCTCTGAGATTTGCTAGGGACATGCAATCCAACTTTACTTAAAAGTTAGGGTGTGTTTACGCGACTATTGGCTATATCCATTAGAAGAGTTACATCTGCAATTACATTTGCAATATAAGTTTTTGTTTGAAATTATTTAGTTTGCGAAAATATTCATTTGGGGTGTTGGTACATCTGGGTAGTTATAATATATTCATTTGACAAATAACAATAATATTATAAAAATGAGAAAATGCATTACTTCGTGTGTCTGTAGCTTGTACCCCGTATTCTTATTATAGGGGAAGCAAGCGCTAAAATAACATTTTGGACTAGCTGATATTCGTAGATTTCTAAATAGTAAAATGTAGTGCAGGTTTCAAACATATTTCCAAAAATTATAGTAAATATGAGTTTAGCGATCTACTGTACATAATTTTAATAAATCGAAAAATATATTTACCTCAGGTACTTTGATAGTGACATTATGCGGTGGGTACACAAATATAGGCGCGTGATCGTTATAGTCCGTCACACATACGCGTAGTTCCCCGCGAACTACGTTAGGCGGCTCACCGAGGTCTCTCACTTCCACGTTTAAACTGTAGTTGCCGTACAGGTCTTTAAGTGACTTCCGGGCAAACAAACGACCTGTGTTTGCATCCCCTCCCGTTTGTTCAAAACGAAATAAATCTGTGGAATGAAAATTATATTAAAATGTTTATCTCGCAATTCATGTGTTGCTCTGGGCTCTACTTGAAGAAATCTACTACATCCTTTGTGCCTGGAATTTCGCGTAAGGCGAACGGAGGCCAAAGTGTATGCAGTTTTTGTTTACCATCGTCTTACGTTGGTTTGGTACCATCGTCTTACGTTTTCTACTGCAACAAAGTGAGTGCTTGTCACTGTTGTGTTCAAACTGTTCTCAACGTATAACGGTGCAAATAGCCAGAAAAATAATCCTATTCATCTGCGTAAGTATGTGGTTATACTGTATATCGAAACCGTTCTGGAATTATAATGGAGCATATAGAAAAAAAATGTTCTATTCGTTTGCGTAACTATGTGTTCATACTGTATGTGTATTCAAGCCGTTCTTGAATTATAAGTGGGCATATAGACCGAAAAATTGGCCTATCGTTATATGTACATTTAAATAGTTCTTAAATATTAGCTGTGCATATAAACAGAAAAAAATATGGCTCATCATTTGCGCAAATATGTGATCATTCTGTATATTCAATAATTTAATTTTATCAATCACTATCTCTCTCTTTCTGTTAATCATTTCCACGATGTATTCATCTCATTCTGTTACAAATTAACCAGAATACAAAGTTGAACTTTCACCGCGTGTGAGTTGACATTGGATTATTTGGTTATATACAGGTTTACATTTAAAGGTCTGGGCAAATTTTAAAATCAGGAACTACATATTGAATTGAAAACGCGTTTTAATTATTATTGTAAAATGATTAAAAAACAATATAAAAATATTCGTTTAAAAATATCCCACTAAATACATGAACTGGATCCACCGAGTCGTGTGAATGAACTGATTGCACCAAAGGCGCCCGGGCGCCGCCTGCCGGGCGGAGTGCGGGGTGCAGGGGACACTGCACGAGCCGCGCGCAGCAGTACTGACGACAGATACTACTGAATCAGCTAAATTTTACGTAATTGAAATTATATCCATGCGTTATGTTTTTTGTGTCGGATAAAATTAAAATTTAACTAATTTAAACTAACTAATTTAACGTTATAGCAATTTAAAATCAGCGCTTCACAGTCTGCCTATGGCTACTGGCAAGGCATAAGCTGAATTGTTCCTTTTGCCTTTTAATTTTTGTGTGTTTATATGGAATTTTAGTTTTATAACTTTAATTTTTATTTAAGTTTAAGCATGATATTTTAGGTTTTAATTATTTTTTATTGGCAATAAAATGTTTTATTATTATTATTAAAAATGAAAATTTTAATTTTTTAAATATTTTTTATTACATAAATCGAATATATTATCGATTCTGTACGGCCTCTGAAAATTTGGGCGGATGTTCAAAAGTAACCCTGTATAAAGTATTACCGTATCCGGGCCCCGGCGCGAGCAGGAACTGCACGCGGCCGTTGGGCGAGGCGGGCTCGTCCCTGTCGCTGGCCGCCAGCGCCAGCACGGGCTCGCGCGCCGAGTGGAACTCCGATATCGTGGTGCACTCCTCCGGCAGACTCAGCACCGGCGCGTTGTCGTTCACATCTTCTAGGTACACACTGTTCAACAAATTATACATTTGTTCGGAAGATGGAAGTGTCAAGTGAACCCAAATTTTGTTGGTAACGTTTGGAAAACCATATTTGTTTAAAATAGTAACTTGAAAATTTAAACCGACTTCAAATATCATTTTCACTCATGTCTCAAAAACTACTCATGAAATTTAGACTGTTGCCTAAGTTGGAATATACTTGATTTAAACCAAAAAAATGTATGTCGATATGGCTTTTTGGTCCCGCGCGTGGACAAACATGAAAATATACACACATTTAGGAAATTTAATAGACTTAGGTACTTCAACGCTTAATAGATCATCATCTTTACATATAATAAAATCGTAGGAAAATCAAAACTGTACATTGTTTTTTTTTAAAAGAATACTTGCGGCGTGATCTACAATCGATATCGAATCCAAAAATATAGTTTTTAGAACTTTTGTCTGTTTGTCTGTATGCATATCCGGGGTAAACTCAAAAATTACTGCATGGATTTACTTCAAATTTTGCATGAATATTACTAACAGGTCGGGCCAACATATAGGCTACATATTATCACGCTATCACCTACGGGGGAGGGGCTATGCGGAGTAAACGAAGTCCGCGCGGACAAAGTCGCTGGCAACAACTAGTAATTAAATATTATACAATCCCAACAATATTACATATAATATGTCAAACTGATAACCTCCTTTTTTCGGATAAAATCTATGAAACAGAAGCATATGTATATTTTAATCTGAAACGAAATTCGAGATCAAAAATGTAAATATGTCAATTTCATTTTCATTTGCCGCCAAATCGACCATTCAGATATACTCAACATTTTTCTAGGCAGTCTAATTATCATCATATTTTGATTTAAAAAAAAGTGATTATTCGATAACACTTTTATAGTATATGGAGCCTTTTATTATACAACAAACATGTTAACATAATAAAGAAAACATAAACAAGAAATGAAAACCCAAAAATCATAACGGAAAAGCAAATTCAATCATAACACGTGAAAAATCGAATAAACAAACAAAATGGCGACTAGTTATACACGTCCTTTACAAACGTCCATCTAATTATATTCTAATAACAACTTTTATGTAATAATATTTTGATTGTTCAAAGAAGAGCCTAATGTTTAGAGCTTCTTCCTTATTGTCTGTATAAAATAAAGAAAAAAATCTTTAAAGTTAATTCTGCGGTTCTGCCAGTTAGGGTCATAGAAAGTGACGAATTGGCTATGCGTATATCGTGATTACTACGAGTAGGCGATAGAGATCCGCAACATTTCGCCCGGATATATGGTACCACCTCCTTACCTCGCCTCTGTGGTCTAGTGGTCCAGGGTTGGAGTTGACCACATGAGGTCCCGGGTTCGATTCCCGGGTCGGGCACTTTAAAAAAAAATTGTTTTTTCAGTTTTCTAAGAAACAAAAAAGTTGCCCGGGATTGGAAAGTGCCCGGTTGGCGATAGGCTTGCCACCTATCACATTTGTGGGACCAAGTATCTTCGGATAATCATTGGTGCACTTGTTGTACCTCTGCCTACCCCTTCGGGGATATGGGCGTGAAGATACTACTACCTCCTTACCTATTCCTGCCGCAATAGCATCAATGCTTATCATTGTCTTGTTGTCTTGTCTACTATTTATGCTCATCACACAAATGCTTGTCCCCGTCGGGGATCGAACCCGAGCCCCGTTGATTGCGTAGTCAGGGTCGCTAATCATTCGACCAACGGGGCGGCGGTTATAATTTTATAACATACGAAGTTCCGAATTACACGATCTAACGAGTAACGCTAGACGTTATAGCAATATAGCATATAGATTACTATACGCTCATGCACCGCGTGATAGCGCTCGGTGTGACGTTGTGATGAGTCACACGCTACCTATCTCGGCCGGCTCACGCGATTAGTGTTCACGTTATAATATAGTCGCGCTAGAAAAATATAGTTTATGGTATTTAACGTGTTATCATAAAATTTGAACAATACTGGTAGATAACATCACCGTAATTTTAAGAACCTCAGGCATTCGGCGACCGGTACGTAATTATAACATGAAAGTACGTTGAGTGAAATATTTTTGGAGTTTACTCCTTAAGAATCGGTTTTTTGATATAAGGCGCCCGGTATGAGAAAAATGCGAGGAGTAAAATCTACTGAACGAATGACCTCGTTACGTTTTTGGTGCGCAACCTATCGCGCGCAACTTTCTAATTTGGTGTGAGTAGTGCAGCTAGATCGTGCGTTTTTTTGCGTCCGTTTTGACAATCGTACTTGAGTAAACTCCAGTCGTGCGTCGGAGCTGACACACACATTTTTTTTTACTCTTACTAAGTACGTTTATATATAACACAAATTTTTACCATGGCCATCACACTATAAAGTGCTATTGTCATATAATGGTTTGAAAAATAAGATAGGCGGTAAAGTTGCTTAGAGAATTTTAATTCAATATAATATTAAAAATTTGGCCCATAGGTAATGTTTATATCTAATTACTATGTTTTTTACATAATAGACTCCCTGTGTTATTCCCCTTATGAAAAATGAATCATCTGTCTATTTACAGAAAGCGAATCTAAGACATAAATTGTCACTAACATCACATAAACCTGGTTGTTGTTGTTGTGATTTGATTTGGGCTATAGGGTAGGGAGATGACAGGGCACAATTACTATAATTTGATATCCGTAGCAGAATGTTATAAATTTCTATCAGAACTACTTGTTCATTGTCCTATAATATTAGAAAAATGACTTGATTGTTTTTAAATATATCCACTTGTTTGCTACCCTACGTAAAAAAAATTGAAGCGTATTGCGTAAGTAAATAAAAATATTTCTGTAAATTAAAATAAATAAGAAATACTTACACAATTTGTTTAAATGCATTTCTGCTTTCCCCGCTGAGATATCCAAATTGGTAGTTATCCCAAGCTTCCACTACCAAATTGTAACTCGCTTTTGTTTCTCTATCTAATTGATCTGATACTGTCAGAGCCCCTGTGTCTGCGTTTATTAAAAAGTTACCCTATAAAATAAATCATTTGTTAGATTAATTATGGCGCCGTGTATCGGTTAATAAAATATTAGTTATTAGATTAACTAGCTGTCTGTAGTTCTGCAACATATCGCGTGGTTTAGTAATACGACCTCACCTGGCCTATTTCTGGCGCATTTACGTCAGTTCTTTTTTTATATTATAAGATAGCAAACAAGCAGATGGGTCTCCTGATGGAAAGAGTCTACCATCGCCTATAGACAGCAAAGATGTTATTGGGGCGTTGCTATCTTGTGACGAGGTCTAATGCCACATGCATAAGTTTACCGGCCACCTTACCCTCCAAACCGGAACACGACAATAACAAGCACTGACGCCATTGCGACAGGAATAAGTAAGGCGATGGTACTAGATCCGGGCGAGACAACGTAGAACTTTACCACCAAGTAGCCACGATGGTAGTGACTCGCATAGGCAATCAGTTGCCTTTTACGACTTGGCTGGCAGAACGGCAGTTGGTCTATTCTTCAAAGGAGCCCAGAACCAACACGGGAAAATTTTTATAGTAGTTCTTTTTATCGGTTAAGACGATAAGGTAGTCGATAAACTTAGGCATTTGGAATTACATCCTAGACAATAAGGATGGCAACACGCCATTAAAACTTTTGTTGGGTTGTCCATAGGCAATGTTAAACCTTTTATCGCTACAACACGTGACCGATGTCTAACTTGTTTACGAGTCATTTTTAGAACTTTAGAGATTATTGTCGAACCGTACCTTGTGTATAAATAAGGAAGTGTTGGTGAGAAGGGAGTTAGTTTTGTAAAAGAATCGAAAGTAAACGGATAAGGACGATATAGTTAAAAGCGATATAGCGATTTAGTCTGCATACGGAAAGTGTTTGGGTTTAGTGATTCGTTTAGTTGGTTAGTTCTAGTTTGAATATAGTGACAGGGCTATTAGTGTTAGTCAGTGCATATATTATACGTGTTGTGTTGTAGTTTATCGTACATCTCTGTGTTAAATAAACTGAGTTTTAATATAAGTGGTATTTTATTAAACACTACGAACTCTAACCTCGTAACAATATTTAAAAATTTTTTTTCTATTTGCCACGCCTGGGATTGCCATTAAAATTAACTATTGCTATGCTTGTATACCCATTTTCTCCGTGTTCATTCGGGCTCCTTCGAAGAGTAGACCATCTCTCATTCTCTCAGGCAGGTCGTAAACGGTGACCTACACATGCCACTACAATCCAGTGAGGAGGTAGAGTTTCGCAACGCCTCGTCCAGTTATTTGATACCAACGACTTACTATTTTATTATTTGACCGAGTATTTTTGATTATAAATTTTTATCCTTTAGGGAAAAGTGAAAACAAAACCTCTGATTATACTTGACTTAGTATTAATTTGGTGGTATAGTTAAAGTGTTTCTCTTTATTTTAGTGAGGATAATATTATAACTGTAGTAGTAGTAAGTAAACATATATTTTATTTATTTATTTATTTATTAAACACTTTATTGTACACAAAACATTTACAGTAAACAATGAAATGATGTATATTAAAACAAAAGGCGAGCTTATCTCATATCGAGATTTCTTCCAGCTAACCCATTTGTAGAAAACAGTAGACAAACAAAGACACTTGTGCACATATTATTAACACGGCATAATAATAAAAAATTATTATAAGATTTAATTTGAAATTTACTATGATTAATAACATAAATTTAATATGATTATTGCACGCCACAAAACAGGCAAAATAGGATTAAAGAGGAGCATATTTTTAATGCTTTAATGCTTGTCGTTGTCGTGTTCTGGTTTGAAAGTTAGGTAGCTGGTAGACTTATTCATGTGGCATTGCCATCTCGCAACACCGACAACAACGCACCATTGATATATTTGGTACCTATTACTAAGCGAAAGTTTCTCTTTCCACGAAGAGAGCTATTTGCTTGTTTGCTATCATAAAAAAAGAACTATAATTATCATAATTTTTTACCTGCGTTGAAACTCGATCGAGTAGATACGTTATTTTACCATATTCACCAGAATCTGCGTCTTGAGCGGTAATAGTGGCCACAACTGTTCCTATTGCTGCATCTTCTCGCACGCGATACTCAAAAGTCGTCGATTCAAATATCGGATTGTTATCGTTCTCATCCAAAACCTAGACCAATTGAGGGACAATTTTCATTACACGTACATTCACATCAGTATGTCTTTATCTACTGCTCTATAGTAAGCTTTATCTACGTAAAATCGAATTCTATATTTTGAATTAAAATATAGCATAGACATGTTACTGATAATGCAGCTTTCTACAGGCAATAGATTTTTTTTCAAAACTGGTAGATTTCATGTTGCCTTTAAAAACAAATTCACAAAACTTTTTCCTTTATAATATCGACATAGGTCAATGTTTTAAAAGTAGAATTATTTATTAATTTATTGTAATCTTTTATTTTTGTACGTAACGAAATTTAGCCAAGGAAATGTATGTATTTGCAAAATTTTTACTTAAGAAACTAATTATTATTATCTATACATATAATAAAATCGTAGGAAAGTCAAAACTGTACATTGAATATTTTTTAAAAAGAATACTTGGGGCGTGATCTACAATCGATATCGAAGTCAAAAATATAGTTTTTAGAATTTTTGTCTGTTTGTCTGTTTATCTGCTTGTCTGTATGTATGTCCGGGGTAGACTCAAAAAGTATTCAATGGATTTACTTCAAATTTTGCATGAATATTACTAACAGGTCGGGTCAACATATAGGCTACATATTATCACGCTATCACCTACGGGGGAGAAGCTGTGCGGAGTAAACGAAGTCCGCGCGGACGAAGTCGCTGGCAACAGCTAGTTAGTTGATAAGTTGATTATAAATTGAGGTGTTAATAATAACAAATTAACAAACTTAAGAATTATGTATGTAATTAACGGGTATATAAAATTAAATTCTGCAGATGAATTCACTATGTTGATGTTGAATATTTTGTACGCCATTTCATAAAATCTTTCCCACAGATTGCAGGAAAGCGAGAGAGATGTTATATATCAAGAAATCTTACGTTCATTAGATTTGTATAAGCTATTTATATAACCGTCTACTATATCGGCGAAATAATTAATGTTACCTGTATAAACAAATCGATGACAGCGTATCGTGGCGGGAAACCACTATCAACGGCTTTAACAGTCAAATTTATCCACTTATAAACTTCGTGATCGATACGATTTGCCACCACTATTTCACCAGTACTGTTGTCCATGTATACGAGATTTAATAATTCTTCTGGGCCTATAATAAAATACATAAAGCTATTGTAAAATATGATGATACTGGAATGTTTACCATAGTTGAAAATTAAAACAATAAGACAATTGATATAAGATTGACGACATAATAATATGAGTAAAACAAAAAATGTGATAATGTTATAGCGCCACGTTAAGGTCAGTAGATAAATTGGAAAAATGATTTTTATTTTCACTTTTGACGGATTAAATCGAATTATGTGTACTGTTAGCCGCAATAGACTTAGAGATAAAGTCATGTCTTCAATGGAAAGTAAGAGGTTGCCAAATTTTTTTTCATATTGCTTATCTTAAGCGCGTCGGAGACATCTACTTGTTTGTCATCCTAAGTAATATAAAAGTAACATTCATTATGGTTCACTTGCACCAAACTATTCAATTGGTTTTTAAATAAATATATTCATGTTAAAATGTATTTAAATTGTGTGTCAAGCAGACCTAAGAACTAAACTTTTAAATAAATGCGAAGTTTTATAAAAACACTTGTACGATTTTATAATAATGTTTAACCGGTTTCGTTGATATAAACATCATGAAGGCGTTTACTTTGCCTTTGACTTAAAAACAGAACCTATATTGTAGTAGTGGAGCCCCAAAGGGGATTTTTGTATTTATTCGAGCGCAACAACATAGGGGAGGGTACCTCTCATAATGTTTCGGCTCTCCACCAAACATAATCTCCTCATATTATGGAGGCGAGTAAGTAGAGCAGAAAAAAAACAAAATTCTAATAACTTCGGTTTGTGGAAATTGTCAGATTATATTTTTTTGTTATTCTTACATCATCTATACATATAATAAAATCGTAGGAAAGTCAAAACTGTACATTGAATATTTTTTTAAAAGAATACTTGGGGCGTGATCTACAATCGATATCGAAGCCAAAAATATAGTTTTTAGAATATTTGTCTGTTTATCTGTTTGTCTGTATGTATGTTCGGGGTAAACTCAAAAAGTACTGCATGGATTTACTTCAAATTTTGCATGAATATTACTAATAGGTCGGGTCAACATATAGGGTAAATATTATCACGCTATCACCTACGGGAGAGGAGCAGTGCGGAGTAAATGAAGTCCGAGCGGACGAAGTCGTGGGCAACAGCTAGTTTCCTATAAAATAAAAGAAAATTTTGATGCACTCGAGAATATCGAGGCAACGTTTTCTTTGCAACTTTGTGACCCTCCCACTCCTTTACTTGAATCGGCACATTTTCTAAATTTTAGGTGACAATTAACCCACCATACCTTAATCTGACGCGATTTAGTGTTTCCATGTCACAGTTTTTTTTTAATTTATTTTATCTTTAGATTGTTTTTCCTCACCATTGAAATGAAAAACATTATATAACCTTATATTTTTCCTATAATATAATCTACAAAATCCAATAGGTCCCTACGACGCTCGACATTTAGCATCTTGGGCTCCCCTACTATTGGTAAATGGCATGATAATGCCATGATACAGGTTGATTGTACATATTAAAGGACACGATAGTTAATGATCATAAGTAAACAATAAAAAATATAATGAGAAAATTGCTTAACCACACAGAAAACCTCAACGAAATTAGAGTAGTAATATTCAAAATGTCTGGTCAACGTACGTTGTACTGAAGAGTCTATACACAAGTTTGGCAAATCGCTGTGTAAACAATAAACTTTTATACGTCTTGCGTGGGTGTCCGCACTTAACATTTTCGTTGGATAATTACTTCAAAATTAAAGTACTTATTTTTTCAATTTCGGTATCAGAATCGAGTATTGAACACCCTCTTTCAGTACGTATTTTGTACAGTATTTCACATAGAATCGAAACCGGTTGAATAATAATATATTTTTAACTAACATTACAAATTTATTTTAAATAAAAATATTGCATTAAAATTTAATTTCACTAAGGTTAAGAGATTTTAAGTTGACTTTTTAAATTGAATTACCTTCAAGAGTATACGTTATAGTTCTATTTTTATCTGCATCGTCAGCTATAACTGTCTCTATGTGCGCTCCATTTTTGGAATTTTCTGTTATTGATGTCTTGTAAAACGGTTTCCTGAACTTAGGGTTGTTATCATTTTCGTCTTCCACTACAATCGTAAGTGTTGTCGTAGCAGTTTGCGGCACTCCGGTATCGACAGCGGCCATGTCTTCCACAGTAAGGACTAGTTTTATTGTTTCAACTTTTTCACGATCTAATAATCTGTAAATTAATATACTGTATTAAATTATTGCATAGACTTTGTTTAAGTAAATATCACACCTATTCTTTTGCAATGTAGACAGAGCGATAGGAACGTAAATAAATATTTAAATTCAGGACGATTCGATAGTTTGTTAGCTAGCGAAACGGGTGTATTTGTTAGTTACGACCGCTTTTTACGACCTGCCTGACTGAAACCGAATTATTCTTCAAAGGAGCATAGGCCAACATGTGGGAAACTGTTAGTTGACTGTTAGTCAGTAAATATGTATTTCATTATCTAATTTAGCTCAGAATTTAATATTTTAATTATTTATAAAATATACATACATTATGTACTATTGGTCATTAACATTTACATCAGAGGTAAATACTTAGAAGATGATACAATTCGTGTATATAAAACAATATTAATAATATCGCTGGATAAATTACACAAATCGATCTAACCCCAAAGTAAGAAAATTATTTGCTTGTGTTATGAGTATTAGTCAACGATACTAATACATAGAAATACATAGGTACCTATATAAATACCGTTACATACATAATAAACATCCAAAAACATAAACATCTGTGCTCATCACACAAATGTTTGTCCCTGTCGGGTATGGAACCCAAGCTCCATCGATTCGGAGTTAGGTTCGCTGACTACTAGACCAATGGAGTGGTCAAAAGTAAAAAAATATAAGTATTTTAACACTTTATTGTACACAGAAAATAACATTAATAAGAGAATACAAACGTAACTATAGTACAATGGGCGAGCTTATCTCTTGTAAGTATATACTTTGTCTATAGATAGGTATTTATTTATCTATGGAAATTCCAAACAGGTCTTCAATTTAATTGTATTTTATTCATGTTTACGACTTTAGAACTTGATCATTTATTAAAACTGATTTTGAAAATTGTTTCTTTTTTTTTTTTAATTTGATAAAATATGTTTCCATGGACCTACATAAATTTGCTAAATATTGGATTTAGGGTTCCAGATATACAGAGAGTTTGGAAGTCTGCAACAATCGCAGTTTTACTGCGTTTAAATTATTAACCAACTTTTAAATGTTCACTCACCGCACAGCTCTAATCGTTCCATCGATAGTGTTCAAATCCCACAGTCCTATGTAATTGTAATCTGTAATCGGTACAAGTATGCCATCTTCATTTTTCCCAGAGCTTGCTACACTGTCAATTCCAAAACGGAGGACGGGCTGATCGTCAGGATCAAAAGCTTTTGCACGGTACACTATAGTTCCTACCTGCATTAATTATTATAAAATTTATGGAGGAAATAATTGAGAGAAAAATAATATGAGTAGCATACAAATAAAACAAATAAATATTATCATGCTAGTTCCTTGCAGGTTAGGCAGAATGAAATAAACTTTTACTAGAATTCACGTTTGTTGGGTTGGTGAGATGGGTGGTGAAACCATTCGTTGTATTTTACTGACCAGATAACGTCTGTCACATATTTTTTGCATATATGGAGTCGACAGCTTTGTGTGTATATCCGAGACATGATAAACATAGTTCATATTGTTTACACTATTTCTCTAATTCAATTTGAAATTATGCTAAATTTCAAATTAAATTATATAAGTAATAGAAGGAGAAGTACTAAAAATAAGGATATTAAAGAATCATGAACTCGAAATAAAAAATAACGATTCGAAAAAATAATGTACAACTTCGGCTTCAATAATAAAGTCATTTTATGCAGAGCTTTCCTTCTTAAAGAGGAACACCCCAGGAGAGTTAATGCGAGTGAATATAATGTACAGTGTAGAAGAGAAAGGTATATTAAATTTTCTATTTTTCTACTGCAATAGCGATAACACTTGTCAGTTATGATTCGATTTCTAGGTTTATATAGCAGGTGGACACATACGTAGCATTACTGGCTGCCACACTGCCATTATTGCACATAATATATAACATTCCAAATTCCTTCAAACTGAAACAAGGAAGTACCTAATTTCGGAAAGTCGATGTATGTGTATATATATATATACACATACATCGACTTACACATATATATATATATATATATATATATATATATATATATATATATATATATCTATCTGTAGAGCCAATTGCTAAAAGTGTATGAATATAACATTAATAGCGGACTCGCGCAGCTTACTACGAGTAGAGAAACATTTCATCGATATAGTTTTTCATACAAATTTCATCTTCTATTTCACCCTCTTAGGGGTTGATTTTTTTAAAAATTAGTCTACGTTTGATCACAGTTCTTCATATATCTCGTTGCTAAATTTCATTAAAATTGGAAATACTCACATACGCACAGAAGATATATATATATATATATATATATATATATATATATATATATATATATATATATATATATATATATATATATATATATATACACGTCTCTCTCTGTCCGATAAATCTCAAATCTCTCTCTAAAGATAGAACAAATCTGAAATATTTTAAATAATATAACTTTAATCATACCTGTGTATTCTCCTTGATGTGAATAGTAGCTGGTTCCACAAATGCGGGCGGTTTGTTGTTTACGTCAACGATTGATATGTTCACGAGAACGGCAGCACTAAGCTGATGATCTCCTATTCCACCATCAAGGGCTACCTAGAGAATACCATTTACTGTTTTCTTAATGACTGAAAAGCCGTTTGCCTCTGAAAGGTTGCTACAATGTTACTGCTAAAGTACTAAGCCAAAGTATATTGTTAACTTTTAATCAGAGACCGCTATAAGCGGGGTGTCTTTTGTAGGACTAAATCTCGACTTAATGCATTTTGATTGCTGGTGGGATGACAAGTTACTCGAAGTACTCTGATAGACGATAGACATCTTGAAGAAGGGACTTAATCTTTTTTAAATATGATATGCTGGACGGCACGATAAGTAGTTCGAAACGAGAACCCCACTTACTATCATCGGAAACGGATCGCCGCGCCATTAAATGTTCATACATATTATTAAATTTTGTTGGTCATATTAGAGCAAAGATAACTGATGATAAGGTCATATTAGAGCAAAGATAACTGACGATAAGGTCATATTAGAGCAAAGATAACTGACGATAACAACACAACTCGCCATATAATTACCCGTTTTCTTATGTTTAGTACCCAATAGTCACTAGATGTTGTTAAGTGTATCGTTCCTTTTTACGGTCATGATTTTTAGGGCAAAACAAAAAAAGGTAAAACGGGACCCTAATACTAAGCCTCTGCTGTCTGTCTGTCACCAGGCTGTATCTCATAAACCGTGATAGCTAGAAAGCTGAATTGAAAAAAATTTTCACAAATTATGTATTTCCGTGGCCGCTATGACAACAAATACTAAAAATAAAAAATATATATATGAAGGGAGTTCCCATACAACAAACGTAATATTTTGCCCTTTCATATAGATGATGTTACGGAACCCTTCGTGCACGACTCCACCTCCGGCCGGTTTTTATGTGACACACCCACTAAATGTACGACTAGCTCCCTCCATTTGATTTATATCTTAATAATAATATACATATATATATATATATATATATATATATATATATATATATATATATATATATATATATACATATACATATATACATTGCACTTTTCACGCTCATTCATGACCCTCCAATCTGTGACTGAGAATTCAAATATTGAAGACAATCCAAAAACAACCTTAGTAAAACTTTAACTCAATCTCGGGATCGAATCCGGGTTTTCGCGATTTAACCGCTAGATACAAAGATTTATATGAACCGCAGCCCGCAATGGCACCGCGCAGCCCGCTGCATTGTAAAAGTTTTTGGTTAAAGTCCGCGGGAATTACTCATTTTTCCGAGAAAAAAGTAACTAGTATGCTATTCCAGATCATAATTTATCTCAGTGCCAAATTTCATTCTAATCGGTTCAGTAGTCTTGACGTGATTGAGTAACAAACATTCATCGATAAAACATCCAAACTTTTGCATTTTATAATATTAATAATATACATAAAGCTTGTTTCAAGCCAAATTGTATGAAGTAAAAGCATATCAAAACTACTAAATCATATTATGTACGAAAGAAAAAAAAATATAAAAGATACACAGAGAATCTTGAGAAGCTTTCAAAAAATCTTTGGATTGGAATTTTATTGATTGATATGACCAAAGAATTGCTAATTAATTATGAGTCGGAGCTATTTAGCTTTAATACGCATTTGGCCTTTTTGAGTTACGATTTTTGTAGGACCATTGTCAGCCTTGCATCTTTCTAGTATTTGTTTTAGAGATAAACATTGTGATTTTGTGATTAACATTGTTTCTAATAAACTAGAAATTCACTTGCAAGACATTTGATTGCAGTTTGTTTATGAGCAGCCATGATATCAGTTGAGTTCCCTGTTCATTTTATTAAATACTAGCTGTGCCTGCGACTTCATCCGCGTAGATAATTTTCTAAAATAAAAGTAAGTCTAAGTGACTCTTTATTATTTAAGCTATATATATATGCCAGTGAAAGTTCCATCAAAATCGGTCCAGCTGTTTTAGAGATTAGCCGGATCAAACAGGCAGACAAACAGACAAAAGTTGTAAAAATCGTTATTTCGGTATAAGTACCATATATAAATCCATATGTATTTATCAAAAAGTGGTTATTTTAATATTACAACCAGACACTCCAATTTCGTTTATTTGTATAGACTAGCTGTGCCCGCGTCTTTATCCGCGTAGTAAAAATTCTAAAATAAATGTAGCTTAAGTTATTTCGTATTTCATCAGCTATCTGCTTGTGAAAGTCCCGTCAAAATCGGCCAAGCCGTTTTAGAGATTAGGCGGCATAAACAGACAGGCAAAAATTGTAAAAAATGTTTTGGTATATGAACCGTGTATATATTCATATGCATTTAGTAAAAAGCGGTAATTTTAATATTACAAACAGACACTTTTTTTTTTTTTAATAGGGCAATGGGCCCACCTCTCGTTCCCACCACTGTAACTTCTGTAAACCAGAATCAACAGACACTTCAATTTTACTTATTTCTGTAGACCAAGCTTTCCCAACCTTTATGTCACCGTGCCTCCCCGAGCCGAAAATAATATTTTCATGCCCCCCATATATTCCTTATTTACCTACTCCTTGATTATTTTTTGGAAATGTAATCTTACATATTACTTACGACGCCCCCCTAACATTTCTCTACGACTCCTTAGGGGGGCGTGCCCCCCTGGTTGGGAAGTCCTGGTGTAGACTATAATAGTGGAGGATGGAAAACGGGCAACTCAAGCACTTTCGGATTCCAGTAGTTGACTTACCACAGTGAGTGTGTAGTGTGTGACCTTGGGATCGGAGAGGTCGGGGTCCAGACTAGCGCCGGGTGCTACGGCCAGGAGCCCCGAGCGCGCGTCGATCACGAACTTGTCTCGAGCACCGCGCTGGATTCGGTACACCACACGGTTGTTCGGTGACGAGCCGTCTGCGTCGCGAGCGCGAACCTACAGCAAATACTGATATATTCCTCAAGGTTTTAATAATTCCGAAGTAGCTAACTTGTGTAACCCCGCGTGGTCCCTAGGAATCAAGCCATACGTAAGCACGCATTCGCTCGGCCACCATTTGGTCTGTGGAGAAAGAAATGTTTGTCCCTATCGGGAATCGACGCACGCCCCATCGATTCGTAGTTAGGTTCGCTAACCACTCAATCAATGAGGCAGTCAAAAATGTTTACATAATGCGTCTCGGAATCCTTTTTTTCCTTTTTTACGGCGCAAAATGGCTCTCCTGATGGAAAGAGTCAACTATCGCCTATAGACATCAAAGATGTTAATGGTGCGTTGCTATCTTGTGGCGAGGTCTAATGCCACATGCATAAGTTTACCGGCTACCTTACCCTCCAAACCGGAACTGCACTGACGAAATTGCGGCAGGAACAGGTAAGGCGGTGGTACCAAACCCGGGCGAGACAATGCAGAACTCTACCACCTAGTAGCCACATTGTTACTCACATAGCCAATCGGTCGCCTTTTACGACCTGCCTAGCAGAACGGCAGTTAGTATATTCTTCAATCCTTTGAATTCAAAGAAGCCCGGAACCAACACGGGAATATATATTTTTATTCCTTTAAAAAAAGGAATTAAATGCTTTGACATATACTTTAAAGCGAAGACATCTATATATATAAAAATCAATTGCTGTTCGTTAGTCTCGCTAAAACTCGAGAACGCCTGAACCGATTTGGTTAATTTTGGTTTTGAATTAATTGTTAAAGTCCATGAAAGGTTTAAAAGGTGAGAAAATATAAAAAAAGAGTAGTTAAAAAGGCAGAACAACGTTTGCCGGGTCAGCTAGTAAAAAATAATTTTAAATATATAAAAATTTTACTTTTGATTTTAGTTCAATGTGAAAGTAAGTCCTTACCTCTAGAACGCTTGTGCCACCAGGCATATCTTCTGGAATAGACCGTTTGTAAATCATCTGGCTAAATAGCGGTGCATTGTCATTTACATCCTGCACGTAGATGATGACAGGCACGGTTGATGACAGCGATGGCACACCGAAATCTCGCGCCCTTACCTAAGGATGATAAAAAAATTAGAACGGTAATGCTAAAGAACTTAATCGCAATACAAGAGAGCTTTTCTATCAAAAAATCTACTGTTAAGCAAAAGAAAAATTTATCAATAGATTCTATTGAACATTTTTTGCTTGCTCTATAGACCAGCTAAAGTTGTAAGTATTAAACAAATAACCAATAGTATTGATTAAACATACTATGCAGCAGTGTTGCCAACCCGAAGAAAGCAAAAAGGAGCAAATGGAACTTAAAAAACAGCAAGAGGCCCGCTAGATACTAATAGTAATCAGACGCATGATCAACGCATACAAAAACTATCTTTATTGTTTTGTTAAAAGGTTTAACATATTGTTTATAAATAACATTATATGATTTGGAATAAATTTTTATTTTTTGCCAAAGTTCGAGATTCCGATACATCAAAAAACAGTAGAAATAAGAACCAAAACAGAAAACAAGGATGAAATAACGAAAATAGTAAATCTACTGTTAAAACAATAGGGTTGGCAACACTGCTATACAGTCAAGACATAAATAAAACAAAAAAATATTTAACAGTATAGCTACAGATCAAACTTTGGTAATAGCGAACTAGGCAGTATTAGCATATTAATTAAAAAATAAAATGGTACTTACGGTTAAATAAATAGGCCTTATGTTGCTATTATCGCCAGGTATCAATTCAAAGTCAAGGCCACTGCGAGGAGTCAAAATACCCAAGTTAGGATCGATCGAAAAGTTATTCTTATAATCCCCACCAATAATTGAATATTCTATGTGGCTGTTCTTAGTACCTGCATCGTAAACATATAATATTAGAACAGCTCGCGCGCGGAATTGTAGATTGACTGGTAGAGATGACCATGTAGCATTAAGTCCGCTAAATGTTGAAATAAATAAATAAAAATATTTTTATAACAAAGGGACGTGTGGAGTAAATGAATAAATGTTTCCTTCGCAATAAAAAAAGGTTTACTTCCGCACACTTTGTTACACAAAACACAAGTTCAAAAATTTATATCTAACAACTATTCAAATAAGTTAAACGGAAAATGTGTGCGCGCGCGCAGCGGACAGAATGCATTCCGCTCATCGGATGGACGCTCTCTGGCGGGTGTCGTTTGTCTTCGGGATCGCTCGGGCGAAGGAGTCCGTCCGTGTCCGAGTGGACCCGAAGCCAAATATCTTCACGCTTATATTTGTTCACATGTACGGTGTATGAACGGCGCACGCTACATTTTTCATTTTTTTTATTTAATATGGAAATATTATGTGTGTTTTCTTTTTTATGTAGTTACCATTTAAATCAATGTCTCTTGCTTCTAAAACGAGGGGATTTTCAAATTCCTTTTCATTTTCCAGTAATCTAGCTTCGTATTTGTTAGCTAGGAACATTGGTGCGTTGTCATTTACATCTTCTATGTTGATTACAAGTTGAGCAGTGTTTCTGTTGCCTTTGCCCTGCAATCAAACACTGCATATGACTTTTTTTAGCCTGAGATAGCAAACAAGCAGATTTCTTGAGGTAAGGGAAATCTGTTACCTAAGACAACCACAATGTTAATGAAACGTTGCTTACAAAATGGCTTACAAAAATTTAACTAACAAAAACTTCATCGTTGAAGTAGTTGGGCGTAAATCAGCGGAAATTCTTCTTTACCGCAAGTGATGCCTTTACCACTAAGCTATAGTGCTATTGGTTAATTTTTATGAAATATACATACAAATTATTTTAACCTATAATATACATATACGTAGGTCACAATATAAGTTTTGCGTAACTTAAAAAAAAACAACATTTGTAACCAAAATATTATATTTATTGCTTTTCAAAATAATCTCCTTTACATTTTAAACATTTTTTCATGCGATCGAACCATTTTTTTAAAACAGGAGGACCACAGATCTGAAGGCATGTTTTCTACGTGCTGATTGAACGCTATCACTGCCTCTTCGGAGTTGGTAAAAGTAAAACCTCTCATCAAATCTTTGATTTTGGAGAAAATACAGAAATCACAGATTTCTGTATTTTCTCCAAGTGCTAGGTCGGGACTATGCGCAGGATGAGTTACGAGATGTATTCTTTCGGAAGCTAAAAATGACTTTGTTTTGTTAGCCGTGTGTGAAGAAGCGTTATCATGGTGTAGGAGACTGCGACTTTTGAGTCGTCTTTCACGAACTTTTTCTAACACCCTGGGTAAACAAATGGTAGAATACCACTCGCCATTAACACTCTTTTGATCTTCAAGTGGAATTGTACAGATGGGACCCGTAGCTGAGAAAAAAAACGCGATCATTTTTAACGTTTCTCGCCTGTCTCACTTTTTTTAGCCTGTTCTCATTTTCAGACACCCATTCACAAGATTGCTGTTTTTTTTCGGGTTCAAAACAATAAATCCACGTTTCGTCTCCTGTGGCAATGTCATAAACAGCATTAGAATGTCCGTGGTCGTACTTCAGTAGCATCTGTGAGCACCATTCCACGCGAGTCCGCTTCTGCTCCGCTGTCAGTTCATGAGGGATCCAACGACAACAAAGTTTCCGAACTTTCAATTCTTCGTGTAAAATTTTCCGAATTTGGCTCATACCAATCCCAAATAGTCATCGAATTGTCTCATAGGTAATACGGAGGTTTTCTTCAATTAACCACTTAACAGTAGCCACATTATTTTCGTTGAAGGCGATGAAGGCCGCCCTTCACGAAATTCGTCATGTAGAGAAACTCGACCTCTCTCAAATTCAGCAAACCGTCGCCTCACGGTGCTCAAACAAGGTGCTTCTCTCCCAAAAGCATTTTGAAGATGAGCGGCACAGTCTTGCGGAGAAAGAGAACTTTTAAAATCACAAAAAATCCTCGATCTAAAATCTTTTCGACTTAATTCCATTTTCGTTGCGTACGCAGAACTTTGATGTGTGTTAAAAAAACAATTGACAAATCATTTTCCGCCAATTGTTTTTTTTATTACTAAGAAGGTTGCAACGTTTTAAAAATATAACATTCGAAATTCAAATAGTTCCGATTAGCTAGAAGTGCAAAACTTTTAGTGTGCACCATGTATATTTTTTTAAGATACATCAAAAATATAAAAAATTTAACACTGGTTGAACATTAACCAGCGACATTCGTCCCAAGAGCGGAAGATGACATATCGCTAGACTACTATCACTGGTTTAACCTGTCGCTTTCCTTGCTTTACTACATATATAATGAGTAGTAAAATCTTTGTCCGACCGGGAAGTGGATTATTGGTAGATCGATGACATATCAGAAAAAATATGAAATGTTTCCATTTAAAAAAATAAAAATGTTATGGTATTTCAATATGCTCGTATTTACCCTTCATTTTCGCTAAAAATTAGCGAATATTTTAAATTGGACAGCTCCACGTTGAGTCTACATTCTGTCTGTCTGTCTATTTATTATTACATTTTACGTTACAATAGTAACAACTGAAATATCATTAAAGATTAATTATTTTGATTGGGGAAAATTTATCTACCTATATCCACAAAACAATAACATATATTCACCTACCAAATAATATAAAACCAGTCAGTTACAACAATTTTCTTTACTAAAAATATGCAATCATATATTGTATCAGTTATTAGGAATAGGAATCACATATTTACACATTATTTTAATCCTATTTTATGTAAAAAAATAATTTGCTATTAAGTATGTTTTTATTTTACCTGGTCATCACGAGCCTCTACAGTTAAATAATGTCTTGAGACGAGCTCCCTGTCAAAGTTTTCGCCACCAGCTTGTTTCACGGTTATGATGCCTGACATTGGATTAAGATGTAATCTGTAATAGATTTGATTGCTTTGAAACTTAATGTTTAATTCCTTTGATTGTATTAAAATAATCATAATTTAAGTAGTATTATATTATGGATACATCCTCCGCCCTATATGTGTCTATAGGCGATGGTTGCCTCTTATTATTAGGGCAGACATCTGTTCGTTTGCTGTACTATGATAAAAATACACCGAATATACAAAAAGCTCACAATAACAATCTTATTATTTCATAAGTAATATTTTTACGATACTTCGTTGTCTAATGGTTAGACAAAAATTGTATTTGGGGGTTTTTGATTTACAAAAGTCTTAGTGGCAGTATGAAGTTCGTTAATCTTTGGTAAGGTGCTTTATACAATATTTAAAAACTGCTTGTCTGTGAGGTGAATAAGGTGATTTCAGATCATGGGCCGTATTGTTAGTCCATTTAGTTAGTTCCATCTGAGCAGTCCAGTGTGTTAGCTCCATTTGAGCAATCCACACGAAACCTAATTTGCTACTTATCTGTGGATAAAATTAAAATGTCATCTGTTCTTAGATGTCAGTTATCACTGTCATTTGTCAAATTCATCAATGTCATTTACAAATTAAATGTCTCCCCTCAACGTGATAATTTTAACTCTCACCGGACATTAATTTTTGGTGTCACTCTCATGACTGACTTGATACTGACAGAATCCGTAATCAACGGGAAAGCCATTAATACAAAATACAATTAAATGGCTCCCAAGCAATGGGCAAGAGCCATTTATAAAAGAAAAACCACATAGTTAGCTACTAGCTAGTTCACATTCTAGTGTGCAGTTTGTTTATATTCCAGTTAACTTGCAATGTTGTCTGAGAAATTCACGTCGAGTATTAAAAAAGTTCTTTATACTTACAAATGAGCTATACTTCCACTAAGGCCAGTATACCGTATTCCTTTGGTACCATAATTATCAGAATCTTGATCCATAGCTTGGATCCATGCTATAGTTGTACCGGCTCCACTGTTCTCGGGCATAGAAACTGTATACAATGACTCGGAAAATTCTGGAAAATTGTCATTTTCATCTTTTATATGCACCAGAATTGGAACTACACTGAAAAAAGGAATTCATGGATAATTTTTATGTCCAGTGTTGATTCTATGGAAGAAACACCATATCAAGAAATATCAAAACAGATTCTTATATAACCAATATGAATATTATAAAATATGAATATTGATGTGTCAAGTAATTCTTATTGCAAATGCGAGTAGGACAACTGCCCTGCTGAACTATGTTTTTGTGCCATTCTTATTTTAAATCAAGTAGGGCAGCCGCCCTGCTGAACTATGCTTTTGTTCCATTTTTATTTCAAATCAAGTAGGACAGCTGCCCTACTGAACTATGCTTTTGTGCCATTCTTATTCCAAATCAAGTAGGGCAGCTGCCCTGCTGAACTATGCTTCTGTGTCTTTCTTATTTCAAATGCCAGAAGGTAGCTGCCCTGCGGAACTATCCTTTTGTGCCATTCTTATTTCAAATCCCGGAAGGTTACTGCTTTGTTGAACTATGCTTTGTGTAGAAATTTTTGGAGGGAGAGAAATATATTGTTTGTAAAAATTATGTCAATCATCAGACTTGGTAACTCATGATACTGTTATGAAACTAATAGGAACTATTTACTTTGGGTGAGGTAAATTAATTCCCTTGCCTTTATGGAACATTTTGATTTGAGTGTTCTTCACTCACATTGGATCAAATGCCATCAGTGACAATTTGGTCATTCCAGTTCTTCCAAGTTACTCAGTGCAACTGTATGTAAAAATTCTTATAATATTTTACTCGCACGCATTACAAGATTATATTGATTTCTTCTTAATGTTTTTAAATGTTGGACATTACAGTAAGCTGGCATATGGTTATTTTCATTGAATAGACCATTATTTTAATAATGATAACTGATTTGTCTGAATATTCTTGCAATCTTGACAGCAAATTTTTATACTAAAGCAAGACACAGAATGATTATAAAGCTGTCTTATAATTTAATTTTAATATTTTAATTAGCTTATAAAGAAAACGTATACATATAGCTTGATTAAATTAAATGTGTGTGTGTGACTTACCTCATTTTTGGATCTTTGGTAACAATTTCCTTGGCGACTAGACTAAAATTCATAACTGTAACTTGTTCATAATCTAAGAAAGATGGATCATTAACTCTTACTAAAAAAGATGCTTCATTTATACCCTTAAATGGGGTGACATCAAAAATACCATTGTCACCTACAAGATACAACTCGAAAGTTCCGTTCTTGCCCTGCAATACAGAAGAAATAAACATTACCAAACTTGAAGAATCAGACAAATAACTTTTTTATCCTACATTTTGAACTACATAAAGTTTATGAGTGCCCTCATAAATTTTAAGTAAGCATGCAAGAAATTTTAAGGCAAGATAAGTACTTTTACTTATCTTGCTTGGTTTTATCTAATAAATTTACAGAACTACTCGTAATTTGGCCAATTTAAATTCTTATATCAAAGAATAAAAGTATAAATTGGTTCATTTAACAAACATATTTTCTTTTGATTTGTTGAACTTAATTTTTATAAGAATACTATTATTACACTTGCTATTTGTTATAAAATCTAATAATGTTCATAATATGTAGTTTATTATTATCATTGATCTTAATATTCAAAGTAATTTCAGTATTTTGTAATAATTTCTGACACGTACGCACGCACGCATGCACGCACGCACGCACGCACTCACACACACACACACACACATACACATGTAATTATTAAGTCAGTACACGCATGACTCAATATTTTAATGATTTTGCAAATGTAATTAAAATGTTTACCTGATCATAATCGAAAACTTCTGGTACAGCATCCTGAAGGAATGTGATAGGTGTATTTTGTTGAGCATTTTCTATAATTTCACCAATATACTTTTGACTTCTAAATCTTGGTGTCTCATCATTTACATCTGTTATTATAATTGTAACCTCTGTAGTAGCACTTGGTAAAGGTGATATCATGTGAGATTCTTCTGTCGCCTAAACCATATGAATTACGATTATTATTTATACACAACTAAAAATATTTTATTATTGTTCACATGTTAGCACATGTGTGTACGAAAACAATATTTTTGCACTCCTAAAAAATGCAAATCATTTTGCACTGAACTAAAATAGCTACCTACCAAACTTTAAGCTGCTACTAAAATAGGAGTTATTTAATTTCAAGTATAACCTTGAACAAGTCAGTAGCACTTTGTCTGACCTGGGAATTAAACCAGAGACCTTATGATCTGAGCCAAATATTCTAAATTAAACCTAGGGACAATCACTAATGCTAATGATAAATACACAGATATTTGTGGTAGTACAATCTTATTTTTCTAATAACAATTATATTTTTATAGCCTATACCATTCCATTCCAACGGGCCACTCTTCTGAAGTATAAAATATGTAACTGTTTGGTAAGGATAAAAAACACATAAGTGTGTATACCAGCTATCCTCCTAAGAAATTCGGTTATACTAGTGTCGTAGTGTCATAATCGTCATAAGACACACAGATACATAATAATTATATTCCTGACCAGAAATATGGCAAGGAAACTATAGTTCAATTGATATAGCTCAGCAAGTTTTCAGACCAAGATCTCAAGGCTTGTTTAGATTTTCACACACAGTAGATGCTAATAAAATGTAAATACTACTGGCATTGCATGCTAAATAATATTGCTTATATTTTATTATTTGTGTTTAAGGAAGGTCATAATTATCTATGTCAAAATTTTATGTTAGCTATATTACCATCAGTTGATCAAGGATTTGAACGACTAGTTGGTTGAGTGCCTAGCGACCCTGACTATGCAATCAATGTGGCTTGGGTCTAATTCCTTACAGGAACAGGCATTTTTGTTACATTTGTATTTCTGGGTTTGGGTGTTTATTAAATACTAGCTGTTGCCCACGACTTCGTCCTCGCGGACTTCGTTTACTCCGCACAGCTCCCCCCTTAGGTGATAGCGTGTTAATATGTAGCCTATATGTTGACCCGACCTGTTAGTAATATTCATGCAAAATTTGAAGTAAATCCATGTAGTACTTTTTGAGTTTACCCCGTACATACATACAGACAAACAGACAAAAATTCTAAAAACTATATTTTTGGCTTCTATATCGATTGTAGATCACGTCACAAGTATTCTTTTAAAAAAATATTCAATGTACAGTTTTGACTTTCCTACGATTTTATTATATGTATAGATATTTCAATATTTATAAATGTATTGCTACGTATTAGTATTGTTGACTATCACCCATATCACAAGCAAATAATTTGCTTACTATTTTTAATAGCATAATATATTTACCAAGATTTCCAGTATATATGCTCCATTGCTGTTATTTGGGTCTTCCCTATCCAATGGACTAGTTGTGTAAACAATACCAGAGCTACTGTCAATGTCAAAATGATCCTCACCACCGGTGATAATACTGTATGAGATTCGGTTGTTAATGCCTCTATCTCCATCAATAGCTCGTACTGCAATGTAAAATCAATGAAAAGATGTAGATAGATTATAATAGTAATGGGGGTTTAAATTACATCTAAGAGGATTGTGAGAAATGGCAATAATAGTATTTTAAGCAATAAATCATGTTAAATTTCTTGTTGCGCCTCAAGCACAATGATTACTTTGTTTTGTTAATCAAACAATACTTGCATTTTTGGGAATAAGGGTGGCTTGCACCAAAATGCTTAAATGCATTTAGTCCCTTAAACATGTTTAGCAAATGTCAAATTGCATTGATTGCTGTCACTTTAAACGTATTTAGTGACTTAAAATGATTTATGCAATTTGGTGCAAGCCGCCCTAAAAGTATAAATATGTTAAGTTTGATTAAACACATATTGGTACAAGAAATTATCAATTCAATGTACATAATTAACAGAGAAACATAAAATAATACATAAAGACAAAATTTAAAAAAATACAAACGGTAAGCTTGCATACATTTATGTTTGTAGAATTAGATCATAGAACATAACTAACCTTGTAAAACTGATGTACCAACAGCCGCATCTTCACTGATTCTTGTAACTGGACTTGCAACTATGAATTCAGGCGGTTGGTCCTCAACATCTTGAACCTTTATTAAAATAGCTGCGGTCCCTGTATTAACCCTTCCTTGGTTGGCTCTATCTACTGCCAATACTCTAAGTTGGTATAAGGACTTCCGTTCGTAGTCTAAACGATTAGTTAGGCGAATCACGCCTTTTCCATTAACAGTCTGAATAGCGAAGTTATCTATATCACCATCAATTTCTTGCAAATTATACAGTACCTGAAATAAAAGTTGTGTTATGCTATATAAAATGAAACTACTACTTACTCGAATGGAAATAAAATGTGCCAATTACATACATTAAAAACGTTAATTAAACGTTTTTTTAGTTGGAAAACTGCATTGAGCATAGAAATCATCTGTAAAGTGCTAGAAAATAAATACAAATAACATAAACAAAACGTTACCTTTTCCGCGACTTATTTGCAATTTATAGCACTTCATCAGTGATTAAGTATAAGTACGTTTTAATTTACGTACGCGCAAGTCCTAACTTACAATTAAAAAGTTTCTTGTTTTTGTTTACATTTTATTTTACACACGTAAACAAACACGTAAACAACAGATTACAATCACTATCATAGACTAATATTGTAAGTATATATATAATTATCAAGGAAGTTATATTCTACCCGGAATGCTTACACGTACTTCAAAATCGTTCCGAAGAGTACCACGACATGAGTGGGGTGTGTCTCTTTCTACTAAATAAAGCGCCAATCGCCATATATAAGTGTGGCCATGCGTAGTTTGCAAATTTTTTGCAAAAACTACTAAGTAATTCTACAAATTTGAGAAACAGTTTTTACATTGCATAAGTAATTACGTAATAATTAAAATAAGCACATTTTAGAACTCACTATGTTAATTACAATACATTTAATGCTAATTTATTTATCGACGTGTATGAATAAAAAGGATTTAACGATTACCGAATATATAAAAATCTACCATTTAGATAATTTTATTTACACTGGCAATTGCAAGAAAGGGACAACATCCACTCATGTCGTTGTCTTGCTCAGAACGTTTTTCCCCTTTGTTAAGTAAGAAACAAATGTCAACTTTATGAATAACGAAATAAAGTACATTTTTATTTTTCAAACATTGCTTCGTAACAATTCCAGTTATCATGTATAAGTTCCTTGATACGGAGCAATGAAAGTAACCCTGTGATAAGGAGCGGAGTACAGACGATAGAACTATTCAGTATTCATGCCCACATGCCATTCATAATTATTAGGGACGTACGACAAATCGATTTGTTTCAAACACCGATATATCGTTTTAAACATCAGCTACGTTTTAACATCGATATTGAAATCCCAAACATCGACAATATATAGCTCTTCGTGAGCGACGTTTTATGAACGATATATTTTATCATAATTACATCTTCCACTCCGTACGTTATGAACAGCTACACATATGAAAATACCTTTTACAGCCACAAGCATAGATTTTCTACATAGCGTCTCGTTCGCTTTGCAAACGAAGCAGCTGCTAGCCGCTTTGGGCGTGTTAAAGCGTGGGCCGATGCGGCCGGTCAATGTTTTATTGATTGTTTACGTTCACGGGTCACCATATATAGAAGTCAAGTATAAAATATATAGATAAAAAACATCGAAAGCAATCGAAATTTATGTATCGTTTGTAAACTTCGATGTTTTTCACTTTACAAAAAAAAACGATGTCTCAATATCGATGTTTTTATGGGTGATTTTGCATCTGTATTCATGATCAAACCCACATAACAATATACTCCTAATTAATTTTGTTCAAATAAATTATTTTATTATAGCGCGTTATGGATTATAAACTATATTTTTCTAGCACGCTACGCAATAGATAGACTATAAATTATTATTTAAGCCGAAAATTTTTAACTGCATGGAATTGTTATTTTTTAAACGATCAATTTTTTTTATTGAAATACAAATAAATTATAACGTGTAACAATGATCGCGTGAATCTGCCGAGATAGCGCGTGACTCATTACGTCATACATCGAGCGCTAGCATTAGCTGAGCGTAATGCGTATAAAACTATAAACTATGTTAGAACGTCTAGCGTCAACAGTCTAGCACGTCACATAAAGTTATAACTACGGCCTACCCTAGCCGCTAGGTATATAGCGCGGCGTTATGTAATAGCGCCGAATGCGAATCTAAATAGGGTAGGTACGTTTTATGTTGAGTATACATAACGCGCTATAATATGATGCTATGCGTTATATGTATAAACCACCATTACTCCTTACGGAGAACATACCTCAGAAATATTTCAGTCAAATAGTGGGAGTTTTCGGCCGAAATCCGGGCAAAAATCTTAGTAATCTAAGTTAGTTGCTCACAATCCTAAGCTAAATTTTCGCCGGGACACTTTAATGCATAAAGTATTGAGTATAGTAGTACTCTTTACTCCATGCTTTTAAGTAGGTATATAGAAAAGAGTATATACCTAGGTAATGTAAAAATAGTATAATAAAGCAAAAGATAAAAAACACCCGCGTTCAGTCTTCTTAGTAATCTAAAGCTATACTTTTTTGGCGCATTTTATTATATTTTTACGTTGATGTCAGTGTATCTGTATGTGTGTGTACGTTCGTATGTAAACATCTCGTAACTTTTAAACGGCCTGACCGGGTGAAACGCAGGTGATGGAATTCCACCAAACTAAATCTTCTAGAAAATCTGAATCAATTCGGCCTAGGATGTATTAAAAGATTTTGAAAAACCTTAAAAAATTTCGGCAAAACATTTTTTTAATTAACTTCCAGATTAAAATACTGGTTGATTACAAAATCTAATCAACTCTCTTTTTTACTGCATCTGCATCTGCATCCAATGACAAATTGCATGCAACTAACTGCATCCAATGACATATACTGCATCAAAATCGGTTTATCCACTCGAGAGTTATCGTTGACGAAAATTTTTGGGAAGTGTTTTTTCGACATATTAAGTACGAGATTTTTCAACCAATCATTTTAGGACCTTCTACAATATTTTAGTACCTAAGAAACTACGTCAAATGAAGTTTCAAAATTCAAAATTGAATCAAGTTTTTCCGAAGTTACAGCTTTTTAAATATTAATGTTTGTTTTATAAAGCAAACTTGTTGTTAAATATTTTTAAAACAATTTTAACAACAAACAGGCTAATTTACGGATTGGCTTAAAAATCTAATCAGCTTTTCTCCATAAAAAACTGCGCCAAATACTGTAGATTGGATGAAAATCGGTCGATTTATTTGGCATTTTTCAATAAAGAACATTTTTGAAACAAGTGTTTTTTTATTACTTCGACATTTTTCAACCTGTCGATTTTGTAGCCAATAAAATTTTATAGCTCACTAATTATGTTGAACGACATTCAAAAGATTTAAATCGTTCATCATTTAAAATATACCTACAGTTTTTCAAAAATTAAAATAATATCCTTTTCACAAACCTTAGATTTTTGAACTCTTTGTGCTCAAAAATCTATGCTTAGTTATAGTTTTTGGTTCTCTGAGCTTAAAATACCCAAATTTATTTAGCCATAAACTTCCACAGTAATAACATCATCTCGATTAATATCATCCCTTTACTTTGTTCTCTACATTACCTTCAAAGTTCAAACCATAAACATTCACATATCTTCTTATCTCCAAGTTACAGATGAAAAAAAATAAAGTGAAACTTTATTTTTAGCCTAGATACCTATATAGAATATTACACGTCCAAGGAACTTATATACGAGAACGTCATACTCAAAGATTTCAAGTTATTGATGTGTTACTACACTATTAACATGTGAACAAAAAGTTTACCACGTTTCCCACCACCTTGGCCTAATGGCTATTACGCATGCAACAAACTTATGCGTTAGGTAGAGCTTGAAATAATATTACTATACAGAACGCACAAGTTTTCGAATTATAAATTAAAATAAAACCAAGTAAAAACCCACAAATTAAATACCTGTCCGTAAGCTCCTTCATCTAAATCGGTGGCTTCAACTGTGGCTAGTACTCCTGGTGCTTCATTTTCCTTAACTGTTATAGCGGAGGGATAAGGTTTAAAAATTGGTTCGTTGTCATTCACATCTTCAACCAAAAGTAAAAAGCTTTGGGTGATAAAATTTCCATCTCCTAAGTGTCCATCGGTGAGGGTTAATACGAATGAGTATTCATCGCGTGTCTGAAAGGAGTGTGAGAATTCAAATTAAAATTTATTTATTTTTGTAGCTTCAGGTAAGTATAAAGCTGTTATTATATGCAATACCTGGACGACCGTTCTCTATCGGAACAATCTCGCTTTTTTCAGCTTCAATACTATCTAACTAATCGATTTTAATACAAAAACAAAAAATGTACCTAAATAGAACAAAACGAGTAAAAACTAGTACGTAGCTGGGGTTCGAACTCGAAGCATTTTGCAGTGTAGTGGGCCAACGTTAACCTTGAGGCTATTCAGGTGGTGGAGAAATTATATAACACATCAGGCAGGCTGGATCAATTTTTTTTGTAAAATATTGCAAATTGCATCGAATGCGTTTTCGCGAACGTGATCATAAATATTGTATTCTACATACGAGTAATTAAATTGTACGACGCGTATGGTTTGCTGAACACATTGTTTACGATCTCTTCTCTCTCTCTCTCTCTTTCGTCTCTTTATCTCTGTACTAGCTGTTGCCCGCGACTTCGTTCGCGCGGACTTCGTTTACTCCGCACAGCTCCTCCCCTGTAGGTGATAGCGTGATAATATGTAGCCTATAAGTTGACCCGACCTGTTAGTAATATTCATGCAAATTTGATGTAAATCCATGCAGTACTTTTGAGTTTACCCCGGACATACATATAGACAAACAGACAAACAGACAAAAAATCTAAAAACTATATTTTTGGCTTCGATATCGATTGTAGATCACGCCCCAAGTATTCTTTAAAAAAAAATATTCAATGTACAGTTTTGACTTTCCTACGATTTTATTACATGTATGAGCTGTTGCCCGCGAATTCGTTCGCGCGGACTTCGTTTACTCCGCACAGCTACTCCCCCGTAGGTGATAGCGTGATAATATGTAGCCTACATGTTGACCCAACCTGTTAGTAATATTCATGCAAAATTTGAAGTAAATCCTAGCAGAACTTTTTGAGTTTATTCCGGACGTACATTGACTTTCCTACTACAACTGTACTAAACTAATCCAGGGCTGTATTGCGGGAAAAATTGCCTGAACGACACTTTTACTATAGCAACTAAAAGTTTTTTTATATCATAAGATAGCAAACAAGTACTTAGATGGGTTTTCCGATGGAAAGAGTCAACCATCGCGTATAGACACCAAAGATGTTAATGGTGCGTTGCTATCTTGTGGCGTGGTATTAATGCCACAAGCATAAGTTTACCGGCTACCTTACCCTCCAAACCGGAACACGACAATGACAAACACTGACGCTATTGCGGCAGGAATAGGTAAGGCGGTGGTAATAGACCTGGACGAGACAGAACTCTATCACCTAGTAGCCACGATGGTAACAACTCGTATAGCCAATCAGTCGCCTTTTACGACCTGCCTGGCAGAACAGCAGTTGGTCTATTTTTCAAAGGAGCCCGGACCAACACGGGAAGTATCGTTCAGCGGGTTTTCAATGCAATTGCCATCTCTCAAAAGGATAAGAAATAATTTTAAAAACACACACACTGACGCACACTTCATATTTCATTTTTTTTTATATTACAAGACAGTAAACAAGCGGGTAGATCTCCTAATGAAAAGAGACAGTAGTGCATTGCTAACCTTGATAATACCATATGCGTAAGTTTACCGGCTACCTTAACCTCCAAGACCGAACACGGTATTGACCACATTGACGCTTATGCGGCAGGAATACATAAAGTGGCGGTGCCAAGCACGAGCCGCGGGCTGAGACATTGTAGAACTCTACCACCTAGGAGTCACGATGGTAGTGAGATCTTTAACTAATAATTGTTCAGCTTTTACAAACTGATTGGCAGTATGTCAAGTATTCTATACTTTAAAGGGAGCCATCATGGTATAAAATAATCTTCAATTATTGAAATATCGTGAAATAATTTTGACTACTTTGAGCTGGTGTATTGGGTTCACATTAAGGCAATTCTGTCACAAGTTCACTGAAGCCAGGGAGAAGTGCACACAAAGTCTCTGTTAAGTCATATAGCTATAGCAGTGGGATGGTTCAGTTAATAAAATTTTATATTACCTCTCTATCTAATTCCTTAACTAAATAAATATTAGCTTCGTTGGATGAAATGGCTTCTAATCTTAATATATCACTTCCCACTTGTTCCCGGATTCCAAATATTAATGGATCTCCATCGGGATCAACTCCTCTTAGGCGGTATATGAGACTTCCTGTAATAAAAAAATATCATTTTATATATCATGCATAATTAGTTATAAAAATATTTGTTTAAATAAAAAAGCCGGTATTCCGGTTATAGCAATCATGTTGTAGGTAGATTAACTGACATCTCAGTTTAGAATTCCACGATTAAATATTTTTTTGAAAAGAAATTTTTTGCCAATGGGCAAAAATTGAACCATGTTATACCAGTACAAACTTGGACGTTTAGTTTAATTCCAAATTCCTATCTTGCCTTGCAATGGAATCGTCTTAGTGATACCTACTTATTTATTCTGCATTTTTTGTGCTAGATTTGTAAGGGGAAATGTAGACAAGTTATGATTGCAGCATTTCAACTGACACACATATGGCAAGCCACATTAGTATCTTTGGTTTTAGTTGCGAAGCAGCGCCGGTTCCAGCCTTTGATCAGGATAGAGCTGAATTATTGGCGCTCTTTCGTCGAAGCTTATACCATTTACAAATAATGCAAGCATATTCTGTAGCTATTGAGTGCCATGAAATCAAACCATTCTCATAAGGTGCCGACAAAAATGTATTATTTGCTCTATACTGTTTTTCGGTTTTGCCATTTAACTTCATCTTGTCATTGGCGCATAAAGCGAAAACTCTTCTAGCTTCATCCCAGGACCAGTGCTGTTGTGAAGGTTGAATCATTCTATCTGTATAATCCTCTGTTTGTTTTCTATACTTTAATATTAAAAATATTTAATAGTACCGGAGCCCACAACACTAAACCTAGTCCTATAAGACTACCGGATGGTATAGTTAGATTTGTCGTTAATTGGAGAATACGAAATGGCTATGCTGCAATGCGATAAACCTGGTGGCGGTAGTAAAAAAAACTATATAAGATAAGACTACCGAATTTCGTTTATTCCTCGATATAGGGGAGGAGTAGGACTATACGAAAATGCAGTACTGCATGTCCTCATGACTGGCCTTATCAGTGGCAGCAGCATTATAAGTGACGCTTTGTACCTAGGTATCTAGTATCACCGGACTACCGAACGAACCAAAGCTCATCTGAAAGATCATCAATTTCTGTGGAAGAAAAACCATTGCTGTATCTTCGAAAGAGTGGATGGGGTGGTTGCTGTAGCGATTAAAGGTCGCCCACTGCACAGATGAAATCGGCGTTTTTACTCGTTTTTGTCAGCAATCATCCGGTTTCTTTCGGCTGGTACTGATTGAATACCCATGCATGCAGTACCAGTCGAAACACGCTTGATCACGCTAGTTCAAGCTACTATAGTTCAATATGAGAGTTCGAGAAAGAGAGAAGGGTATCTTCTGCCGAGGTATGTAGTGATCCACATCAACTATCCACCATCCATTCAGGAAATAAAATGAGGTGGAAATATTTATTTGCAAGAATATGGGTGTTGCAAGTGGTTAAAATTTATTTTAGTCACCAACATAATCTACCATAATATGGTGTGAAAATATTTTATCACAAAAAATATCGTATTCGCTAGCTATAACATTACGAGTATCGTATGTTAAAATCAATAACTAAGACCGACAACTTAACATTCTATTCGGAGAAAGGCAGATAGGTTTTGGTGGCTTATCTTAATACTCTATGTCATAATTATTGTAGAATCGGGACCGTTACTTAGGTATTTTAAATGGAAGAATCTAATAACTTTTTGCCTAACTTAGTATCAAATCCGAGACTTCATAATCTCAGTTAAAAAAAATTAACCACTAGACATACTAGGCAGCGAAGCAATTGCTTATTTTCCGCAGTAAACCTGCAATATAAGCTTAGAGGCTTATCCAAAAAAATTAAGCGAAATTGGATTATAACGGAAATCTTAGGCGTAATTCGTTAATTGTTGGGCTTCACCGCAGTTTCACGTAAACCTACTCCGATGACTAATACTCGTTACTTTTGTAAACAACACGAACGGTTACCGTACGGCTTCCCCTGTTGGGTGTTAGTTGTCTAGGTAACTCCGCTTCCCCCTCGAAACAATTTCCGGCTGTCCATGGCGCGATTATTTACACCACAATAATTTACGAGTACATGAGACGAACTTAAAAAGTGAACTCGAGGTAGGCTTTTAGCGCCTGCATAAAATAGCTAACATGATTTTTTAAGATACTTATAAGTAAGGAGCGAATTATACGTAACATAAAAAGCTTGTTACATGCATGCAAATGTGCATAAATAATGCTTAAAATATGCATAAAAATAGGTAAAATATGCAAATTGAATGATGAGTTTTAGAATTTCTATTCCCCCGTGTTGGTCCCTCCTCCTCCTTTGAAGAATAGGCCAATTGCCAACTGATTGGCTATACGAGCCACTACCATCGTAGCTACTAGGTGGTAGAGTTCTGCATTGTCTCCGAAGGTAAGGTAGCCAGTAAACTTATGCATGTGGCATTAGACCTCGCCACAAGATAGCAACGCACCATTTGTGTTTATAGGCGATAATAGTTGACTCTTTCCATCAGGAGATCCGTCTGCTTTCTTATGATATATATAAAAAAAATTACAAATTATATTTTTTTAAACGTAAAAAATCAAGTATTGTTCCAAATGTAGTATGGTCGTGTCTTTGATCATTTAAAATATATTTTCAAGTGAAAAAATATCGCTCTACATTCGCTAAGTTCAAGGCGGAATTTTGTTGAACTTTGGTACTGTTAGCACTTATCTATCCCTGGCAAAAGTTCTGTCTTTCCATTAATAAAATTATCAATTTGACACATACCTTTAAAGCCTATGTCCAACATTTTTTCATAACATTTAGTTAATAAAACTTAGTTATTTATAGTTTCCGAGCCCCATTTAAAGAATAGACTAGCTACTACACTGCCTGGCAGTATATAAAAGATGACCAATTGCTTAAATGTATCATTATCATCGAAACTACTAAGTGGTGGTGTTGTGCAACATCTTGCCCTAGTTTGGAATCACCACATAAATACCTATTGCTGCCGCAATACCGTCAGTGCTTGTTACTAACGTGTTCATCTGGAGGATAAAGTAGCTGGTAAACTTACTGGCCCCGTTGGTCGAGTGGTTAGTGACCCTGACTAGGCAATCAACGGGTTCGATCCCCGACGGGAACAAGCATTTGTGTGATGAGCATAAATGTTTGTATTTCCGGGTTTGGGTGTTTATTATGTATGTAAAAGTATTTATATATGTATTCCTATGTATTAGTATCGTTGACTAACACCCATAACACAAGCAAATAATTTGCTTACTTTGGGGTTAGATCAATAAGTGTAATTTGTAAAAAAAAAAAAAACTTACGCATGTGTAGTGGTGTGATGTGGCATTAAACTTCACTTCACGGATGGCAACACGCCAATAATATTTTTAGTGACTAGACGATGATTACTTCTTTCCACGAGGAGAAACATCTTGCTTGATCGTAGGATAAAGATATAAAAAAATCGCAGTGTAACATCCTGGCCCCTTACGAAAAATAGCGAGGTCTACCACGAAATTTTAATGAGTGCGTCGTTATTAATCATTTGCTAAAAGCCAGAGGTTTGAGATTACAGTATGTGCAGAGTACTTTAGTGTTTGAGACTGTAAAATGGATTGTCTACTTCTTATTGAATTCGTACAGTCAGAACTGAAGAAACCATGAAAAAAGGCTAACCAGAACTTTTTGTGTAGGGTGAACTCATGCATTATGCGTGGCTGCATAAGAAAATAAGTTGCATTACAAAATTGAACACTTGCATTGATATTATACGCTAGTTGATAACTTGCACTGATTTCCATAGCTTGACAAAACTTCGAAATCGAAAAAGTCGATCTCACTAACTTATTTGGCTCAGATTACGAAGTCTCGAGTTTGGTTCCCGCTTCAGGCAATACTTGTAATTTAATAACACTTCGGAGACTGGTACTTATTAGTCAAATAAGCACGTGAAGTCCTGGTTCTTGTTAGCAACCAAACTAAGGCAATAATGTTAAAATATCTTGATGAGGATTACCATCAATCTCACCAACCGACAAAACGTACGAACTTTTTTGATAGGCAGGAATCTATTGATATACAGTTTCTTTATTTGCCAATTAAAGCAGCGTATGATATTTTGCTTAAAACTATTAAATATTATATTTATTTATTTAAATGGAACTTACCAACAGGTGTATCTGGACCTTCCTTTAATCTCACAACAATTTCAGAACGTCCGTCTATAAGAAATCGCGGTGGTCTATTCGACGTAACATTCTGTAAACTTAATAGTAAACAAAACAGGCTATATATGAAGAGTTCTTTTAATCTCACTCTTGGAGGAGTTTTGGAGCGCTTTGTATAGGATCGCACTAGTTCGTTCATTGTTCATCTGTAACATTTGATCTTATTGTTTGTTTTGTTAAAGAACATTTTCCCCTGGATGTTTTCTTCACACGATTTCACCGTGAGAATATTTGGCGCGTGGAAGGCAAGCGAAAGTGTTGACACAGCTCTCTTGAGTTAATTTTCTTAACTGCTCGTTAATTTCGCAGGGACCTGTAATAGATAGGTGTCAATGTTATAATTGTCGTACTATCTTGGAAAGCTTGTAATTGTATAAATTGAAATCATAGAGTATATTATATAATTGCAAAGTGCTTGTGACAAGTGACTTGAAAGCAGAAATAGGAATGTCATAGGAAAATAACAAGTTTCGGAAAAACTTGCTACTCTCCTGTGCTGTTTGTTGACCGGGGTGTTGGTTTGGGCCATTTTTAAACAATATTTAGACCTTAATGCTTTCCTCCTTGTACAGACAAACAAAATAATTAATAACTTTTATAGATTCAGGCGTTATTTTACTGAAATTCATAAATCAAAAAAGGAATATAATTTATTTGCAATTTTGTACGAAACTTTTTGTGCTTTTATGACAATAATTTTCTATAAATATCTGACTAAATAACAAAAGTTTGAATATCTGATAATATTGGTCTAGTAACTAGTTGGTCCGATAAACTATCGGCTCAGATTACAATTGTTTTAAAAACACGAGTCGATTTCGCCTTTCGTGTTTTTCAAAGGTAAATTTCAGTAGGCACATTCATCTTCACTTTATTCATCAATATTGATAAATAATAAATCTTGAATGTTTTACAATCGAGAAAGCTAATGCGAATATTTCTCTCTAATATTCGCAAATGTTAATCATAATTTGGAAAAAAAAACAAATAAAGTAAGAGCAAATTTTAAGGTTTCGGTGTTTAAACACATTAGACTTCATGTCTTGGTCCAGGCCCTTTTTGAAGATTAGACTGTCTGCTTTCATGCTATGCAGTTCGAAAAAGCAAACGATTGGATGAACATATGGCTACCATCTATTACTACTACTAATACTATTGAAATAATAATGATAAAGAAATGATGAATTGTGAAAATCATTTCATATGGCAGGAAAGTAATTAATCAGCATCAGACGTCAGCTATAAACAGATTGATGCAATGCCCAGAGAAGCCAGGGCTGGATTAAGAAGTTCTATAAGCTTTCGTAAATTTATGTGAAAATCCTTGGTTTTTTTTTACTAGAGCTCGACGGACGAAAGCGTCTGCGTCGCTCCGAGCAAATATCACGTTCTATCGTAATCGCCAATTGCATATTTAAATTTTATTGCAATTAATTTCGATATTGCAATTCATTTGCGTGTCATATAATTTTTCCGGCCTACAGCAAATCAACTTTTAGGAATGTGAATATTTTAATCACAGACCGTAAGAGTTGAAATCGATTACACAATGATTAAAAGACGAAAATGTTATGTAGCTCACGAATATTGACTGCTTCCCGCTAGTTTGGAACTAATCCGCATAGTTCTTTATTTCCTTTTTATTGTTGTTACACAATAAAGTTTCTCTTACTTTTAAAAAGACATAAACCGTTACAGTTGATGTAATCTTTGATATATGTATTTTCTATACCGAATATCACTATTTTATTTAGATTCAAATTGAATAACTTTGATTAATATATATATATATATATATATATATATATATATATATATATATATATATATATATATATATATATATATATATATATATATATATATAAAATAGTGCCTTTCTTAGGCGTAATGATGTAAACACATCACCCCCAGACTCCGAGTTTTTAAGGAGTAGGTGGACTAGATATTGGTCTAGTGCTCAGCCTATTAAGCTTAAAACATTTTTTTTTTCGAGGAAAAGTCTTAGTAAAAACTCGGAGTCTGGGGGTGATGTGTTTACATCTTTACGCCTAAGAAAGGCACTATTTGACCTGATTATCGCAAAAAGAAGTGATAGTTATTACGGATGGCAAATGCAATGGGGATTTGACTCATTTTGCGAGCTGACATGTTGGTGAATCATAGTGTACCTGAACGTCTCTTCACGTTTGGTTCACAGTGCGTACACGATAAGGAACCCGGCAGAGGATAAGTGACTTGTCTTGCAAATTATAATAATGGTTTTTGTATTAGTAAATACCCGCAATTTTGTCCTCAAAATTAAAACATTATTACAAACTGATAAAATAAGATTGCAACATTGATAAAAAGTCTGCTTAGCATGTGCTACGTCAGATACGTCGGACACAAGAGTACAGTTTTTTGGATGTCGACTAATATCTCGTTAACCCTGCCATGAATGCCTCTAAAACACCTTTTTTTATTATTGCATAGCAAATAGTCAGATGGCTCTACTGACGAAAAAGGAGACAACTATCGATTATAGACACCAAAGATGTCAATGATGCATTGATATCCGTGTGGCGGGATTGGTAATGCTACGCGCATATGTTTTACGGATACCTTACCCTTCAACTCGGGATACGACATTGACAAGCATTGGCGCTATTGTGCCAGAAATAGCGTCAGTGTTTGCAAGGTAAAAAAACTCGGACGTTACAGAACTCTCCCTCGTAGTAGTCACAATGGTAGTGATATGTACAGCCAATCGTTTTCCTTTTACGAACTACGTGTCAGAATAGAAGATGGTCTATTCCTCAAAGGGGACTCGGACCAACACAGGAAAACAAAATAGTAGACAAAATGGTCAGTTTTGGGCATAATGGGCACTTACGTAAATCGCCATATCTATTTATTATCAATAAGGCTTAACTGTTTAACAATAAAAAATTATAGCCTGTAACTTTAATCTATAGATACATGATATGGTAAAAACTAAGAAGTAGAGTCAGGAGTATCCACACACTAAAAGCACTTTTTTTAAAAGTATAATGTATGTTTATTGAATGTGGCGACATCAGAAAAATAATTGAACCCAAAAAACGTCTGTGTGTCTGTCCGATTGTTTATTAGCGTGTATCTCTAAATTGTTGATATACTTTTTATGAAAAATAAATCTTGGATTGGAGGAAAACTTTATTACATTTACATTTCTGAAAAAAGGTACTTTTATTTAAAGATTAAGATTTATAAACATTACAAAGAATGAATTAACAAAGAGTGTAATTCAGAAAGAAAGTAATTAAGCAATACGACTTAAAAATCAATTACAAAGTAGGTATGTAACGGTTTGAAGCATGAAAAAGCAAGTCACGCAGCATATTAGGCAGTCATTTGGACTAATCTGGTTTCAATACTTTATAAGTAACATCAGCTTTGTTTTCGATTTTGTTGGTCTAATAATATATGAAATATTAGCATTCTAATTTCGAAAGTAATCTCAAACACGCAAATGGTGTGATATTTTTTCTATTGTCATACAATTATTACGTCCAAAGATTCACATTGATAATAATCAAATCAGATTATATACAATTTCTTAAGATAATGTGGTAATTCCGTAGTAATTTAAACTTGCAGTAACAAATAATTTAATGTTATGAGATATTGTAACGCAATTGTTTCAGAAATAATATTATAACTAGTTGTTTTAGTTTGTTAAAGCGTTATCTTTGAGTTCGTTCACAGGCGCTTTAAAACAATAGTGAAAAAATTACATAAAGCATTTAAAAATGACCTCACGTGACTGCCGGAAATAGGATATTGGTATGTCGTTGACGTGTGTGACAATGAATCAAATAGCGCCAAAATGTATCTTGTTAGGTGAGCAGTTGAAACAAAAGCGTCAGCCAGCGTAACCGGTGCGAAGGTCGTTGACTATGGGTAACGAATGGGACATTTTAACCGGGGAATGAACTTTATTTTTAAATAGGTTTTATTTTGGTTCAATATTTAATACTGCTATATGGTCTACAAGCCAGCATTATAGGTTCCAGCCTCGAATCAAGCTCGGTCAAAAATATGGTTTTTCAAGCAAAAATCTTCGTAGCCGTTTGAAGTCTAGTACCCATTGGTGAGTTTAAAATTTTTATTGCAATGAATGAGCACAAATGTTTCTGCAAGCATGTTTTGATGAAAAGAGTTAACCATCACTTACTTCTAGGGACGTACCAATTACATAAATAGAACGTGTGTATTTTTTTTTTAAATATACCTACCTATTAAAAACAATCGCATTATCAGAACATTTTGTTTACGTAGATAGATGATCATAATAAGAGCCTTAAAAATTGAACGTGTAAACTTCACATGCATACTAAGTCGTCTTATTTTAGAATTAATCGTGTTACTTTAAGAATCGAGCATACGAGGCAGGCCGCAACGGGGCGGGCCGCATCGCATAAATCCGTCTGAAATCGATCTCGTTTTCATACATTTTATATGAACTATCGTATGTTCTGTTCATTAATTTTGCATTCATCTTAATATTATAAATGCGTAAAAGTCTGACTGTATGTCTGTTACGCTTAAACGGCTAAATCGCTAAACAATGTTGATGAAATTTGGCGTGGAGATAGTTGAAGATCCAGAGTCGAACGTAGTAGCTTTAGCAACGTAGTAACTTTAACAGTAGTAACGTAAATAACTTTTTATAAAAATTTACCCTTAAAAAGGGGTCAAAGTTTATATGAAAAACTTTGTGTTAGTTTACTTAAGCGTGTCAGCTAGTTTACATATATTTATATCTATGCAAGTGCAAGAAGAATGAAACTTTGTTACTTTTCCTTTCATTAAGGCTAAACAGAGTATAAAACCATATAAATGTAGATTCAAGCAAATAAAAGCAGCTTTCTGGTAAAATCTCTTGGAACAATTGTAAGCATTCCAAAATGTAGTTCAAATTGCCGCCAGTAACTGAACCAGGGAAGTGTTACTTTACTCTAATGAGTGTGTAATGTAGACTGTATGTTATTTGTGTTATATGGGCATGACGAACGATAGTGAAGATCAGACGAAAGGAGTTCAACAGCATTTACCGAAACGAGAGAAATGGCGGCACCATTACATTAAAAATTTGTTAACAAGTATGAGTTAGGAAATCCATCACATAAGAATAATAATTACCTGCTATAAGTAGGTAGGTATACTGCTTTCGTTCTTATCAAAACATTTGATCGACACTTTCAGACCTTTTTAATAACAGCTATATTGCTAGGTTTATACACATATTTATAATACCAAAGCATTACTGAAAAAAAAAAATTGCTATATTTCTGAAGATAAAAAAGATATTGTTTTTTTTAATATTCGCATGTTTACTATTATTTTATTTCCCTAGAATTAAGCAAATATTTTTAAAATGACAACACCTTGTCACTGTTTGTTTCATTGTTTCGTTTCCGAAAAACCGCGCGTTCACGTGTTGTTCGTTTTTCGGCTCTTTACAAAGGAACATATTTATATATATATATATATATATATATATATATATATATATATATATATATATATATATATATATATATATATATATATATATATATATATATATATATATATGGTACAACAATTTTGTATTTTGACGTTGCGGAACTTTATCACCTAGTAGTCACGATGGTAGTGACATTTAGAGCCAAAAATTACCGATTTTGAATTAGCTAATCGGAACGTCGTGTTCCATTCCCCGCGCTTCAGATTATTGACAGAATTAATTTGGTGCAAGTAATCAAACATTATTAGTCTAGTACGGGTTTTCAATGGGTGATAATGATCAGTACCTGTTTAGGAATTTGAGAAATAGATAAATCGTGGTGGGCCTATTCTTTTTACCTTTTTTTACCTTTAAATATCATTTCAGATTTAGAATGATCCAGATAGTAAAATATATCCACTACCTAGCTATAACCTGCCCGCTACGCCAGGTGTAACTTCGTCGACGATGAACAATTAATATAGACAGACAAAAATTGTATGACCTATAATTATACACGGTGGGTGCTTCTTATTTGATGCAAATCGATGTAAAAACCAAAATACCCGACCGTGTAATTACATAAACAATTAATAAAACAAAAAATAAAACGGATATTACAAATTTTAATACTTAAGTTATCGTTTTTTATCAATGACGTCGCAAAATTATTGTCATCCTACGTTTCAATGAACCTGACCGTTCGCCGACACCCGGTAAGTATTAACGTGCGATGATAACATTTTTTACGTCAGAATAATTCTGTAGTAACAATTTCTGTGATTTAAGCGAAGAATAATAAAACAAGATTTTACAAACAAGTAGTCAAAGACCTACAAAAAAGTAGTATGTCTCAATTAACAAACATTTTTGGAATAAAATACAACATTACCAGCAGGCTTAGGATAAGCACCACGAGATATATATCGATCGAGAAAGTGACGTTTGCTTGACATTTATTAATATCTCGATGGACGTTATTAAGCATGCCACGATAAACATTTAAAACGTCATAGATAAATTAAACAAAAAGTTTACTCGAATAGAGAAATAAATGTTGTCACTAGAAGACATAGATATTATACTAATTCTGATTTTTAAGATACACCTTTGGTGCATTTAACTTGTGTTAATCATTATGAGCTTTTGTTTACATTAATAACTTCCTGTCATCATTTCTCTTCTTTGTCAGAGTCGAAGGAAATATAACCAAAGCCTAGTGTAGCCGTACCTATTTACAATTGTAATTAAAGATATTTTACAGGTTTTTGAATTATTCTCTCTTTTTAGTTTTGACCATCAAAACTAGTTTTTTATTCTATAAAACTGAAACAATGAATTATGATTCATAAGATGTTTTAATGTAAAGGGCAATTAGGATGCCAGCGTGTATTTATTTCTGGGTGTATAACTGCGTAACTAATTATGCGTAAAAGTGCGTAACAATTATTATTAACAAGCTATTTTTTTCCACTATAATTATTCCTTTCAATTATAATTCTAACATTATTGAGTAAATTAACATCTTCTTTTAGACTAATCAACCAACATTTTTGATTAATTTTTTTGATGAGAAACTTCCATAGAATTGTTGTGATTTGACAATGACACGAAAATGCATTACGATAAACAAACATAAATGTATAGTATTATGCCAACTAGAAAATAAGATAGAACAGAATACAATTCACAGTATTTTATGTTACAAAGAATGTTATCTATTAATAGCTCCAAAAATCAGCCAGATGCAAGCAATCCAACCTAAGACTTACTGTTAGACCGTGGTCTCCAAGAACAAACTGAATTTTTGTGAACAGCTTCGTTTTGACGAGACAACCATATTTTCTATCTTTGAAAAATCTCGAATCGGGTAACTAATAAAGATAGATAAAATAGGGAAACTTTAGAGTGTCAGACTAAGAAAAGTTTCCACTTTACGTGTATGACAAAGTTACCGTTGAATCACAATAATAATTAACAAGCTGTTGTGAGAAAATTAGGTTATTTTTAAATTGATTAATATCAATTTAAAAATCTCATAAATGGGATACTCAGAAAAATCATCAAATATGTAGGACAAAAGTTTCATAGTAGTTTTCATAATATAATCAAGCGATTAAAGTCGAAAAATAATTATTGTTATTAATAAATATTTATTATTTACCGAACCCAATATCTTCGCAGCATTAACTTTATTAGTTACCCGATTCGAGATTTTTCGAAAATAGAAAAGACGGTTGTCTCGTCAAAATGAAGCTTTTCACAAATATTCAGCTTGTTGTTAATCAAAAAAAAGTTAGTTTGTGGGACCACGGTCTGTGATTTACCTGTGTGTGTGATGTGATTTATATCTCAAGAACGAAAAACATTTTTCTTCGACTTTTCAGTTTATCTCTCTTTGATTCAAAGACTTACTCAAAGAGTATATAAATTTTATTTTATTTTGTCTTCTTACATTTACTTCTAACGAAAAAACGAGTGTGAGCTACACTCGATTTTTTTGTTATTTTTGATTGATTAATTAATATTTTGATTATTATAATATGTTTTTATGTATTATTTTTCCTGAGTATATGTTATTAATAGTAACATTAAATAATACAAAATAAGCACCAGCTTTAAATTAACCTTTTATTTTACATTTAGTTTTCTACTGAATTTTGTAGAAAACCTTGTAAGTAGTTGTAATTTTGATTTGAACAGAGTTGGTAACACTGAGTAGCACGAGAATTCGTAGAATTATTTTCTCTATACGAAAAATTAAAAGTTTATTTACATTACGTCAAAAAGTATTGTACTTTAACTAATTTGTATTTTGTAATTAATTATAAATTAATTAATTATCTAACCATTACGTACAAGGAATTATTGATTTATATTGTTTGGTTCTCACATTTCTAAAATCATCATCATTCTTCCGATTCTAGTACAAAATTAAATTGTGTTAGGTATGTGAAATGGGAACACAAAATAAAACGTAAGTAGAGTACTTCTTTATACTTATATTTTTTAAAAGCCTATATAGGTTATTAAAAATAATTATGATTTTCTTTTCAGGTTAAGAAGTAATAAGCATAAATTAACTTTGTCACCGTGGTGGATTCATGGACTAGACTTGTAGCACCAAAGATTAAAGTCTTTAATATTGGGAAAGCATAATATAACACCATATATTCTACAAATACTTCATACATTATAGTTTCTAGAGGAAGAAAGGAAAACAATGGAACAATGTGTAAGTATTTATTTACATACATATCTCCATGACAAATCATCTAACAAGGTAGACTGAAAGAATCAAATTTTAAACATATTTTAATATATTTCTTTCATTGTAAAAGTTGTGGTTTTTTACAAAATTAATATCATAAATTCAAGATTATATCAAAAACTTGATTCTTGTAAAAAAATCCTGAATAATATGAGAAGCTTTCTCTGGAGAATAGTGTAGGCTTCTTTCACTCCCTTTTATAAATGTAACCAATTGTTTTTTCGACCCCATTATATAATTTACAATGCAAATCTATATAACACTACACAAAATGCAACATGCAAGACTGGAGTCATAAGTCCTGAGTTAACTGACAAAAAATATATTAAGTAAACATATATAACAACATTTTGATAAGATATATTTGTTTACAGGTTGACTAAACAGCGAGTAATGGAAATAGAATAAAGAAGCCTTTCTATTTATTACATTTTTTGAAATTGTTGATTAAGAAGATTTATAAGTTAATGCTGCATATTATATTTTTCTTGCTGTTTTTAATGGTTGTGCAAGATTGAAAAATAAATTTTAATTTGTAGAAAACAATTAAGTTTATAACATGATAGTCTTAATGTACCTAATATGTGTAATTTTTAAAATTTAAATTAATAGAAAGTTAATGTTACCTTAAGAAAAATATTTTACTTGTTGATTTTTTATTTTCAAGTGAAATTCCATACTACTCATACTATATAGTAAACTAATTTTTGATATTGAATTTTCATTACTGATTAATTATGCGAGATAACAAGAGATATTTAAATTGTAGAAAACATTTAAATTTAAAATATAATAGCTTTAATATAGTGCGTGTAATCTTCTATAAGTTTGTTACATTAGTGAAAATTCAAAGATACATGTTAATAAATTTAAGTCATAAGGTGATAAATTGTGAAAATTATTTATCTATTCTGAGAAGTACAAACATTAATAATAATTGTTAGTTTAGCAAAGTAGATGTGTTTGTATATTTTTTAAAACTCAAATTTAATTTTCTTTACAAGACTGCTTCATATTACACACTTTTTATAATTATTCATTTTGTATTTTGTGTGATTTATTCATTTTGTAACTTTATTAAAGAAAATAAAAATTATTTTACAAGACTTTTCCATATAGTAAAATCTATGTTTGGCATTAAAACATTAAATACTATGAATAGTGTGTCATTAAACTAATACTTAAAATTAGCCATTGATGACTATAAGTTTCATTTTTATTATATAAAATTATTTAATACTTAGATAGAAGGTTTGCCTAGAGTATATATTTTTTTAAATAAATCTTATACAACACTAAAGTATTTTATTATACCAATAATTCACTAAGTATTGTTACTACCAAAATCACTTTGATTAAAAAACAACAACAAAAGTAACAAAGTTAACACTTCTAAAAGAAAATACTTGTAATTATCATATCGAAGGGTCCTACGTATACTTGTGCAAGTGCAATGACACAACTTTACTGGAGGCCGGATTAAATGTTCTGTAGCTTGTAATCTATACCTTCATATAATAAAATCGTAGGAAAGTCAATGTATGTCCGGAGTAAACTCAAAAAGTACTGCATGGATTTACTTCAAATTTTGCATGAATATTACTAACAGGTCGGGTCAACATATAGGCTACATATTATCACGTTATCACCTACGGGGGAGGAGCTGTGCGGAGTAAACAAAGTCTGCGCAAACAAAGTCACGGGCAACAGCTAGTTTTGACATAAATCAATAGAAGTATTTGAAAATTTGTACAAATTTTCAAATACTTTATTACATTAGGACAAATATAAGGTAATTTTAAGGCTGTTGAGGCAAGAAAATGGTTTCCACAACGGAAACCATTTTCTTGCCTCAACAGCATTTGCAAGTTGCACCAGTATACATAGGATCTGTCAATATCTTCTATTGTGTAGTCTTCGCATTTCATCCATTGCAATTATGCCATATGAGGGCATCATTTGTTCTTCTAGGATATTTGTCAGTAATATTAAAAATTCTGCAATTGAAGTCTTATCTGCAAATAATAATTATATTTTTTATTGACATATATTATTGTAATAAACAATAATAACAAGAACTGACTGCCTTTCTGTATGGTAAATTATCTTTAAATGTAGACAAATATAAAATAATAATGTTTACACATGTAGGTTACCTAGGTAATTGAGAACTACATGTGTCATATTGGATATTTTAAGTTATGAATATTACAGAAAATAATACATCATAGTAGTATGTTAATCATACATGGAACTTGGTCTGAAAATAACTGATTAAAACAAATACTTTTTTGACTAAATATAACTTGAATGGGTAGTAAAAACTCCTTAAATACATAATCAATGCAAGCCTTAGAGGAATAACACATTTGCATCATTATTCTATGATGTAAGCATTGTTGTTGTTTGTTGGTATGTGGCTGTAAGTATTGTGAAAAGTTGACCACCAAGAGGATTATTACTTGTATCCAGCTGAAATTTAACATACACTTGACATGTATATGTAACATATTAACTGTTTAAAAAAGAAACTCGAAAAACTAAAGATAACTTTTGAAAAAATATAACTTTATTGAGTTCACCTAAGTCAAATTAGTATTTACTACAAAGACATTCTGTTATTACAGTTAATGAAGTTGGATGGCTGTCATATCTACTAGAAACTGAATTACAAGTCTCTTATGTTCACTTACCTTTAACTAAAGAGGCATGCCTTGATCGGTGTGTGGCTCTAAACCTCAAAATTCACAAGTGTCTATATTATTTAGAGAGCCATGGTTATTGGGTTTATTGAAGCGCTATAGTGATTGGAATGCTCCGTCCGGTGTGTAAAAAGATCACACGAATTTCCTATCTGCCTTCTTTGTATTTTGCAGGCTTGCCGTTAACCGTAGATATTTAGCACATAATAGGTATAATATGGAACTGCCACCACTATTAAATACATATATGCCATACTGCCTGCCTGCCTGCCTGCCTGCCATACATACTACTGCCAACACTGGACCGAAATCTATATTTAATAAAATGAATAGAAATCAAAAAGTTTTGTAATTATTGTATAATTAAAGTATAATAATATGAAATAGTAGATAAGGTTATCAACATTTTAACCAAATTTTAACGAAGTGTCAAATGACAAATCGATAAAATGACAGCAAGACGTTTCGATCGATAGAGAAAATAACTACCGTCGAGTAAAATTGATCATTTTCTCTTCCTTTGAAGTATCATGTCGAATCAAGTGTCAAATGCGTTAGCGAATCGAGAAAGTGACATAAAAGTCGAGAAAACGAGGTCGATAAAATTTTATCGTGTTGCTTATCCTAAGCCTGCAGGTGATAGAGTTTCTCAACGTCTCGCCCGCAATAGCGCCTATCCTTATCATTGTCGTGTTTCGGTTTGAAGGGTAAGGTGCATGTGGCATTGTCATCCCGCCACACGGATAGCAACGCACCATTAACATTTTTGGTGTCTATAGACGGTGGTTTCTCTTTCCATCAGGAGAGCCATCTGCTTGTTTGCTATCTTATAATATAAAAAAACTAACTTTAAAAACTATTGCAATCGATTCTACTGCTGATTAAGTAAGGTAGGCAGCGGTACAGCCAGAAGTTTTCGTATAAATTATTGGCTTTTAATTTTCAACAAGATCGGTCAAGAAGCTTTTGAGTTATAACGGGACTAATAAACAGACTGACAAAAAACCCACAGATTTATATAGTAGTATTGATATATGCAGCTGGAACCTTGTACCCCTTTTGACGAAAATTGCGCGGACTGAGGAGTATGACATTTGGCACGGTTAAGGTGTGCAGAAAGCTAACATTTTTAATATATTATGCATCATAAATAAATATATTATTAAAAAACACAAGTGTATTATTTAATAAATACTTAATAAAAAAACGTTACATAAACTTGCCATGCGTTTAATACCCTTGTGATATTTGTTGTTAAAATTGAAGAGATTTTAATATAAGTACCTACTTAGTCTACGATCAAACTATTCTTTTTTTATATTATAAGATAGCAAACAAGCAGATGGGTCACCTGATGGAAAGAGACTTTCCATCAGGAGACCCATCGCCTATAGACACCAATGGTGTTAATGGTACGTTGCTATCTTTTGGTGAGGTCTTATGCCACATGCATAATTTTACCGGATACCTTACCATTCAAACCAGAATATGACAGTGACAAGCACTGGCGCTATTGTGGCAGAAATAGGTAAGGCGATGGTACCTGACCCGGGCGAGTAGTCACGATGTTAGTGACTCGCGTAGCCAATCGGTCGCCACTTACGACCTGCCTGGCAGAACGGCAGTTGGCCTATTCTTCAAAGGAGCCCGGGACCAACACGGGAAAAAATTACAGGTACCAGGTCAGGACAGGTTTTCAGGTCATATAGTCATAATTTCTTTATTTTTTCTTTAGTTTTTAATATATATATATATATATATATATATATATATATATATATATATATATATATATATATATATACACATATACATTAATCAATTGCTGTTCGTTAGTCTCGTTAAAACGATTTGGCTAATTTTGGTTTTGAATTAATTGTTGAAGTCCAGAAAAGCTTAACAGGTGAGAAAATATAGAAAAAAAATAAGAGTAGTTAAAAAGACAGAACAACGTTTTCCGGGTCAGCTAGTAACAATATATTAAGGCGATTGTTCGTTAACATTAAATTAAAATATGTAAACATATAAAGATTTAGTTTTCGGTACCTACATACTCGTATATAAAAATAATTTAAATTTCTCTACAAACGAAATATTTCTTTATATTTTAGTTTTCATCTATTTATATACAAACCTGTGATGTCGATAAAAGGTTGAAAAATTATGATAAAGAAAATAAAGTTAGTGCCTTATCAAGTCGGTTTACCTGTTAACAAAAAGACGCCTTGTCTTCACTTTCTACTTTAAAATGAATGCGAGTTCCGCTCATGCTCTGATGGATTTCAAAGAGAACAACAATGCAAAACTATGAAAACTTGGTTTAAATATAGGTACTCGGTATAAATTAGGAGTAGACATTACTGTACAAATAACACTATTATCTTACTCAATACTCAGTAAATACATCTGTAGATGAAGAAAAAATTACGAAATAATTTGTGGTGGAAAAGCCCACAAATAACAAGATTTTTAAAACACCTACTCATAACGTAAATTAAAAAGTATCTTCACGCCCGTATCCCCAAAAGGGTATGCAGAGGTACAAGTGCACCCACGATTAGCTGAAGTTAGCCCCACAATGTAATAGGTAGCTAGCTTATCGCCAACCAGACACTTTTTCCTTTTCCGGGCAACGTTGTTTTTATCAGAAAATTGAAAAAACATTTTTTTTAATTTTCCGACCCGGGAATCGAAGCCGGGACCTCATGTGGCCAACTCCAAAACCGGACCACTAAACTTCAGAGATGACAGTGTAAAGTAAAATGTAAATGTACGGGTTTTTATATATTAATGATGTACCTACGTCATTTAATATTCGAGCATTCATTAAGGCGGTGAACCGCCTTACCTAATCCTGCCACAATAGCGTCAATGGTTGTCATTATCGTGTTTTGGTTTAGAGGGTAAGTAGCCCGTAAACGTATGCAAGTAATATTAACACTTCGCCACACGGATAGCAACGACCTATGTACATGTTTGTATCTGTAGGCGATGGTTATCTCATTCCATAAGTTGTTTGCTATCCTATAATACATAAAAAAACTTTGTTATCTATAAGCGATGGTTTCTCTTTGCATCAAGATAATCATTTGAGGGTTTTTTATCCTATGATATAAAAAAGATCCAATCCCACGGAAAAAGTGGGATAAAATGTTATCTATATAGACATAAAAAGCTATAGTTTGTAAGTTTGTAGGAAGGAATATCGGAAACTACTGAACCAAACATGTTCACCAGATGAAAGTTACGCTATTTCTGAATAATTATTCATATATATGAAGGAATATCGGAAACTACTGAACCAAACATGTTCACCAGATGAAAGTTACGCTATTTCTGAATAATTATTCATATATATGAAGGAATATCGGAAACTACTGAACCAAACATGTTCACCAGATGAAAGTTACGCTAAAGAGAAACCATCGCTTATAGATAACAAAGCTTTTTTATGTATTATAGGATAGCAAACAACTTATGGAATGAGATAACCATCGCCTACAGATACAAACATGTATATAGGTCGTTGCTATCCGTCCTATCATATATATGAATAATTATTCAGAAATAGCGTAACTTTCATCTGGTGAACATGTTTGGTTCAGTAGTTTCCGATATTCCTCCCTACAAACTTACAAACTATAGCTTTTTATTCTCTATATTATAGAGGATAAAAAGCTATAGAGTCTATTACATTAGTATGTGCATAATATATAGATTCTTCTGTAATAGCAAAGACTATACAGAAACCATTAATGTACATACATACATATCTTCACGCCAGATCCCTTATGGGGGAGAGAACCGATTGCCATGGGTCACGATCCTTGCAGACTCTTGCCGGTTGCGAAGACTCTTGGCACCACCTTCGGACAGTAATCGATCAATCTGATCATGGTACTTCAGTTTTGGTCTTCCCCGGTACCTACATCCTGCCACATTCGCATCGTATATCTGCTAGTTAACTTTCCATCTACCATTCTTTCTACATGTCCAAACTATCGGAACATGCCCTTTCTCATCTTTATACCGACACATTCTTTCAAGCCTATATTATATCGTATCACTATATTTGTTTCTTAGGAGAAACAAATATAGTGATACGATATAATAAATGTTCCTTACTAATAGATATTTTACAGTATTTAACTCGCAAAAATGTACGACGGAAAATATTGTAGTACGCTGTACGATAGAGTAATCAAGTATGGATGGTCAGTGTAATCGGATTATTGGTATGGGAACAGTATCAATAAAAATAGTAGTTTATTATAATTGTGTGTATCAATGATGAAAGTTACGCTATTTCTGAATAATTATTCATATATATGAAGGAATATCGGAAACTACTGAACCAAACATGTTCACCAGATGAAAGTTACGCTATTTCTGAATAATTATTCATATATATGAAGGAATATCGGAAACTACTGAACCAAACATGTTCACCAGATGAAAGTTACGCTAAAGAGAAACCATCGCTTATAGATAACAAAGCTTTTTTATGTATTATAGGATAGCAAACAACTTATGGAATGAGATAACCATCGCCTACAGATACAAACATGTATATAGGTCGTTGCTATCCGTCCTATCATATATATGAATAATTATTCAGAAATAGCGTAACTTTCATCTGGTGAACATGTTTGGTTCAGTAGTTTCCGATATTCCTCCCTACAAACTTACAAACTATAGCTTTTTATTCTCTATATTATAGAGGATAAAAAGCTATAGAGTCTATTACATTAGTATGTGCATAATATATAGATTCTTCTGTAATAGCAAAGACTATACAGAAACCATTAATGTACATACATACATATCTTCACGCCAGATCCCTTATGGGGGAGAGAACCGATTGCCATGGGTCACGATCCTTGCAGACTCTTGCCGGTTGCGAAGACTCTTGGCACCACCTTCGGACAGTAATCGATCAATCTGATCATGGTACTTCAGTTTTGGTCTTCCCCGGTACCTACATCCTGCCACATTCGCATCGTATATCTGCTAGTTAACTTTCCATCTACCATTCTTTCTACATGTCCAAACTATCGGAACATGCCCTTTCTCATCTTTATACCGACACATTCTTTCAAGCCTATATTATATCGTATCACTATATTTGTTTCTTAGGAGAAACAAATATAGTGATACGATATAATAAATGTTCCTTACTAATAGATATTTTACAGTATTTAACTCGCAAAAATGTACGACGGAAAATATTGTAGTACGCTGTACGATAGAGTAATCAAGTATGGATGGTCAGTGTAATCGGATTATTGGTATGGGAACAGTATCAATAAAAATAGTAGTTTATTATAATTGTGTGTATCAATTTGCAATATGTTTTTATGTATATCAAATTACAATATATTTGTTGCGCAATTACGATACGCTATATTATAAAATCACTGACGATGATTAAGTAGGTTAATGTAGTATCGCAGTAGTAAAATTGTAAATCTTGAAAGTTGCGTAATAAACAAAGAAATTGTTTATTATATACGACCCTAAGACGGATATATATATATATATATATATATATATATATATATATATATAGCTGTAGAGCCAATTGCTAAAAGTGTATGAATATAACATTAATAGCGGTCTCGTGCAGCATATATATATATATATATATATATTAGGGTGTCCGTTATTTACCAAGTTGATTTTTTTTTTGCGGACGCCCCCTGGATTTTTAGTTTTTGACCTAAAAAAAAATATCCTACATAAATAAGCTCTTAATTACCGAATTAAACCTTGCCCCAATCTAGTTACATTTCCCATTTAAATAACATGGGAATTTGCAACTTTTTCTTATTAATTTTATTCCTCTGAAAAAAATACCACTACGACTATTATCGATGCATATTCTGATAGGGAATTTAATGCTCTACAAAAAAGCTCTCTTATAATTTTTCGATAAAATCATTCCTTTAAGAGTTATTCGTGGTTTAAGTTGTGTTTATAGTTAATAGGGTGTCCGTTATTTACGAAATTGATTATTTTTGTTGACCAAATCTTGAACTCAAAAAAAAAATTATAAGAGAGCTTTTTTGTAGAGCATTAAATTCCCTATCAGAATATGCATCGATAATAGTCGTAGTGGTATTTTTTTCAGAGGAATAAAATTAATAAGAAAAAGTTGCAAATTCCCATGTTATTTAAATGGGAAATGTAACTCGATTGGGGCAAGGTTTAATTCGGTAATTAAGAGCTTATTTATGTAGGATATTTTTTTTTAGGTCAAAAACTAAAAATCCAGGGGCCGCAAAAAAAAAAACAACTTGGTAAATAACGGACACCCTAATATATATATGTAGGAAGAGGGTCAGATACGATAAATAAAATGAGGATGTGGTGATATAACAACTCTTTATATTTTGTTCAACTTGTATCAAATATCAAAAATAACATAAGATCACTATTAAAGCTTTCCATTATTTAATGACTAGTTCTCGTTTAACAATTCCAAGTAACTTAATTATTCCTTATTACAAATAAGTCATAATTTAAGCAATAGATAGTCCATTATAAATTGTACTGTGACTAATTTATAGTTGACAATAATAATTAACTTGTTTGCACAAATTAATTATCCAAGAGTCAAGGATAAGCTACTAGCAAGATACAACAAGTGTACCGAGCCACGCCAGAGCCTAGACTGCCTTATCGGCGGGCGCTCAGAGCCTTTTATACAGGTAGCAAAACAAGTTGAGTAGTAGGGATATCGAACGATGCGCTTGCCGGCAAAGGCGGTGCATTTGTTGTTTGCACTTTACAATATTTTTGCATTTGACGACGCGGACGCCGTCATATATATATATATCTTCTGTGCGTATGTGTGTATTTCTAATTTTAATGAAATTTAGCAACGAGATATATGAAGAACTGTGATCAAACGTAGACTAATTTTTAAAAAATCAACCCCTAAGAGGGTGAAATAGAAGATGAAATTTGTATGAAAAACTATATCGATGAAATGTTTCTCTACTCGTAGTAAGCTGCACGAGACCGCTATTAATGTTATATTCATACACTTTTAGCAATTGGCTCTACAGATATATATATATATAGATATATATATATATATATATATATATATATATATATATATATATATATATATATATATATATTAGGGTGTCCGTTATTTACCAAGTTGATTTTTTTTTTGCGGACGCCCCCTGGATTTTTAGTTTTTGACCTAAAAAAAAATATCCTACATAAATAAGCTCTTAATTACCGAATTAAACCTTGCCCCAATCTAGTTACATTTCCCATTTAAATAACATGGGAATTTGCAACTTTTTCTTATTAATTTTATTCCTCTGAAAAAAATACCACTACGACTATTATCGATGCATATTCTGATAGGGAATTTAATGCTCTACAAAAAAGCTCTCTTATAATTTTTCGATAAAATCATTCCTTTAAGAGTTATTCGTGGTTTAAGTTGTGTTTATAGTTAATAGGGTGTCCGTTATTTACGAAATTGATTATTTTTGTTGACCAAATCTTGAACTCAAAAAAAAAATTATAAGAGAGCTTTTTTGTAGAGCATTAAATTCCCTATCCGCGTCCGCTCCGCGAGGTCCGCTTGGAAAACCCCTGCCGGTAATTGGTTCCACAGAGGAATACTGCAGGAAAAAAGTGCCTCCAGAATCCCACAGTTGTGGATTTCCAGACATCGAGACGGTGAAGATGAAATTTTGAATTTTGTCGCGATGTCCCATTGTGAAATTCTGCAGCAGGAAATTAAATTAATCCAAACAGTTCCTCGGAATACTCCCCATAATAGATTCGATAGATGATGCAGAGCGAAGCAACATCTCTACATAATTCCAAAGAATCAATCCGGTCAGAAATAGTCCTGTTATTGACGATTCGAGCCGCTCCAAAAGGAAAGAGCTGGTACTGAGGAGGCAACAAGTGAGAGCAGTACTCCATATGAGGCCGGATAAATGTATAAAAATACGTATAATATAAAGCTTCGATAAACATTGCTGCAGCTACGATATTTTTCATGTTGTTTTTTGGAAAATGATAAGCTTTTACAAGAAATTGCTGGACTTTGTAATTAGGGTCCTTGTGAAATAAGGATCTCAAGTATTTGAATATATGCATTTGAAATTTGTCAAAATGGCACAGAAGCACGTGTTTTTCCGGCCCCCTTTGAAGAATCTTTCATTTTGCCAAGCCCTTAAAAAAGGACAATGACTGGCTATACATATCACCACTGGCATCGTGACTACTAGGTGGCAGAGTTTCACAACGTCTCGCTCGGGTATTTGGTACCACCGCTTTATTTATTCCTGTCGCAATAGAATCAATGCTTGCCATTGTCGTGTTTAGGTTTGGAGGGTAAGGTAGCCGGTAGATTTATGCATGGCGCATTGCCACTTATCCATACGTATCGCTACGCATTATTAACATTTTGGTGTACAAGCGCCGCGAGACCAATCATTTATCTAAGCTTATGATATAAAAAAACTATTCCAGTGCTGGTGCGCTACGTAGTTTTAGTTTACTGTCTTTTTTTCAAGAGACAACAGATAAGAATCAAATATAAATATTCTTCAAAAGTAATATTATAAATAATGACATAAAGGGTAAAATTATACACTCTACGTACTCCACAAACAGCAGCTCTTTAGCTTTTGATGTAAAACGTTCGTCAGATTACGGACAGCTTTTGGGCAAGAGATGTTACGACTCAGTCAAGTTTCCAGTTTAATGTTTATTAATTTGTTTTTGCAATATGCTTATTAAATAAAACAGTTAAATTAACATAGGTACTTTATAGTCGCCTCTGTGGACTAGTGGTCCAGTGTCGGTGTTGACCACATGAGGTCCCGGGTTCAATTCCTTGGTCGGGCAATTCAAAAATGTGTTTTTTCAGTTTTCTGATAAAAATAACGTTGCCCGGGATTGGATAAGTGCATGGTTGGCGAAAGGCTTGCCACCTATCACATTTGTGGAGCTAAATATCTTCGGCTAATCGTGAGTTTATAGTTTGTACCTCTGCCTGACTGTTCGGGTATACGGGCGTAAAGATACTTTTTTATACAACCTTAGTGCGTTATTAAAAAGTCTCTTACGATGATTAATGTACAGTATTGTCGTGAATTATTACGACTATTTCTAAAGTTATATTACTCGTGTTATAGTTATGATCAAATATTTGAGTAATATATTTCTCGACGTGACGAATGTTGAGAGTTGAGACAGTGTTTGATTACTAACCGTGTTAAATATTTTAATTTCTGTAAACTTAATAAACATTACACTTATGAACTTAAATGTCTATCAGATATTTCATCCAAAACCAAAGATTGTAATCATAAAGTCGATTTACGATTTTGTGTAATTACTATGATAATAATACAAATATCTATTTTTAGATGTAAATAAGAATAAAATACACAATTAAGATAAATTACAAATTTAAGGTAATAAAACCTAAAACTAAATGTTTATGGAATTAAAACCACTGTTTATGGAATACCATTAACTTAATTTCGTTCATAAGTTAAAAAAATAACAGTGGTAAAAATGTAAGTATGCTGTACAGAGTACGGTCATTTGCTTTCACTTTAAATGAAAACATTATGGTTAACTACACATAAGATCAAACTACCTATGTAATTTGTAACCATTAATTTATTATAATTCTTACGCATGCCCATTTTGAAACGAGTAGGTACTACTCACTCCTGGCTAGAGTCGTTAACAAAACTACAATTTGGTGTACTTCACTTATTTCTAATATACACTAATATATATATATATATATATATATATATAGTGATGATTATCTAAAAAAGCATATTTATAGGATTAAATAAATCAAGAGATTTCGTTTTATCATGGTAAAATGAATTAAGCAATAACATTACCGTGCCAATATTGTTTCTTTGTGATGTAGAATAGAGAATGTAGTTGTGTGAATATGTGTGTATGATTTTTTTTTTCGAAAATAAAACTGTTTCTTTACTAAAGTATGGTGTAGCAAACAATAAGAAGGTTCTCCTGATGAAAGTACAAATTACAGGGAGGAACAAATTTAGGTTGTTTCTTAACTGGGATCATTAAAAAGTAAGCAAAACAAAACTACCAAATCACAAACTACGTTAAGCACGTATAATAAGACTATGGGAAACTTTTCAAATATTATGGACCGTGACGAAATTTATTAGACAAAACAAATATTGTAGTTTGATGGTAATCTAGTATTTTTTATAGAACGAGATCGTAAACAAGCAAATAGCTTGTCTAATGGATACCAATTATCGCCACCTTACACTTATCAATATTAAATATGTTAATTATGCGTTGACAGCCACGTGACAGGGATGTAAATTGTAAGCCCATAATATGCGAAAGTTAAGCGGCTAACCACTAAGCTAAATAATTCAAGAGAAATACGATGATGTAAAGCGGGAATTACAATAGCGGTATCACCTAGCGAGTTAATATTATTCTGTGTCCCATATTTTTCTGCAGATTATCATCTGCAATGCAAAAATATGGGACAGAAAAATTTAATTTTTTTTATATCATTAGATTGCACACAAGCAGACGGCTCTCTGGTGGAGACGGCTCTCTGGTGGAAAGAGAAACCATCGCCTATAGACACCAAAAATCTTAATGTTGCGTTGCTATCAATGACGATTGACGCTATTTCGGTAGGAATAAGGTGGTGGTACCAAACACCCGGGCGAGACGATGCGGAACTCTACCACCTAGTAGTCACGATGGTAGTGATGCGCATAGCCAATCGGTCTCCTTTTACGACCTGCTTAGCAGAACGACAGTTGGTCTATTTTCAAAGAAGATCGGAACAATACAGGGGAAAACTTCGTTGATTCGGACCCTTTATAAAGAAAGAAGTCCTTTAAAGAGAATGTCGCTCGTCTGAGATTACTACTAGATTACTCACCTACATTTCTACGTTCATTTTACATTCGGAGACAATTTCAGCCTTTGGTGACACTAATTCAGATAAGACAAAACATGGAACCCGATGGTTATGATCTGCATTAGTGGCTTCCTCATAATTAGGTATATACCCCGTAACCTTTTTTTATATATCACTAGCTGTTGCCAGCAACTTCGTCCACGCGGACTTCGTTTACTCCTCACGGCTTCTCCCCCGTAAGTGATAGCGTGATAATATGTAGCCTATACGTTGACCCGACCTGTTAGTAATATTCATGCAAAATTTGAAGTAAATCCATGTAGCACTTTTTGAGTTTACCCCTGACATACATACAGACAAACAGACAAAAATTCTAAAAACTATATTTTTAGCTTCGATATCGATTGAAGATCACGCCCCAAATATTCTTTTAAAAAAATATTCAATGTACAGTTTTGACTTTCCTACGATTTTATTATATGTATAGATAAGACAGCAAACAAGCAGATGGGTCTCCTGATAGAAAGAGTCAACCATCGCTTGTAGACACCAAGGATGTTAACGGTGCGTTGCTATCTTGTGGCGTGGTCTAATGTCACATGCATAAGTTTACCGGCTACTTACCATTCAAACCGGAACACGACAGTGACTAGCACTGACGCTATTGCGTCACGAAAAGGTAAGGTGGTGGTACCAGACCCGGGTGAGATAATGCAGATCTCTACCACCTAGTAGTCACGATGGTAGTAACTTGCATACCCAATCGGTCGCCTTTTACGACCTGCTTGGCAGAACGGCAGTTGGTTTATTCTTTAAAGGAGCTCGGAACCAACACGGGGGAACAAACCTGGTGAAATTGCCCAAATTTCCTATCATACATAAAACTTTAGGACACGTTTTCTTCCTATTCCTTCTTTGCTATAAAATAGGTATATATAATTTCTTTCAATTTTGTGTTATTGATAAAGGAATAAAATGATTTTATAACAATCTTCAGATTTTTAACAGTAAGTATACAGGAAAAGTTAAATTAATATATAAATTTAATTTGATAAATCGAAGATTTAGTAATAAAATATAATACTCATTACAACTTCGAGTAGTTGTAATGTTTTGATTTGCACAAGATAAAATTAACTTTTTCATTTTCTTTATCAAAACAAACTAGCAAAATCTAGTTTATTCGTGGCCCTATGCAGGTTCTCAGGCTTGTGTCAGCTCATGTCTTTTCAATATTGCTCGGCATGACGTGTGGCTTGAAATGTGCTGGTAGATCAATAGGTCAGTTATAGAAGCGCATTTCCTTGTATATATCTAAATATGTATAATAGTTATAGCAGTGTGTCGATATATTTTTATTATGTTATATATTATTTATCAAGTTATATTACCTTTTTTTGTCTATATATCAATAAAAATGGATCGCTTAATGTGTTGCTAATCACAAAACTCCAAAACGGCTGAACCAAAGCGATATAATATTTCATTTTGACTTGTTCGTTGAAATACGAGGAAAGTTTTATGAAGAGAAAAAATTCGAACGTTGCAAGAAAAGTAATAAAAAGAACACATTTTCCTGTAGAAACAGTTTCTAGCTGCAAAACATTTGCTAAGGCGGTACAAAGTACGCCGGTTCAGCTATAATCCATACTAATTTTATAAATGGGAAAGTGTATGTGTGTTTGTTTGTCCGTCTTTCACGGCAAAACGGAGCGACGAATTGACGTGATTTTTTAAGTGGAGATAGTTGAAGGGATGGAGAGTGACATAGACTACTTTTTGTCTCTCTAACCTCTAACTTTTTCCCTGAATTTAACGCGAGCTAAGCCGCAAGGCGCGGGCAAAAGCTAGTACAGTACCCGGCGATAAATATTGCACATCGACCTTTGGAAAGAGACAATCGGCTAATTTCGGCTTCGTAGAGCGTTATCTCTGTCGCACAAAATACAAACAGTCCGGTACCTATTAGGAGCTGTTAAAACAAGTGATTTGCTTCTTTTGATATTTTTATTCTTTGTATAAAATACACTAATTTTTCTATAAGTGATGGCTTTAGGTTGGGGTAAAATAAAATAAAAAAACATTTTTACATTATGTTTACGTATTTAATTATTTTGGAACATTACAGCTTTAGTGTACATAATAAACACCATTATACCTATTGCTAAAATGAGACATTGCAATAAAAATAATAATAATTCTAATTCTCAATTACTTCCATTTCACTATCTGTGCTCTCAAAGAGGTCAATATCACTGTCACTATCAGCCGTATTTATTACTAATCTATCAGTGTAATTGTCTAAACTGTGTTGAATGCTTCTATATTCATTCTCACATTTGATTGCATGATCGCAAACCTTTTTCCACTCTTCAGCGCCGATCATGTTTACTTTTTCAGTCAATAATGTTTTTACTGTAGTTAAGTTCATACCCACATTTCTAGAGGCTACATAGCCTTTCAGTTGAGACCATATATTTTCAATTGGATTAAAATCCGGATGATATGGTGGCAATCGCAACACAGTGTGCTACTTTTTTTTTAAATCTATCAGCTTCGCTTACAAAGTATTTATAAACATTGTAGATAATTTCACGTGACTGACCTCGTAAAGGTTTCCCTCTTTTTCCGAAAGAATTTGTACAGTACAGTACAGTGTAATTTTTTTTGTACAGTACCCGGCGATGGTCTCAACTGAAAGGCTATGTAGCCTCTAGAAATGTGGGTATGAACTTAACTACAGTAAAAACATTATTGACTGAAAAAGTAAACATGATCGGCGCTGAAGAGTGGAAAAAGGTTTGCGATCATGCAATCAAATGTGAGAATGAATATAGAAGCATTCAACACAGTTTAGACAATTACACTGATAGATTAGTAATAAATACGGCTGATAGTGACAGTGATATTGACCTCTTTGAGAGCACAGATAGTGAAATGGAAGTAATTGAGAATTAGAATTATTATTATTTTTATTGCAATGTCTCATTTTAGCAATAGGTATAATGGTGTTTATTATGTACACTAAAGCTGTAATGTTCCAAAATAATTAAATACGTAAACATAATGTAAAAATGTTTTTTTATTTTATTTTACCCCAACCTAAAGCCATCACTTATAGAAAAATTAGTGTATTTTATACAAAGAATAAAAATATCAAAAGAAGCAAATCACTTGTTTTAACAGCTCCTAATAGGTACCGGACTGTTTGTATTTTGTGCGACAGAGATAACGCTCTACGAAGCCGAAATTAGCCGATTGTCTCTTTCCAAAGGTCGATGTGCAATATTTATCGCCGGGTACTGTACTTAATAAACGCTGTCACAATTCACAAACACTAGATTTATTAGGATCTTGATTGCAACGTAAAAAATGTAAGATAACTAAAATGTTGCTTGCAATATATCCGGATTGAGATGTAGGCTATGCTATAATGTGACTGGATTACTATGTAGTTCACGCGTAGTGGGAAGTCTGTAGCCATAACTTATATCACCATATTTGGAATTACCAACTAGCTCGAACACCTGGACATATAGATAAGTATTTTTTAATCTCTCTCTGTAGTCTAGTGGTCCGGTGTCGGTCTTGACCATATGAGATATCGGGTTTAATTCCCTGGTCGTGTAATTCAAATGTGTATTTTAGTTTTCTGATAAAAACAGCGTTGCACAGAATCGGATAATTGCCCGGTCGGCAATGGGCTTGTTACCTAGCCGAAGATACATTGCAGGCTAAAGTATCTTTGGCTAATCGTGGATGCACTGGTTGTAAGTTGTAACTGGTACCTCTTCCTACCTTTTCAGGGATACGGGCGTGAAGATACTTTATTTTTTTTACTATGTTTATTTTTCTTTTTCCTTTTATGACTTTTCACTTTACACTTGGCTGTAACAAAAATAAGCACTTTATAGCTTAATATTTCGCAAACGAGTCTTAATCAAAAAACAAACCTATTATATTTCTTAAAAATTTATCCTACAATACTTACCCCATACTACGGAGTATATGAGAAAAAAAAATCACATTCCCACTTTACATTTACATTAAGAGGAGCTACCCTAAATATAAATACAAGCAAATGGGTCGACCATCGCGTATAGACACCAAAGGTGTTAATGGTTCGTTGCTATCTTGTGGCGAGGTTTTATGCCACATGCATAAGTTTACCGGCTACCTTACCCTCCAAACCGGAACACGACAGTGACAGGCACTGACGCTATTGCGGCAGGAATAGGTAAGGCGGTAGTATCTGACCCGGGCGAGAAAATGCAGAACTTTACCACCTAGTAGCCACGATGGAAGTGACTCGTACAGCCAATCGGTCGCCTTTTACGACCTACCGGCAGAACAACAGTTGGCCTATTCTTCAAAGAAGCCCGGGACCAACACGTACACATATTTTTCAAGATTTTATGTTACCACTAGCTGTACCCGCGACTTCGTTCGCGTTTGGCCATCCTTGCAGAGTAATTATTAGTAATTGACCACAGTATTTCTTGTATTCAGCAATACTTTGGACGGCGAAGCACTTTTATCAAAGGAGAAATATTAAGAAAGGATTCTTTTAGTGTGGATTTGCAAAGACGTTCACTTTGATAACGACCCTTGTGCCTCATAGGGCTTTAAGCAGTGTTTAACTGAAGTCACCTCGCCTTTTATTTTCTACAGTCATGCTTGCAGTTTTATTTGCCTGACATTATATACTCATTCCATATGACTAAATTTGACTAAAGATCATTTTTGCAAAACCTATTTTTTATTGGGAGAAAGATCACACACTGTGAAGCAAAATTCTTTAATTGTATTGTCATTTTTAAGCATGGCTGGAGCTATCCTTCCACCGGATAAAAAATATTGAAGGTGAAATTATCGGCTTGTACCTAGGTTCTTAATGGGCAACGATGATTATTCAAGATAGTTTGAAATCTGTGGCGTATGTCTGATAAATAACAATATCTGACTCCTTTGCAGTAGGCTAAATTTGACGACAGACCTATTAGTCAGGGAGAAATAAATAGTATTTGCTTGCAGTAAAGGTTATAATTGAAATGTTATTATTATTAAGCATAATATCTTGAACGTGTAGGAGGTAAGAAACATTTTTTTAAAACAATTAAAAAACGGCTTTTTGCAATTTTTTGCCAATGTTTCGTAAAATATGCGTGTTATCGACATGTTTTTTTTAATTATCTATAGGGAAGCGCTTGACCACGATCTCGCCTGATGGTAAGCTAAGATGCGGCCTAAGATGGAACGCGCTTCCCTAGAAGGTACCTGTTCATTCTTCTCTTGAAGATCCCCAGATTGTACCCGACGGGGAACACAGATTTAGGAAGCATGTTCCAGTCCTTTGCAGTTCGAATGAAGAATGTTAAGTCTAACCGCTTTGTCCGGGCATGTGGAATGTCAACCATATGGCGATGCCTAGAATCTGTGCGCCTTGACGATCGATAGCATGCATATTAATGTATTTGGTCTATAAAATTTCACTTAATGGTAGGCTATTCTGAAAATTTGCAATATTTGTTTTTATGTCGCAAAATTAGCATTCAACGTAAAAATGTAAACTTTTCAAAATTATATAAATCCTAAAATTATCAAATATTCTAATAAGATATCGATATGAAAGAAAAAGTAATCAAAAGGTATTTATAATAATTTTATGTACTTAGTGAATATAAAAATCTGTATTACGGTTGACCCTGCAGGCCATTCCTGAATCCCTTCCCGCTTCATTGAAGTATTTTAAGCTAAAAGAAGCAAAAATTATACCTATGTATAGATTGTTGAGTTCGAAGAGTTCAAAAAATCTAGTTTGTAAAAATGATATTTAGGAAATTAATGGTTGAATAATATACATCATATTTTTTTAAATTGATGATCGATTGCGATCTTTTGAATGGCATTCAACGCAATTTTTTAACTCAAAATTGTTTTAATAGCTAAAAAATCGATAGGTTGAGAAATTTCAAAGAAATGTAAAAAAAAACTTCTGTTTAAGTGTTCGTCATTGACAAATTCCAAAGAAATCAAACGATTTTGATCCAATTTCCAGTATTTGGCGCAGTTTTTTAGAGGGAAACTCTTATTCGATTTTTATATCAATCAGTATATAAACCTGAAAGTTATTTAAACAATATGTAATAAGTTTACTGTATACCGACCGATTGATATAAAAATCGAAAGTCTAATTCGATATTTTATATCAATCGGTATATAAACCTGAAAGTTATTTAAACAATATGTAGTAAGTTTACTGTAAACAACGTAATTTTATTGTTTGAAAAGCTGTAACTTTTGAAAATTCGATTCGATTTTGATTTTTGAAACGGCATTCAATCTAGTTTTTTAGTACTAAAATATTGGAGAAGATTAAAAATAATTAGTTAAAAAATTTCGAAGTTATGTCGAAAATACTTTTGCAAAATTTTTCGTCAACTATAAACTCCCGAACGGATAGATAAATTTTGATGCAATTTATGCGTTGGTCGCAGTTTTTTGAGATGTAAAATTTTGTACTCTATCGGTAAATTTATCTGGAAATTGTATTAAAAAATACTGTTACACCAAAAACTTATGTGAGGGTTTTTCAAAATTTCTGAAAATCTCCTTGACTGAATTGGTAAAATTTTCAGGAAGTCTAAGTTGAGTGGAATCCAATCGAATCCTATTAACCGCGTTTCGATCGGTCAAGCCGTTCAAAGTTATGAGATGTTTAAATACACACACACACACATGCATACGCACACACACACATGCATACGCACACACACACATGCATACGCACACACACACACGTCATCATGAAAGTAGTCGAAAAAGGTTTCTAGGACCTCAAAACGTGGAGTTCTGGTGAACACTCGATTTTCGTAAATCGGGGTAAAATCAGTAACTTCCTCATCTAGACACGTAGCGGGAAGTTAAACATATATACCTAGTTAGGAAGATGAAAAGTTATTTATTCAGTTTTATTTTTTGAATCATTTTTATTTAAGGCACTTTTTGTAGCAGGAAGTATAAAAATAAATTAATTAACACATGGCTTTGTGGTTTGTTATTAATAAAAAACAAAATAGCCTTTGACTAAGAAGCTTATCTTTGTTCATTGAAAACGATTTGCAGTAAAAAATCTTGTTGCACTTTTCTTAAATTTATTATTTTTAAATTTCTAAAAGATGTTTTTAATGTAAATTTGTATCATTTTCAATAAGCAGTCAAGGGTTTTTTTTATTAATAACAAACTATAGCCGGATAGGCTATCCCAAGACCACGAGGCAGAGCCTCGTGGTCTTGGGATAGCCTATCCGGCTCAGATCATGTGGTCCCGGGTTCGGGCAAAGGTGTTATTGAGATATTTTTGAGGATTTTCTCGAAAATCTAAAAGCTCAGTAGCAACTCGGAGACTGGCGGAGAGGTATATTACCAATCCCGTGCCTCGAATGAGCATGTAAAACTGTCGGTCCCGGTTATGGCTAAAAATAGTCGATAATCGTTAACGTGTCGGTATATGCGGCTGTAAGGATTACCATTTATATCACCAACCGACAAACCGGTGAAACGCGGTGAACCGGAAAGTCAATAGACGTTCGGTTTACTCTGCCTACTCCGCAAGGGAACCGGGAGTGATGATATTTCAATAAAAAACAACAAAGCCACGTATTTTTTTTTCTCACATTTTTGATTTTCGATTCTCACAAATAAAGGAAAGTTAAGTAACTTTTTATTGAATTTGTTTTGATGAAGTTATCTTTGTCTAAAGTTTTGTCTGTAAGATGGTGATCTTATCCAGGACTGAAGTTATAAGTACATGTTCGTATATTCTACTAAACAATTTTTTAAAAAGTATTTTGGAGTCTGACTTTAATGAGTACACTAAGTACTTTAGACACTCCAACATCTACACTTCGCAGAAGTTTCATTCATTTTCAAAGAATTTTAAAATATTCACCGTGTTGTTTAGTGGTCCGGTGTCATCGTTGACCATATGAGGTCCTAGGTTCGATTCCCGGGTCGGGCAAAACAAAACGTATTTTTAACTTTTCTGATAAAACAACATTGCCCGGGATTGGAAAGGGCCCGGTTCGCAATAGGCTTGCCACCTATCACATTGTGTGAGATGGTATATACGGCTAATCGTGGGTACACTTCTTGTACCTCTGCCTACGTATTCCGGGTATGGGCGGTTAGATACTTTTTTTACCCTTTTTTACGTTATGCAATGTAAAAACAAAATAGTGAATTTTCCCAATAGCCTATCCCTACGTAAAATTTTATAAAGAACAAATTCTATTAGTATTCTTAATGTCGATTAGATGCATATTTTCTGAGATATTGGCAAAAAACTGAAAAATTACCTGTTTTATTTTCAAATATATTATAATTCTTATATAAATAAATAAAATGTTTAGGTTTACATTTTACACATATTTTATTCATTTTTAGGCTAGTAAAAATGCATTTATAACATATTAATAAAACAGTATACATTCTAGAACTGATTCTCTCGGGTTATGTCCAATACAAATACTATGAAATGATAACGCTAACTTATAATGAGCCGTGCGTTCAAAGGTTTTGTATACATTCCGGGTGTCACGTTCAACTGGACATTCCATCCGAAACCGTTGAAACTTGCGATGTCCGTAACTTCTAAATTATAAAACTCATGACCTTGAAATTTTTAAGGGATAATCTTTATAGTAGTTACTTTTGAACAAAAAAATAATAAAGGATTTCGGATGACTGATTAATGAATTAAAGCTAAATTCACGTTTTTATTTTCATCCCCTATCCCACGGGAACCGTACTGAATTTTGGGATAAAAAATATCCTATAACCTTCTTCGGAGTATGAACTCTAATCGTGCTAAATTTCATTTGAATCCGTTTAGTAGATTCGGCGTGATGCGCGGCCTTGATACAGACAGACAGACAGACAGACAGACAGACAAAAATTAAAAAAAATCACATTTTTCGCTTCAGTATCGATTAAAGAGTATCTTCCAAAAAAAATTTTTAAAATATCTTCAATGTACAGAAATCGACCTCTTACAGTTTTATTATATGTATAGATATGTATTCCGAATAACAACTTTCTAGTACTAAGGATCTCTGAGCTAAACTGCGGATGGATGGACATAGTGAAACTATAAGGGTTCCTAGTTTACTCCGGAACACTAAAAAAAGTCAAATTTTATCTTCATGGTAACGTATCAAGTGCCGACCGAAGCAAAATTGTTCGATTCGTTAAGCTGTGAAAGTCAAAAAAGTATTTTTTTGCTTAGCATTTTACTATAGAAAAACTTAATCTATTCGAACGAATTATTCAAATCATCATCATGCACGTTTCAAAGTAAATGACTACTTTGACTCCGCATGTTTCCAACAATCTTGCTACAGTTTAGGCCTCTAATTTCATTTACTTTCTAAAAATAGATAAACTTATAAGATTCCGTTTTTGCATTACGCTATTATCGAAAAAAAAATAGATTATAATTTGTTTATCACAAAATTGTTACTGCTCGTCTAATAAAATGCACGTTTCCATAACACCGACATTATTTTTAAGTAGTTACATTGACTTACTTAAGCGAATGAGTACTATCGAGTAGTAGCGAATGAGTAGTAGTATTATTTTTTGACTTTAGTCGTACACGTTTTAGCAATTATTGTGTTTGTATTGTTACGAATAATCTAGAAACGTGAAGAGTTGGAACACTGGAGGGATCTAGAAATAAAAGAAAGAGATAGCTACTCCTATTAATAAACAAATAGTTGGTCGTTATCCGAATAACTATACCATAGTGGACTTTGTGGTATAAGGCATAAGGGTGAAAATAGCGTGTACTATCATAAGTTGCTTACAATAAGAAGTGATTCATTGTTTCCCGATACATTTAGATTTTTCTGGATCCAGGTAGAACTTTACCCTGGGTATAAATAGAGATGTGTTGACAAATACAGGGCAGTTTTATAAAGCGATCGAGAGCGATACTTAAAGTGACCAGTGTGAAGCGAGTGTTCTATTGTGTAGTCGGTTAAGTTCAGTGTTAGTACAGTGAGTGACTAGTGTTAATCAGAGTATTTGAGTATTTCACTGTGTTGTTTTGTGTATTTGTATTGTAAATACACGGATTTAATATAAGTGTTGTTTTCTTACAATTACGAACCCGAAGTAAGTAACAACTGGTGTCGGAAGTGAAATGTGAAATGCCACTTATTCCGAAGGAGGGTGTTACCACCAGATCTCAAGCTGAGACATAGAGGGTGTCAGAGAACATTGAGATACGTGCTGGTGATGAACCTGCAAGTGTTGCCAGCACGTCACTATCGTCGAGCGGAGCGCCTACTGATCTTTCTGTATTACTGGCAGCTATTCAACAACAACTTCAGCAACATCAACAGCTACAACAACAGCAACTAAAGGAACAACTAAGAGAACAACAACTTCAGCAACAGCAACAGATAAGGGAACATTTATCTGGTTTGAGGTGTTGAGAAGAGGGTTGACCACTTGGAGGCCAGCTGCAACAAAATAAGTGAAAACATGCACCAACTGGAAAGGGAAGTCATGAAAATGAAGATCACGGGAATTAAGTCGGGTGCTACCATAACCAGTTGTTCTCACCAGGTAGTAAAGGTAACTTCACTCTCACCTCGGGTAAAGGTACCCACTTATGATGGTCTTACGTCATGGAGTGCCTACCGGATTCAGTTTGATACAGCAGCGAAGGCTAATGGTTGGACAGACGAACATTGTCTAACAGCCCTGTGTACGGCGTTACGGGGACAGGCACTCTCCGTCTTGGACGCAATGCCTAAGCAGTATCAGTTCCCTGATTTGATGGAGGCATTGGAAGCTCGCTACGGTGAACGTCATTTGGAGCATGTTTTCCGTGCCCAATTAAAAGACCGGGTACAGAAGAGCGGCGAAGGACATAGAAATTGAGAAACTTGTGACGAAAGCGTATACTTCGGCCGACGCTAGCACAGTCAACAACACCATCGTCCAGGCGTTTATTGATGGGATTCGAGACCTGGAAGTACGTGCTGCTGTTCGCCTTCAGCACCACGTGACTATGAAGGAGGCTTCTGCTCATGCGCTGGAGGTAGAAGCTGCTCGCCACGAACGCGAGCTTACAGAGGTTGTGGCTCAAACAAAGAAAGTGGAACATAGGAAACTGGGCTCCATGTGCTACGCCTGCGGTGAACGTGGGCACATTACCACATCATACATCTTGGAGTACGACGAACATTGGTAAAGGTGCGAGAGCGTTTTTATTGGTTGAATTGCCGAGATGTCGAGAATTGGTTCCGAAAATGTACGTCATGCTCAACTGTGAAAGGACCGCAGGTCAGAAGCCGAGGCAACCTTAGATTATACAACGTGGGAACCCCCCTGGGCTGGGCCATTTCCTAAGACAGATAACGGAAACAAGTATTTTATGGTTGTGATGGATTATTTCACGAAATGGCCGGAGGTGTTTGCAATTCCCAATCAGGTAGCCACGACTGTTGCTGTGAAATTGGTCAGTGAGGTGATTTGCAGATTCGGTGTTCCGCTGGAGATTCATTCAGACCAAAGTAGAAACTTTGAATCTAATGTATTTTAGGAAATGTGTAAATTATTAGAAATATACAAAACAAGAACCACCCCATACCACCCGCAATCTGACGGAATGGTCGAACGATTTATACAGACTATGGAACGACACTTAGCCAAGCTGGTAGATCACCAACAAGACTGGGATGAGTACATACCTTTGTTCTTACTGGCTTACCGAACAGCGGAACACGAAAGCATAAAAGTAACGCCAGCCTATGCTCACTTTGGCAGACAGTTACGTTTACCAGCAGACTTAATGACTGGAGTCCCGCAACCGAACGCAGAGATCCAAATAAGTGTACCGGAATATGTTGAAGACATTCGAGAAAGGTTACGTGATATATACTCGTTAATAAGCGAAAATGCATTAGAATCAAGTCAGCGGATGAAGACAAGGTACGACCGAAACGCCAATCATCGTGGTTTTCAGGAAGGATCTCTTGTTTGGTTACATAATCCGGTTCGACGAAAAGGAAAATCACTTAAGCTACAGCGACATTGGGATGGGCCATACAAAGTAATAACACGGATCAATGACGTAACCTATCGTTCGCCTTTTAAGACTTGCCTGGCTGAATGGCAGATGGTCTATTCTTCGAAGGGGGCCTGGGTTAAATAACTATCAGAAACGTCGCCAAATGTGACAAAGACAGGTTACAAAGTATTATAATAGTTTGGAAAATCCAAAATTACACGATTCATAATACTCATTTGCCCGTGAAAAAAATTATATGATAAAAATGATAATAAAATATGAAAGACGACACGTGTGCATTAGGAAGTTTCCCTGTGTTGGTCCAGGCCTACAAAGGTATGTACTTATCCCAGTCTTTTTGGTGATCTTCTACCAGCTTGGCTAAGTGTCGTTCCATAATCTGTATAAATCGTACGACCATTCTGTCAGATTGGGGGTGGTATAATACCATCTGCCGTTTTACCAGGCAGCTCGTAAAATGCGAAGGGTAGGGGGAGGGTGGACAAACACAATAAAATAATGATTATTGATTGTTTCAATTATAATTTCCGTGAGTATTTTGGTTAGTTACTTACTTTTAAGTTACTGCCGTATCATTCTAATGTTTGCAAGTCTTTCAAATAGATAAATTTACACAAAATATCTCAATTTCTATTTACAGTTTTTATCGTGCGTTTGTTGATTATGAAAACGTAGTTTATAAAAGTAATCCGGTGAAGACGTACCTATAGCAGGTGAACCGCTTTTTATACGAAAGTATCTCGGTCTCACTTAATTATATGGTACTTCCTTCTTATTCTCGAGATTCTTTGCTGCTTGTACCTACCCGTTTATGTTGTGAGTAAATGTGTTCAGAAAAATAAGAATAATCATTTCGTGTTAAATTTTTAATTTTACATGTCATAGAAAAAAATATTTATATTTTTTTATAAAATAAAAAAAGTATAAGGTAGGTATATATTGAACATAATAAATATCGGTATCAAGGGCTTCCGGAACAGGCTTATTCATATGAAAAATTCAGCTATGGATGTGGAGAAAGTATATAAATTTGTACGGCTCGTGACTTTTTTAATCGATTAACTCTGCTGCAAGCTGCAAGGAATTGGTTGTAAATATATTAATATATTGTTTTTTAAATATCTGTAACTATAACATACCTCATAGCAGCAACAATAACCAATTATCTATTCTATACATATAATAAAATCGTAGGAAAGTCAATGTATGTCTGGGGTAAACTCAAAAAGTACTGCATGGATTTACTTCAAATTTTGCATAAATATTACTAAGAGGTCGGGTCAACATATAGATTACATATTATCACGCTATCACCTACGGGGGAGGAGCAGTGTGGAGAAACGAAGTCCGCGCGAACGAAGTCGCAGGCAACAGCTAGTTTGCAATAAATTAAACAAATTAATTGTTTGTGATATGGGAGTTAGTCAAAAATATTAATATATATTAATATATTACCCACATCTAGAATTACAAACATTTTTTGTTCATCGCACAAATGTTTGCCCTTGTCGGGAAAGTCCCTATGATTGCGTAGCCAAGATCGCTAACCACCGAGAGAAAATTTTAATGTGATCAAAAGCATTTCGTGTTAATATAATACGTGGATGAGTAATATTATTATATTACATACAATAAAATCAAACTGCTTTCCTTGCATTCTTAGATGAACAGGATCTTGAAACATCGGGTACATATCCGATCACAAGTTGTTTTAAAAAAAAACGAAAACTTAATCAGAATGTATTGCCTGAACCGGGATTTTAACTAAGGATCTCATGCGTCTATTCCGAAGTAAATATAGCTAGACTAATTTATTAGTATAAAGTAAATTGAAAAACAACGTCAAAATATCTTCATGGCTTATTCCAAGATAATCAGAGAGAAGTGAGTAGCATACTACGTGGTAGAGTTCTGCATTGTCTCGCCCGGATCTGGTACCACCGCCTTACCTATTCCTGCCGCAATAGTGTCAGTGCTCGTCACTGTCGTGTTCCGGTTTGGATGGTAAGGTAGCCGGCAAACTTATGCATGTGACATTAGAACTCGCCACAAGATAGCAACGCACCATTAACACATTTGGTGTCTATAGGCGATGGTTGACTCTTTCCATCAAGAGACCCATCTGCTTGTTTGATATCTTATGATATAAAAAATATACCATGGTCCAAGCAGATCTCTAATTATTTTTGTTTTTGTAGCATTCACCCCGTGCTTGGGAAACTTGAAAAACTTTAAAAAGACGTAATAAATCATAAAACAAAGAAGAATTTCGTCACGTCGGGTCCGTCGACACTAGCTCAGTGGCAGAGCGTCCCGGCATGAAGAAGATGGTAGCGGTTTCGAGTCTCGCGTGTCGAAATTTTTCTTTGTTTTTTTTTTTAAGTTTTCGAAGCAGATTTGTCCTCTCCACCACATTCATAACTCTTCATACTATATATATATATATATATATATATATATATATATATATATATATATATATATATATATATATATATATATATATATATATATATATATATATATATATATATATATATATATATATATATATATATATATATATATATATATATATATATATATATATATATATATATATATATATATACTAAATCATATAAATGAACATGAAGTGCAGTTTGTTATTTTTACGACACTAATACCTAGACAACAATTTCTAAAATTTCTGTCTGTCATTCTGTTTGTATGAAAGATAGAAAGTACAGGGCCGGACATATACTAGTTTTTATCCTAGTGAGCAAAGGGAAGTAATGATTTTGGTCACGCGAACAAAGTTGCGAGCAATAGCTAGTATTTAATATACACCCAAACCCAGAAATACAAATATTCATGTTCATCACATAAATATTTGTCCTTGTCGGGAATCTAACCCAAGCCCCATTGATTGAGTAGTAAGTGTTGCTAATCTGTCATGTGACGCAATGGGGCAAATTACAAAAAACTAGTTAAATTTTACGGCTGAGTTTCTTTATGCATTCCAACTGAGAATGGGATCGCGCTTGTTGTCAACTTTATATCATATGTGTGAAATTAGTAATGTCAGCAAATAAATATTTGTTCAAAAAAAAGTGGGCTGATTTTATTGAAGAACAAATAACATTCAAATAATTATTCTATGATAATACTTTAGTGTTCCATATCATACTACATGTAACTTCATAAGAGTACCTGTTTAAATAATGTACAAATTTATTTAAACATTATTTAAATAATGTAATGTACAATAAACGTTTAAAGATTTATGCAATAATATATGCGACAAAAAAGATTCGTATACCAATTACGACAAAACAATTTCGTTACAAGTGGTATAGAAGACTTAAAATCCGATAGACAAATTTGATTAAGTATTTTGTTTCTAAAATCTATTTGCATTTTTATATTTTGTTTTCTTTTCTACGCCTTACTTTAACACATACTGACATGTGCGAATGAGAACATGAATAGAAAATATAGCAATTAGAACGCAAATGATTTTTTGACGAATTTCTTTGTTAATATTTTTTTGCTCACCACACTCATCACTAATGAAGTTTTTGCAGAATGCGGAACAACTTGGCGTCCTGTCAGTCCTATTCTCGGTTGGAAAGCATAGTATGTTCGTGTTTAAGTAAAATAACGAGAAAACGACAAAGGATCGTGGGGTTTTAGAATCTAAATTTATACTCTAGTGATTCCCCTACCAATAGGGCAGCAGGTGGCGGTGAACGAATGTGCAGTGAGCGTACTATAGCAACTACAAGTCATCGGAGCGTCAAGTTTGAATGAATTAGAAAAATATATAAAAAATTATTTCCTAAAACTTAACGATAATTACATTTCAAAGTAATAATTTATGAAATTACGTATAAATGGGATCTTACTCTCAGTCACACCACTGGATTGCGATCTCAAAGTGCCTTAGGGATGTTAGAACCCACGTCTTTGGTGTGTATAAGTTACTCGTATACTAAATTTCATAGAAATACGTCTAGCCGGTAACGCAGGGGTAACATATTGTACATATTGACACAATAATTAATGGTTGTAAGTAAACAATAAAAATATAGTAAGTTTAAAGAAAACATGGCTTAACCACGTTATAAACGTGGTTAAGCAATATTTCCTTACGTATACTTTTTGAATATTATTATCTCAACGAAATGAGTGTAATAATATTCAAAAAGTATGGTCACTGCACAATGTACTAACACCCGTTAGTCGCGAGCCCATTAACAAAATTTGTAAACATCCGGGCATACCAATAGAACCCACACCTAAAGAAAGTGATAGCTCTTTCATATCTGGTAGCTTATGTAGTGTTTATCCAAGGGAGAACTTAGGACATTAGAGTTGGTAATACTATAGTCACACCAGCCTTTGTGTCTCACTACACTAGTTCCAACAGGATATCCAGGATTTTTATTTAAACACATAAATAAGTAACCTCGCGTCCATTATCGCTAACATACAAGCAGAGCTGGCACTAGTGCATCAAAGTTAGCCAGCGCTGTGAAGTTTTATAATGTGTCGGGCTATTTTTAATATATCAGGTGATGAGTGGGTGATGAATTGAGTACATATCCAGTCTCGGATATGTTATATTTTCTAGAAAACTGAAAAAAATATTTAAAACAAATCGCCCAATCTGGGATTCAAATCGAGGTCTTCAGGATTTGTTTGGCACACTTTGTTTTAATCAATCCTTAAAGATTAGATAATTTGGTTTCTATCAGAATCTCTTAGACCTTGTAACACTCATGTTTTTGTATATTTTTTTCTGTTTATTTAATAATGGCAAAGTCTAAATAATTGGCGCAAAAAATTAAAAACTTGTATTAGTTTTTAATTTTTGGTATTTGTGAATGGTATTTATGCATAATATCACATTACGGTATAGATATTCTACAGTTGTTTCTGTCATAAGTTTTTTTTACAATCCTATGAGCATTATAAGTCGTGATTATAAGACTTTTGGTTTTTCCAAACTATATTAATTATATGGATATCTTAAAGTTTATAGTATATAAAAATGTCAACTTTTTTAAAAAGTTTGTTGTTTTAACGCTTAAAACAACAAACTTTAAAAAAAGTTGACTGTCAGCTACATATATTGCACTCGTGGGTCTATAATTATAAAAATATGTTTATGGAACATGTCACAGACGCATATTGTATTGTAAAGATGCGTTGATAGCTATTGTTATATCTAGAAATCACACGATTTCCAATGATGAAAACCTTTGGAAAATTACTTCATTTAACGTGTTCTTATAATAACACGATGGAACTCTAAATTCGAACATCTTAGAAAATTACAGTGCGGTCTGTAAGAGTCTTATACATGTACTGGTTGACCCGCGCAACTTTGTCTGCGTCACATAAGAGGGAGTGTGTCCTAGGGACCTATAATACCATTGAAGAGGAACTGTAACTTTCTTTAATTAATCCACGAATCACTTGAAAACTATTCAAACAAATAATAATACCTAAAGTGCTAATTAAAACCAGGAGAGTTTTTACCTTTCTGCTATGTTGCAGGTACATTCATTTGAAGTTTATGTTTTTTTTAAATATTTACGGTAGAGTGTAACAAAACCTATTATAATATAGTTCATCTCACTTCGATCGTGATCAGTAAGACTTAAACTATAGTAAAAAATATGTAAACGGTTGACGCTGCGGGCTATTTCTAAATTTTCCCGCTAAATTAAGATAAGTATTTTAAACTCAAGAGTAAAAACTATAAACATAGATTTTTTTTAAGTTCAAACACCATTTTTTTTTAAAATGGCAGAATACTGATTTTTGAAAAGCTGTATATTTTGGAAATTGCATTGAACGCCATCTTTCGAATGGCTTGCAACGTAATTTTTTGAAATCTAAAATATTGCCTTAGCTAAATAACTGAATCGGAAACGCGGTCACACACTAAGAAGATCCGGCGGAAGAAACTCAGCGGGCTGGTCTTTTTTCGTCACATTTTTTAAATAAAATATTACATAATATTTAATAAGTATCTAATTGTTACATTAATAATAAGGATTGCCGATATGAGGAGCAGTTAATCCCATGCTTTCCTCTCATCAAGGTATTCAGATATTTTATAGTAACCTTTTTTACACAGTTTTGTTTTAACAGATTTTTTGAATTTGTTAACTGGTAAATCTCTAATGGCATTCGGCAGCTTATTGTAGAATAGTATACTTTGCCTCATAAAAGAGTTACTTATTCTGTGGAGACGAGACACATGCACAGCAAGATTGTTTTTGTTCCTTGTATTTGGGAGTGAATATCACTATTCTTTTTAAATAAGCAAATATTTTTACGAACATACATCAAGGTTTCGAATATACATGGAGCACACTAAAAGTTTTGCACTTCTAGCTAATCGGAACTATTTGAATTTCGAATGTTATATTTTTAAAACGTTGCAACCGTCTTAGCAATAAAAAGAAAACAATTGTCGGGAAATGATTTGTCAAAATAGTTTTTTTATCACACATCAAAGTTCAACGTACGCAACGAAAATGGAATAAGTCGAAAAGGTTTTAGAGCGATGATTTTTTATGATTTTAAAAGTTCTCTTTCTCCGCAAGACTGTGCCGCTCGTCTTCAAATGCTTTTGCGAGAGAAGCACCTTGTTTGAGCACCGTGAGGCGATCCTTTGCTGAATTTGAGAGGTCGAGTTTCTTTACATGACGAATTTCGTACAAATCAGTAATTACAAATAAAACAGCTGTATCTTTGGAATATCTCTGGAACCCTTAATCAGATCGACCGGTTTCACTTTTTAAAACAGTCGATAATAATCAGTTAAGTATATTACATCCTGAAGATGCTTTAAAAAGTGAAACCGGTCGAGTAATATATTAAAAATATATGTTTTTAATATATTATTTACATTTTACTTTTACTTTTATTATTGTACATATAAAAATTATTGTATTAGTAAAGATTTTTTTAACTTCCCTCTACGTACATAAGTAGATAATGAAGTTACTGATTTTGTCTACGTACTTCCCTCTACGTACATAAGTAGATAATGAAGATACTGAATGAGCGGCACTAGAGCAGTCAAAACCATCAATGATCGTACTCTACAGCAGAAAAGACCCAGAGGAAGACCCAGAAAACTTTGGAAGGATTGTGTGGAAGAAGATCTCAAGACCATTGCCAGGAAAACATTTTGGAAGAAGGAAGACACGAATACAGCAATATGTATGGAAATTTTTGAGGAGGCCAAACCCCACACAGGGTTGTAGCGCCAGAGGAACAAGAATCAGGTAGAAAACAAGCATATGACTCTCCTAATGGAAAGAGAAAACCATCGCCTATAGTCACCAAAGATATTAATGGTGCGTAGCTATCCTTGCGACGTGATTTAGATGGGAATAATGCCATATACATTCTTATCCTCATTCTTTTATTCTCCAAACCGAAACAGATCAGTGTCAATCATTGATGTTACTGCGGTAGGAATAAGAAGGCGGTGGTACTGAACTCAGGTAAGACGATGCAGAATTCTATCTTTATTATTACACTTGTACATAACTTTCACTTTTCAACATATATTTTTAATATATTACTCGACCGGTTTCACTTTTTAAAGCATCTTCAGGATGTAATATACTTAACTGATTATTATCGACTGTTTTAAAAAATGAAACCGGTCGATCTGATTAAGGGTTCCAGAGATATTCCAAAGATACAGCTGTTTTAATTGTTAATAATTACTGAATTGTACCAAAATTCCTAACTTGTACCAAATTTCAGTTTCGTGTCCTTATTCTTTTTGTTTCTTTTTATTACATTGTTGATATGAAATGTTTGCACTATTAATATTCTATCGCTTCAATAAACGATTTCTTGCCATGTCTATATTTCAGACATTCGATGGGTTTTTTAGATTTATTTTAACAAGAATTACTCTGATAAAAGATCAGCGACTATTTTATTTTTAAATGTTATGTCATTTCTATTTTTGGTAAGTTCGTTGTATAACCCACTTCTATTCGATCCCCTATTTATTTATTTCCTTCTTTTTTTAACTTATTTTTAACTTATTGTTCCCATATAACGGAGACTTACTTTAATTTAAAAGTTTTAGTTATTTTTTTACTTTTTACTTATTTAATTCTTTTTTCTCATTCCATAGGCTTTATTTTGTTTACCGACGATGGATTTTTATGAATTTTCATACCTTACAATAAATTCTCTTACTTTCTTAAGCGGGTTAGCGCTAAACAATTTGTATGGATATAAAATCCGTTGACCCATAAATTACGATCTGTCACGATCTACTTCACGCTGTGATTGTTTACGTAGAGATGATAACTAGTCGTATCGAGTGAATTACCGCATGTGAAACCGCCAGTGACTGTTTGAAATTTATAAATTTCGATGTTGACCTTGGTTATTTAAATCTGGGTTAATGTTTCGTTATCTCGGATAAATGGATGTTACAAAAAAACATATACCATGAAACAGCGTATGTCATTTTGGTTCGAACACTTGGCGTGTTTAATCGTATGTGTAAATCAGCGCTCATTTGGTTTAGATTTTACACTTTTAATCGCCGGCCCTTGGTGAAATTCCATTATTTTTAGTTGAAACTAGTTTATCACTCACTTGTACTTTTATTTCACTATTATTATACACTAAATTATTTAATTTTATCGACCGTTTTCGCTTTTTAAAGCATGTTCAGGACGTAATATTCTTTACCTCATTTGGTTTCGTTCACTTTTACGTATCACTGTTTTTATGTCATTAAATATCAAACAAGCGGATAGTTCTCCTGATGGAAAGAGAAACCATCGTCTACAGATACCAAAATATATGTTAATGTTGCGATGCTGTCCAGATGGCGTAATGGCAATGCCACATGCATAAATCTACTGGCTACCCTCCCTCCAAATTTTAGCCAAGCAGCGGATTCTTGTCAGTAGGTGTCATTATATTTAATTGTAATAACGTCATTAAACTTCATTCAGCCTGATAACAGGTGAAAATGTGTGATTTATAATAGTCCATAATCTATGATGACTTTACAAGATTATAAACCGATTCATTGTTATAAAGTTTACGATTTTTGAATACTAGTTGAAAACTTCGGCTTTGTCTACATTAAATGGACCTTTAAATTATTGGAACAAAATATTAGTGTGACTTCCTACGTGTAATCTTCTTATGGTATTTTACCTATATTTCATAGGACAGCAAGCAAGCATATGGCTTTTCTGGTGGTAGAGATAACCGTTGCCTACAGACACTATCACACACACAATAAGATAGTTTTTTTATATCATAAGACAGCAAACAATTTTCTCCTGTGTTGGTTCCGGGCTCCTTCGAAGAATATGCCAACTGCCGTTCTGCCAGGAAGGTTGTAAAAGGCGACCGATTGGCTGTACGAGTCACTACATTTTGCATTGTCTCGCCCGGCTCTGGTATCACCCCTTACCTATTCCTGTCGCAATAGCGCCTGTCACTGTTGTGTTCCGGTTTGGAGGGTAAGGAAGCCGGTAAACTTATGCATGGGGCATTAGACCTCGCTACAAGATAGCAACGCACCATTAACATCTTTGGTGTCTATAGGCGATGGTTGGCTCTTTTTATCAGGAGGCCCATCTGCTTGTTTGCTATCTTATGATGTATTAAAAAAAAACAAACAGATGACTTTCCTGACTGAAAAGAAGACTTATTGCCACAAAGATGTTAATGGTGAATTGTTACCTGTGTGGCGGGATAGCAACGCTGCATGCACAAGTCTACCGGCTACCTCACCCTCCAAACTAGAACACGACAATGACAAACATTGACGCTATTGCGGCAGGAATTGGTAAGGCGGTGGTACCAAATATCCGCCTTAAATATAATTCTACCACCAAGATAATACGACGGTAGTGACAAGTATTGTTAATCGGTCGCTTTTGCTTTTTGCCTGGTAGAACAGCAGTTGGTCTATTCTTCAAAGGAGCTTGAACCAACACGGGGATAATTGTTAATTTTGTGTTGCTATCCATTTGGTGGTGATATCAGTATCCAAACCAGAACATAAAAGTGACAAGCACTAACGCTATTGCGGTAAATAGGTTAGGCGACGATACCAAGCCCGGGCGAGCCGTTGTAACTCTACCACCTAATGCAGTCGTCGGCAAACTGCGGCTCTTTGGATGTGAAGCTGCGATTCTTTAGTTCCGCGAGAGTACAGGACGCGTTGCGGCGGCGGCGCGGCGCCGGAGCGGTGTCACTGCGTCATTTTACATCCAACTATTTGTAGCGGGCACACGATGTTGCCCCTCAGTTGTTTATGTATCACAAAGAAGGGTACACGCTTCCTCGTTTCGTTTCTTTTACAGTTTTCTCTTTGATCTTGTGTTGTTTTCCATATTATCTATTTTTGTTAACAGACTGTCCAACGCTACTTGGGCACCGCAGCGGCGTTGCTACGGCATAACCCTCGGTGCCGCACCTCTCGTATGCCCGCACTTCCGGCGAAATCTTTGCGATGCGGCGCCGCAACACGCCGTGTTATCTCGGCCTTACACAAATATTATTTACTATGTAAAAAAGAACTTTAGAAATGTGATGCAATGCTATCGCTCCCATTAAATTTGTTTGCTCAATTGCTTGTTATTGAAGGACAAGTTATTGTTGTAAGTAAATTTTTGTTTTAATTTTTTACTTAAATAATAAGTGATTATCTAATAATACCATATGTATCCCACTTGTTGCAAAAAACATTACTTAAGAAAAAAACTATAAATAAATAGATATTTTTTTTTATTGTTGGCAATAAAACGTTTTGTGGCTCTTTAAAAACTTTGAAATTTTGTATAATGTAATTTTTGACTCTACCGACTCAGAGGGTTTCCTATCCCTTGCCATTGCTATGCCGGTAGTGACATACTTGGCAAATTATTCTCCTTTTACATGCATATGAAATTAAGGCTTCTATAGGCGATGGTTGACTCTTTCCATCAGGAGACCCATCAGTTTGTTTGCTATCTTATGATATAAAAAAAATTACGCAACATAGATGAAAACAAACATGTATCATCTATGTCACAGTATGCTGGAGACTAACAGTAGTCAATCTACATACATGTGATATTCTACCAACGCACACATAGACAACTCCCACGGACGCGATATCTCGGAATAGTTCGGGACAGTTTGTTCCGCACCAGTCCGAGATATCGCGTCCGTCAGAGGTGTCTTTGTGTGCTATGCTCGAATATTACTTGTATGTAACATTGACTTCTGTAAGTCTTTAAGTATTCCGTGTTTTAATTGCTGAAGGCGATAATTATCTATTTCTCTCGGAAAATCCATATGCTTGTTCATTAATAATATATATGAAAAGTCCTGACTAACTATTTATCATATCAACGCCCGGCCTAAACCCTTGAACCAAAAAGATTGTAATATTTCACAGGGGCAGTTCTTATAATGTAGACGAAGCATAAATAAAGATTTTCCGAAATTCATTGCTTATGATGGTGAAAATAGGTTTGTAATAAACCCTGGCACCTAGAAAGCTGAAATTTTTAGAGGGATTTTTCTTACAATGTTAACGATCGATAAGAAAAGATTTTCTGAAATTCATCCCGTAAGATGGTGATATAGGTGGCGAAATATTGTATTAAATTTCTTGCATTGACGACATGTTAATTTTCCCAGGTCAGCTAGTCCTGTGATATATTAAAAAGACATTAAAGAAGAACGATGAGGGTCCATACAACGTTGGCCTAAAAATGAACGCATGTTGATAGACGCTCATCATTTTGTAATACATTTTAATTTTGTACTGAAATGTAAATTGACGAAAAACCTTCAAAGATACATAGTCCTTGTATCCACAATTATAACTTCCTTTTTAAAGCCATTCATGACGAAATATATCGTCAACATAGATATAATACGTTTTTGTATCTTTCATGATGAAGATTATTTGAAAGTCAAAAGGTAAATAGAGTAACGTTTGTTTACAGCAAGATATTTGTTACTTGTTCACATGGTTCACATACATAGAAATATGAATAATATATAGAAGCGCAATAACATTCTATAGCTACTTTAGTTATACAAATATCGGTAGAATCGACATTGAACTAAGCGACATTTCTTTATCTCTTTTTAACAAATGGTAATTTGCATATGCAAAAAGAGACAACGATATTGTGTCTTGCTCACTTTCGTATAAATTAAAAGTTAAGTAATTGGCAATTCTATAAACGTGTCATCGACGCCATATTATGTACGTAAATAAGAGGTACATGATTTGTCAAAATATTAATTTAGTTTCGGATAAATACGATTTACCAAGTAGATATCAGTTTATTAAGTGCCATATTCTCCGTGGAAGTTAATAGACTATTAGTCAACATGCCTTCGTGTTGTATTTTGCAATGTGGAGCAAAAAAGGACAAAAATGCACCTTTAATAACGCTTCACAGGTATGTCGCAAACTCCTATGATAAAGCGTGCTGATTTTAAATAATATCCATTCTAAATTGTTGTATTTTTATATTGACTTATAAAAGATGTTCGTGTATTTTACGATTTCTTTGTAAACATAATTTTTTTGATTCCTACAAAATACGACTAGTGTTGGGGTATTAGATTTGTCGATATTTAATTTCATTAAATTTTAGGTTCCCCAGAAATGAAGATTTACACAGAAAATGACTAGATGCCATTGGCATTGAAAATATCAATCCCCGACATAAGAACTGGTCGGTCTGCTCACTTCATTTCAAGGAAAGTAATTTTAATAAAACACTGGATGTAGTCAGATTGCGTGACAATGTCATTCCTTCATTTTCTCTGGTAAGTAGGTAATGGTAATTTCTTACGTTTTCATAGTATGATATCCTGTGTCTTTTACCTATCTGCAGTCATCAGAAAGCTCGATTTCCTTCTACCACATAAAATATGATATGATGTCTGTCACCTGTATAACCCTAACACACAACACTGATTGTACCTAGGTATGGATCATTTGACAATAATTAACATATTAAAATTCGTATTAAATTTTTTAACAATTAACAATTGTTATTTATATTATCAAATACTGTTAAAAGTTGTTTTTATTGCCACTAAAGAGTATAATAGGGACTAGTATTTGTATAATGAATAATTTCAGTATTTATTCCTTTTGTATATTTTTAATAAGTTTCAGTAATAATATAATTAAATAGGTATTAAATGTTAATAAAAAATGGAATCGTCATTAAGAATAGTGACATCTGTTTGTCTGTTTGTGTAAGTGTTATTTTGTGTTTGTTGTTGTCGATGTTTTTTTTGGTCGCTACCTTGATAGCTTCACATCTTCTGCCTAAGCTACTGATATAATATATCAAAAATAAATAACTATTAAATATAAATTTGATTTAACAACATACAAGTTATCAAATTTAACAATAATTTCCATGCATAATTGTACCTTTAAGTTCTGCTGATGGCTTCGGTTTTTTGTTTATTTTTATTGCTAAGAGCCTTAATTAAAAGATTTAAGAATTATTCAAATTGATCATAAGTTAATTAAACATTTTTAGTAGTCCTAATTACACTTTCAGTTTTTAGACAATAATGCCGACCTAAATATTTTTAGCCCGTTAATAAGCAGAAAATTAATGTTTGTGTGAAAGGCAGAATATACATGAATCAACTCGGACTTTAACATCATCAGTACTAGCATCCATTCATGTTCCCGTGATAAAGGAAAATGTATGTAAAAATAAGTTCAACATGTTAAATTACATCTGATTGTTGTATAATATTTGCAAATTAATGAATAAGTAGTGGTTACGTCATACAACTAATTGCAACATCAATGATGATTCATTTTATGTATAGGTGTTATGATGCATGCGGACTTTGTTGGCCGCAACGTTGTAAATGAATAGTTTAAATACTACGTTTTTTTTAAATATGTTCATACCTAAAATTTGGAATGTAAATTAATATTGAAATGTGTAAATTATTATATTAATTCTAATAAAATTCAATAAATTCTTTAACCATATAGTAGATGTTATGACTTATGGCAGTAATATTTAGGTGATTTCAATACAGGTAAGTGTTTGCAAGACTTAGATAATATATTTTTACAAATGTTTAAATGTTTATTTCTCAACTTATTTTACACTGATTATATAATATTACATTGTCCGGCGCATCCTTTTAAGCAGAAATGCTTGTGTAAATTAAGTAATATACGTGCCTATTGCGTGTGTGTATTTATGTATGTGTATGAGTCTGTACGTGTATATGAGTGTGTATGCGTGTACGAGTATGTTATGTCAGCATGGGTAATTGTAAGTACATGTGTTACATTAATCTTAGGACTAGCAGTTTCTAACAGACAGATACATCAGTTAATAGAGTTTTCTTATATTATCTTGCTAAAAATAATTGATTCAACATCGTCATAAGACAGTGACTTAAGCCAGCCCACTAAAACCTCTTTAAGGTTGTAGATGGTTAGTGGATAAATATTTAACTTCTTATTAAGTTTGTTATATATTATAGTAGACTGATTTAAGAACTGTCTATTGGCAAAAGGTGTTTTTACCGTTGAGTTTTGTAAAATAGCATCCTTCCTTGTTTTAACTTTTTGGTTATTATCATATGTAATCAACCTATGTCTTTTTTGTATGGCATAAAGTATATATAGTTTTCTAACTGATAGTAACTCGCACAGTGAGTATAGTTCAGTTGTGGAAAATCTACTGGTTTTGAAATGCATTACTTTTAATAATGCTCTTTGGGCTCGTTCTACTTGCAACATTTTAATTTTAGTGGCACCACCCCATACAGGTATACAATAGCAAATAATTGATTGAGCTAGCGCAAAATAGATTCTATTTAGAAGTGTATTGGATGCAACGTCTCTTAATTTCCGAAAAATCCAAATAAGTTTTCTGATCCTCCCAGATATCAATTCAATTTGAGGATGCCACGATAATCTTTGGTCTAGCATGATTCCTAAATATTTTACTACATTATTATCTACATATATTTAAATTTATGTGTGATTTTTATGATGTGGAAAAATATTTTGGTTAGCTTCTCAGCCTGATCATAATTCTACACATAAACTATTACTTATTAAAAGTGTAATCAAAGTTTTTATTGATTTAAGATATAGATATCATGGACGTCGAGTTAATGATAAGGTGTCACACAGTAAATATTTTAATAAACTGGTATTGTTTAGAAATGAATGAAATAGATTTTATTATTATACACTAGGCGACGAACTATGCACTTTTGTGGAACATTTTACTGAAAAAGTGTCGCACTTTTAGGTTTGAGCTTCGACGTGGTACTTTCAATTCATGTCTAGATATGTTATCTACCATAAAAATACCATTTTATAAACATTAAAAAAATAGAAAATACAATTTTTATGAGAATCTTATTACTACTAACGCCATCTATTAAAAAACTAACGAGTTAAATGTTACTTTCTGGACATCCTTAATAATGTTAACACGGCAGCCATATTGTGTCTATAAATGACACGTTTTTTCTGTAGCTATTTCATGTCCATATATTTAGAGGTCAATGTTCACATATTAAATATATGACACTTGTTTTTTTTTGTTTCTTATAATGATACAGAGTAGCTTGTTTATAAAGACTTCTGTGTAGTAAGTTTCTACTACAGTAACTAATAAATACTTCCATTTTCGTTGCATTCTATACAATAATTTGTATAAAAATGTTGCGTCTTACCTATCTGAAATTTTTTCTATTTGTTTGGTTGATCATAAATAAAAGAAAATGTTATCTTTAAAACAGTAAAGAAAAATCTTTACTTGATTTAGAAAAAAAAGCGTATAAGTTTGAATAGTTTCATGACCATCCAACAATATTTCTTTTTAAAATATACTCGCTATTAAAAAGTGCCCGTTAAACTCTAACATGGGCTTCTAAAATGGCGTACATTAAATTAATTTAATAATTTTTGTTGACGCTATTTAGGCCGATCTTGTAACTTTATTCTTGTAACTTTATTCTTGTAAATTATTTTTGTAACTTTTAAGGCCGATCTCATCAATCTGCTTTGAGCTTCACAAAGCAGATTGTGAAGCGAATAGCAGACACGAACAACAACGCGTCGTCGTTTACATCTTTTAAAGCTGCCATCTACTATTAAAGCGTCCGTTTGTTTATCTAATGGTATAAAAACCTTTAAAAATAGTGAGTGAAAGTACTGTTATAATCGGTTCAATGATTTGGGTTCATCGATTGATTTAACATAAACGAAATTGATAGCGGCCTCTCGTATTTAGCAGTATTGACCTGCTACACAACTTGCTTTATGATATCAAACAAAGAGATTGCTCTTCTGATACATAAAGACAACCAACACCTATACCTCCAAGTATGTTAATGATGCGTTGTTATCAGTGTGGCGCAGTGTTAATGCCAGTGATGACATATACCGATTTTGATAAAATTTATGCATTCGATGCACTTTTCTGGAAAAAGAGCTGATTAGAATTTATTTTCAATTGGTACATAAATCTGGAAATTATATTAAAAAAAAAAACACTGTTTCGTTAAAATTGTTTTGACGGTTTTGCAAAATTTTTCAAAATTTTCTGGTTTGCATCGGTTCAAATTTTCAGGAAGTCTAAGTTGAGCAAAATCCAATTGAATGCCATAAACACCGTTTTGATCGGTTGAGCCGTTCAACATACACACACACATACATACATATTCGTACTGACGTCATCGTGAAAATAGCGGGAAAAGGTTCCTATGACTTCAAAAAGTGCAGATCCAGTGAAAACTCGATTTTCGAAACTCGGGTTAAAATCAGTTATCTACCGATTAAGTATAAAAACTAATCAGCTCTATTCCTCAAAAAACTACGTCTTATACATAAATTGCATCAAAATCGGTTTATCCGTTTGGGAGTAATAATAATAATAATAATAATAACCCCCCCAGGGAATGAACCTTGACGAGGTGGGGGGGCTTAAGAAGAGTAGGCACTATTAAGTCAGTACACCATGACCAAACTTACCCCTATCGGGAGATACTCATAATTAAAACCTAAAAGATCTGGGTTACCCTCTTCGAACTAATCATCCCAAAACTTAAACACAATGCAGTCTTATGAAAACCGTTATAATCTTCGGCCGCTGCCCGGGGGTCGCCGGGGCGCATCTGGAGCCGGTGCTGGATGCTTCAGTATGCGGGACACCGGTGGCGAGGCGCTGAACAGGCGGGCGTCCGTCACACAACATGCTACAGCCGATCGTCGGAAGTTGAACAGGCGGGCTTACGACGTCGAAACTACAGCCGATACTACGACTACCTCAATAATAACACAACCACTTATATCACCTTCATCCACTGCATCTAGACAACCATATAGCCCTAGTACTATTTCCTACGTACCAACACCTATACACACAGACATAGACACAGACTCAAATAACTCTATAACTCCCACCTTTGCTGTTACGCAGGAGGTCTCTCAAGCCTTTTTATCTGAGTCCACTAAGGCAGGGAAACCTAGAGTACGCATGAAATGGTCTCCAGATATTAATGAATTCATAATGCGTACTTACTACCATATAACAAAGCTGGAAACAGACATGACAATGTATAGGGTATTACTACATCACAAATTTACACAGAAGTACCCCGGAATCAACGTAACACAACAAAGGGTATCCGATCAAAAACGTGTCATTTTAAGAAATAAACTGCTGAGTGAAGAAACATTAAAAAGATTAAAAGAAGAAGTAAAGGCGCAACTAGACGAAGAACAAAGTTTGAGTGCCACTGAAGGAACAGCAACCTATAGGGAGGATTACACAAGCCCTAATTTTGCAAGTACAGCACAATTGCATACGATATCACATTTAACACCAGATAAATCAGACTTTACTCACCCACAAATTTGTTCTCACGACCAGAATATTACAAACTTATCAAATTTATCCACGCAAACGCAGAATATTGATTATGAAACGTTGGCCTTAAATGAAAGCGTACCATACCTAGATGAAAACGCTACACATCTGGATACTAAATTACGATTAACGCTTTTACGATATGCAAACTCTGATCCCACAAAGAGACCCAGATTACCCAGACTAAAGTACCAATTTAAACTACAAAAGTTAGTTGATATTTTTAACAACAAACTACTCCCCCAGTTTTTAACCACTGACACAAAACTTACACATATCCATACGCTAATATATTGTACAGCTCTAGTTATTACAGAAGAACTAGGTTATAAAATAAAAGAAAATAGCAGCAATATACACCACAAAACTCAGGCCAAACCAGCATGGCAAATTAGGCTAGAAAAAGAAATACAAGAACTACGTGCTGATATAGGAAGACTCACACAGTATATTTCCCATAACAACAGATCAAAAAGGGTAGTGGATCGAGTTTCTGCATTGTTTGTAAACAGAACAGTACATACTAGACATGAAGATAATAACAAATGTCCAGAAGATTTCCTTGATACGCTGAAACAAAAATTAGCACTTAAAGCGAGCAGATTAAAAAGATATAAAAAAACACAACAAAGAAAAGATGACAACAATCTGTTTACAAACAACCAAAAAATATTTTATAGAAAGTTAAATTTTAATCCTGGAGACAGGGAACAAGAACGCTTAAACACGCCAACTAGAGAAGAACTTGAAACATTTTGGTCTAACATATGGGAAAATGAAACAACGCACAACTCGAAAGCCGATTGGATTGCTGAGGAGGCAAAACGATGGGAATCAATAGAAGAGATGCAATTTAAAGACATAACTGTGGAAGACATTAAACAAATAACATCTAAAATACAAAATTGGAAATCACCTGGCATTGATAGAATCCACAACTTCTGGTATAAAAAATTAATTATATTTCACGAACCATTAGCAAAAAATTTTACTGAAATTTTATTACAGCAGCAAAGTGTACCAGATTTTATAACAAAGGGCATGACGTTTATGTTGCCTAAAGGTGAATATACATCACAACCTAGTCAATATAGACCCATCACTTGCCTACCTACTATATACAAAATACTGACAGCCATAATCACACATAAAATCCACGCGCATACTGAATATCACAACATAATAGCAGAGGAGCAAAAAGGGTGTAGACGGAGCCACATGGGATGTAAGGAGCAACTGATTATAGACTCAGTAATACATAAAAATACATCTAGTAAGAAACACAATTTACACTGTACATACATAGATTACAGAAAAGCTTTTGACAGTATACCACACTCTTGGTTAATAGAAATATTAAAAATATACAAGATAAACAGCTCTATTATAAGTTTTTTAAAGAATGTTATGCCATTGTGGAAGACCACCTTATATCTAAATACTCGTCACATTCCTATAGAAACAAGAGATATATCAATTAGGAAAGGTATATATCAGGGAGACTCCTTAAGCCCATTATGGTTTTGTCTTGCAATGAACCCTCTTTCTTATTTACTTAAAAACTGTTTAGCTGGATATCGCCTAAAATACAACACCACGAACACTATCATTTCACATTTAATATATATGGACGACATAAAATTATACGCAAAAACAGATAGGGAAATGAAGAAATTAATAGATAAAACAACAATATTTAGCAAAGATATTAATATGGAGTTCGGTATAGATAAGTGTAAAACGGTACACATCATAAAAGGTAAAATAAAAACCGGAGATTATATAATAGAAGGAACACAAAATCAAATCATAGTGGCCATGGAATCCAATGAAATGTACAAATACTTGGGATACCATCAACTTAAAGGAATAAATCATAAATGTGTAAAAGAAAAAATTATTACAGAATACAAGAAAAGAGTAAAAAACATCTGTAAAACGCGTCTTACAAGTAAACATTTAATAAAGGCTGTTAATAGTTATGCCATTCCAGTGCTAACATATTCATTTGGTGTAATACAATGGAACAAAACAAATATACAATCAATAGAACGAACCACCCCTACAATACTCACCAGATTCAATTATCATCACCCAAAATCAGCAATGGAAAGATTAATTATTAAAAGGCAAGATGGTGGCCGAGGGCTTATTGATATTCAGTCCTTATGGCTCAAACAACTACACCAATTATACACTTTTTTCCATAACAAGGCAGGAACAAGTAATATCCACAACGCAGTTGCAAGTAGTGACAATAACTACACACCTTTAAATCTGAGCAAACCTTTTATACATGAGCCATACAATACAGACAGTGAGATTAGGTTAATAGACTCATGGAAGACAAAGACTCTCCATGGCCGCCATCCACATGATCTAGATCTACCCCATATAGATAAGGAAGCGTCTAACAAGTGGCTAGGAGTTGGTAGTTTATTCCCAGAAACAGAAGGTTTTATAATGGCAATTCAAGATCAGGTTATAAACACACGCAACTATAAAAAACACATCATCAAAGACCGGGAACTACTTAATGACAGGTGCCGAAAATGCCACTTACATTCAGAAACTATCCAACATATCACTGGAGCGTGCCCCAGCCTATCACAAACAGATTACATGCATAGACATAACCAAATTGTAAACATTATTCATAAATATTTAGCCATCAAACACAAACTTATACCGGAAACTACAACACCATACTATCAATATACACCTACAACAGTTTTAGAAAATTCTACACACAAAATGTATTATGATCGTGCAATATTGACCGATAAAACTATCCACTTTAACAGGCCGGATATAACTCTGCGAGACAAAATAAACAAAATAACTTATTTAATCGACATCGCCGTACCTAATACTCACAACATAACAAAAACTATAGCGGAAAAAGCACACAAATACACAGAGCTTAAAGAAGAAGTCACTAGGATTTGGCAACAAAAACATGTACACATTATACCCATCGTCTTGTCAGCAACTGGTGTAATACCTTACCACTTACACCACAGCCTTAAACAATTAGAAATGAACCAATATTTATATATCACTCTACAAAAAGCAGCTATTTTAAATACTTGTCGTATAGCCAGAAAATTTTTACAAATACCGGAAAATGAAACATAACAAAACATAATAGACCAACTATCACAGCAACAATAGGTATGTAAATATTTTTACTGTTTACTTGGTACTTGATGCCCGTAAACAATGTAATGAAACCAGATGCTTATAGCACTGAGAAATAAAAGCGTACCCATAATAATAATAATAATAATAATAATAATAATAATACACTTTATTGCACACAACACACATCATTTACAGTAGAAAATAACAATGTACGATAGGGAACGGAGTACAAATAGGCGGTCTTATCACCCATCAGTGATCTCTTCCAGACAACCAGCGAATTTAGGAAATATTTACATTAACGCGGGCATTGGTGCTCGTCTTACGAAAAAAAAAAAAAGTGATAAATAAAAATATAAGTGCTAACCAATTTCAGTGCTATATATAAATTATAACTACATACTTGGATACATAAATACATACACATATATATAATATACATATATACATACATACATTTATACATACAATAGTTAATCGTTATCGTTAATATAACTTCCAGATTAATGTACAGATTGAGTACAAAAACTAACAGCTCTTTTCCTTCAAAAAACTACATCTGGTGCATAAATTGCATCAAAACGGTTTATCCGTTCGAGAGTATACGTTGACGAAAAATTTTGAAAAGTGTTTTTCCGTCATAACTTCGAAATTTTTCAACCAATCAATTTTTAGTATTCTACGATATTTTAGTACTATAAAAACTACTAAAAATCAAAATCGAATCTAATTCTCAAAACTTATAGCTTGTCATACATTGTAATTACGTTGTTTTTAACAAACTTACTTAATTTTTTTACACAACTTTTAACTTAAACATCTTAAAACTTAAAAATCTTATCAGCTTTTCTCCTTTAAAACTCCTTTAAAAAGATTTAATCAAAATCGGTCAATTTGTTTCGGATTTACCAACGAAGAAAATTAAGAAGATAAAATTAAAAATTTCAAAAACCCCTGACACATCCTCAGAGAGCCATTCTGCTACATATGCATCATTTTAAGAGCAAAACGTGAAAGGACATAATGATCTATGAAAGGGGATTTTGTAGCATCAGGTTAATTTAGCAAAACTCCCATGGTCTCCAGCTCCACTATTTAACCCTGGAAATTATTGTGATTCAGAGTGTATGTAAAAATATTACAAATGAGAACACACTCAATGGGCTTATTTTGTTTAGTGCAGGAGTTCTATGGCCACTTTCTAGTTCCATTATCAAACCCTACAAATCTCCTAACAATCAGGGCTAACTATATCAGCCCAATCTCCGATGGCCACCTTCCAGTCCCATCATTACAATACCTTAGAAAATATCCGGCACCTAATTGTTTGCCAAGATCAAACGAATTAGCCCACATTTGATGGGTTTATCTAGATTAGCTTAGAAGTTCTCATGGACTTCTCCCGGCTTTATTATTAGACACTGGAAAACATCCTGCTCCAAATACTTTAGAATAAATTTAGCCATTTTATTCCAAAGCTCCCATGACCTCCATCATCAGCTCTTTTATAAGACCCCGAAAATCGTCCAGCACCAGGATGTTTATTAAAACAGAACAAATGATCCCAAACTCGATAGGTTTATCATGTTCACTTTAGAAGTTTCTATGACTACCTTCCGATTCTATTATCAGATACTGGAAATCGTCCAGCACCAAACTGTTTGCCAAAACAAACCGAATGAGTCTTCACTTGATGGGTTAGCCTGGTTTAGCTGAGGATTTCTCGGGCCCATCTTCTAGCTCCATAATCATGCACTGGAAGCCATTCTACTCCAAAGTCCTTATAATAACAAATTAAACGACACTTAAGTCGATGGTGTTTCTCTATTTTATCCCAAAGTTCCTATAACGTACACCCAGTTCTATCATGAGACTCTGGAAATCGTCTAGCACTAGAGTGATTGTCCAAACAGAAGAAATGAGTCCAAATTCGATTAGCTTATCTTTTTTAGTTTAGGAGTTCTCATGGTTACTTTCCAGTTCTATCATCAGATCCTGAAAATCATCCAGCAGGTGATTAAGGTGTTTGCCAATACAAGACAATTAAATGCTAATTCAAAAATATTACCTCGTTTAGCTTAGGAGTTCATTGTAGTTGCATTTTTAAGCTGGATTCTTGGAGTTCCAAAATCACTTTTTCGGCTGAAGATTTTCAGAGCCTTACCATTATGAGAAAGAACCTATTATAACAAATGAAATGACTCCAAACTCCACTATATTAGAAATTTCTCTCTGTGAGTTACAACAACACACTATTACGGCTCCATCTTCAGATCTTCGACATTATATACAATAGAGAGTACACGTCATCAAAAATCCATCGGATCCGAACTTGAACATCTAATCTCTTTCTACATTCTACGCGTGAGTTTTGGTAGCACTTTTTCAGGTCCATCTTCAGATCCTCGTCAACATGAGCACTTATAAACTTAGTACTTTTGCCAACAAAACCAATGAGTACAAACAAGTTTATCTGGTTAAAACTCTGCGCCAGAGAGTTCCAGTCCCTACGTCCAGGCTACATCATGAGCTCAGTAGGATGGTACCATAGTTTTGCACTGTCACTGAGCTTTCACAAGTCTGCCAAGTTTTTGAACAAAAAATATCAGAAATTCGTTAAAAAATTGTTTGCAATATTTAGAAAAATCTTTTATTTACATTGCCAGTTAAATAGATGCTGATGATCTTCGAATGAGGATCTTAAAGTATCACGTCAAGGTTACCATGTAATTGCAATATCAATAAAGTAAGAGAATACGATATTTAGTATTGATAAAGCCATTACAAGGTGTTTAATTCCTTTCATCAGTTATAAAAGAGCTGGTGATCTTGAAACAGCTGAACAGATTCTATTGAAACATAGCTAAGAACCATCTCGCAAAACAGGGCTTTCAAATAAAAAAAAACGCAACCAAATCGGACCATCCGCCAGGGCGCCACAATGCCACGGACAGACATACAGATACACAGATGCACCCCTGAAACTTATAACACCCCTCATTTTGCGTCGGGGGTTAAAAATAAAATGTTTTTTTGACATTGCACCGAAATTTTTCAACCTATCGATTATTTAGCTAAAGCAATATTTTAGATATCAAAAATTGAGTTGAATGCCATCATCGTTTTCAAAATATATAACAACAATTAGTATACTGCCATTTTTAACAAAATATATGTTTGAACTAAAAACTCTATGCTTATATTTTTTACTCTTTTGAGCTTAAAATACGTTAATTTAGTGGGAAGTTTAAGGTATGGCCCGTAGGGTCAACCGCTTACGCTTATTTTTTAGTTATTATCTTCAAGTTTAATATATTCCTTAAGGTTCTATCAACTCCTAAACTAAATATTTTTATAACTTGGGGAATAGTCGGTAAAGAAAGTTGGAATTTAGGTAAAGTTAATGTAAACAATCAAGTCTCTCCTTAGTAGTCTGTGGTTAGGTAATTTATCTTGTCATTGTGTGTCTTTAGTACAACAGTTGCTTATCTCAGAAATCTAAGTTAGATTGACAAAATTCTGAGCTAAGTTTTTGCGTAGACACTTAATAGGTAAGACACTTTATAAAAGAACAGAAAATAAATTAGCATTAACTACTCTTCAATACAAAAACAGGAAGAATTTTTATTTGATACTTATAATGAACATTATGATATATAAACTTATTTCTGTTTTAAAGAAAATGTAAATTAAGTTTTATACAATGGTAACACTTAAATATGATGATAGAATTTAATCAAGTCTCAATATTTTTTATATGATTGTTCCTAGCGATATATTTTATTTAATTGATTTAAAAATCGTAGAAAATTATTCTAGTTTATCTAATAGGTATTCGTCACTCCAATATACAAAACCAAAATGGTTTGTGTTCTTTCATGTAAATATGTCGAAGAAATACAAACTTTCATTTTTTTTTCTTTATTCCACCCCCTTGGAGGTTGAGTTTTAAAAAATAATTTCTTAGTGGATGCTTACGGCATAAGAGGTATACGTATTCGAAATTTCAAGTTTCTAGCCCTAAGGGTTGGGCCTGTATGTTTATATAAAACTTACATGCCCCATTTTACCCTCTAAGGAGTTTTGGACTACGCGAAAATACGTAACTTATTATTTTTGTCGTAATCAATTCATAAGAAATTTTATGCAAGTATGCCCAAGGAATAAAATGAAGTCATAAAATTTTATACCCTATTTCATCCCCATCGGAATTGAATTTTGAAAAATCCTTCCTTAATGGATGCCTACGTCATAAGAGAAATACGTCTGCAATAGTTCAAGCTTCTAGCCCTAAAGGTTTGGAATGTGAATTTATATAAAACTTTCATCCACTATTTTACTCTCTAACAGGTAGAATTTTGGATAACGCGGAAATACGTAACTCATTATTTTTGTCGTACTTAAATTACACAAAATTTTATGCAAGTATGTCCAAGGAATATAAAGTTTCAAAGAAATTTCATCCCCTATTTTACCCCCTTGAGGGTTGAATTTTGAATAGTCCTTCCTAGGCCTAAAATATTGTAGAAGGTCGAAAAATGATTGGTAGAAAAATTTTGAAGTTAAGTTGAAAACATCCTTTTTTTAAAATTTTCGTCAATTCATGTGAAATTTCTAGCAAATTTGTCTAAGAAATACAAACTTTCATTTTTTTTTTCTATTTCAGCCCCTCGGATATTGAATTTCGATAAAATAATTTCTTAGTGGATGCGTATCTCATAGAAGGAATATGTGTGCGAAATTTTAAGTTTCTTGACCTAAGAGACCTTGGCCAAGACATATAGTCTTGCCTGTGCAGCCTGTGCGTTTATATAAAATTTTCATTCCCTATTTTAACCTGTTAGGCATTGGATTTTGAAAAACACTGAAGTGCGAAACTCATTCTTGCTGTAATCAATTCATATGAAATTTCATTCAAATAAGTCCAGGAAATGAAAAGTTTCATACACATTTTTTTTCCTCTATTTAATTATTATTCCTTAATAGTCCTAAATATTCCTTAGTTCAAATTTAAAGTTCCTAGCCCTAAGGGTTTGGCCTGTAAGTTTATATAAAATTTGCATGCCTTATTTTACCCCTCTAGAGGGCGAAATTTTGAAAAATGCTGAAATAAATAACTCATTATTTTTGCCATACTCAATTCAATACGAAATTTCATGCAAATATGTCTAAGGAATATAATGTTTAATACTTTTGTCTCCTATTGAATTTTGAAAAACACTGAAGTGCGGAACTTATTCTTGCTGTAATCAATTCCTATGAAATTTCATTCAAATATGTCCAAGAAATAAAAAGTTTCATACAATTTTTTTCCCTCTATTTCCTTATTATTCCTTAATAGTCCTAAATATTCCTTAGTTCAAATTTTAAAGTTCCTAGCCCTAAGGGTTTGGCCTGTACGTTTATATAAAACTTTCATGCCCTATTTTACCCTCTAGAGGGCGGAATTTTGAAATATGCTGAAATAAATAACTCGTTATTTTTGCCTTACTCAATTCATACGAAATTTCATGCTAATATGTCTAAGGAATATAATGTTTAAAACTTTTGTCCTCTACTTTATCCCCCTTTGAGGGTTGAATTTTTAATTATCCTTCCGTATAGAGGATACCTACGTCGTAAGAGAAATACGTGTACAAAATTTTAAGTGTCTAACACTAATGGTTAGCGCGGTTATATAAAGTTTCATCCCTTATTTTACCATCTTAAGGATCGAATATTGAAAAATGCTTACTGATATCAGGACTGATTCTATAATTTTATCATTTAACATTAAGATGAATACAAATATTAAAACGCGCTAACAACCTTTAGTACCAAATAGTAGAATTTAATTTAATTTTTATTTACACGCACGAAAATATTTTCTAGTATTTGTAAATGAAGTAATTGAATATTTTATATATACTATCTGATATTTTCATGACTTCGTTTGTATGTCCGATCGATATAAAAATAGCCTTCACCTGTATTACTCCTGAACAGTGTAGCTTCCTAATGATGGAAAATCTTTTAAGATTGGTGCAGTAATTATTTATTCGTTCCAATACAAAACATACAAAAGTACATAATATGTTTTCTCTTTATAATATAAAAATATTTAGATAAATCTATCCAAAAAAAATGTTTTCTGTATGAAAAACTGATATTAATATGTGAACTCTACTTAATTTTTATTTTTCGCACTTAAAAATTGAATTCATTAAAAAGCTAAAAATATAAAATAAATGGAAAAGTTAAACATACCTCAGTCTTAGTAAAACTAGGCACTAAAATGATTTGCGCTTCATAATTTAAGAAAATCCATTGAATATTTATTTACGTTGTATCACCGCACTTAGCATGTGGTTTAAATGAAAGGAAACACCGCCGCGGAGGACAGGTTACTCACAACTGGAGTGCCAGTGGTGCGCCGAAGCACATCCCTCAATGCGTAAGGTATCACTTCCCAGAACAAATAATAAACATTAACTTTTCGTACTTTCGAAAATAACAAACCTTTTTACGGTTAATGTAATTTTTTATTGACAGAAAGCTTAAGTAATAAAACTTTTTAAATCTTGTTGATTTTTAACTGGAATTTACGCTGTTTGCAGATGCTACGTGGTATTATTACGCCAGTTCCTTTACCTAAATGGCGAGGTAACCTACCCATTACCTCACCAAATGTTAATTTTTTTTTTGTCGCAATGTTAATGAGAGTTAATTTTTATAAACAGAAAGCTCTGGTTATAAGGCTTTTTAGTTCTTGTTGATTTCCTAACTAGTATTTCCACTATTTGCAGAGACAACATGGTATCATGACGCCGGTTCCTTTATAGGGTAGGCAGAGTCGGCCGGTAGAGAGAGAGGAGAGCGCCGATTGAAAAATGATTTATTTGCAATGACAATATGAGTAGTTTTTTATTAGTAGAAAAGTCAGATATCAAAACTTTTTAAATCTTTCTTTTCTCCTGATGAAAGAAACGACTATCGCCTATAGAGACCAAAGATGTTAACAGTGCGTTGCTATTAATGCAGGATAGTGATGCCTTGCCACTCACCAGGCTTGAATAAAATGCCACATACCTTACTTCCCAAGCTATGCAGTGGTAAGGACTAACATTACGGCGACAGGAGCAGACAGTCATCATGACGCTAGTAAGTGTAAAGTTTTTCTCGTCTTTTACTAGCCTGGTAGGAAGACAGGAGTTTATCTATTCTTCATATAGGTCACTAACGACTAACCTATACAGTAAAATTTGTGCTATTGACTTACTAACTTGGATTCATATTTATTTTGTAAATTAAAATGTTATGCTGGATTCATAATTATATTTATTCTAAGAAAATAGAAAATATAACTTATCTTGTAGTGAATTTGGAACGGTCGCCAGTCACCAGAGCATGTCGCTCCCTCGGCCAGACGCACTGGACGTGCGTTGACCGTGACGCTCAACCATATGCAACGTACTCCATCACCTTAATCATCATTAAACATGAACTGTATTAGAATCTTTTCCAACGGTCAATTTTGTGTTATATTTTTTTAGATTATAGAAGTCTCAAAGAAGTGATCGGTTCTCCTACTAGTAGGAGATGAAGTTATTATTAATCGTTCAACCAAATGTGTATATTATGTGCGATGTCAGTCGCTTGGGTGGAAATATTTTTATGACATAGAAAAACAAAAAAAATATAAGTATTTATTACCCCATTTCGGAATTGTCTAAAATTATATTAAACATCTTAATTAATTATGACATGCGTCGACAGCGGCTCTGATCTATGGAAGTCTACCCTGACGTCCGTGCACCTGCACCGTGCACATTAACTTATTCTCTAGAACATTGGTACTGAAACTTACATTAGTAAGTATTATATGATCTGCGCTGATACTGAGACAATTTACCCCGTGGGATAAAGCAGCTTTTTAATAGGGGTAACAGAAAGAGACAGAAAAATTCAAAATAGTATTAACGTTCATATTAAGTAATTATTATACTCAGACTAATGTGATTAATGTGTCAAAGTTACTTTTTATAAATTACCTAACCATGCTATAATTGTAAACGTTTATTAACATACACAGCAATTTGTTGATTAATAAAGAGTACCCGGATGACCTTTTTAGGATTATTGAAATGATAGTAAGGTATTTATATTCACATTCAAAGCTAAAAAATTATGTTAGTTACGGGGGACGCTATAGGGTTCGATTATGAAAAGGCACATTAAGCATTCAGAGAATTCAGAGATTTATTTACACACACACACATACACACACACACACACCCACACACACATACATACATATATATATATATATATATATATATATATATATATATATATATATATATATATATATATATATATATATATGTGTATATGTGTGTGTGTGTGTGCAATATATTTTATATGTTATAGGGATCCCTTACACATTAATCTATCTGTCACAGATGAACATACGACAAAAGAAACGCTTTCTATTAAATAAAAAAACTGTTAGTGACTTTTTTGTACTTTTGTACCTACCATAACACATTTAATTAATTATTTCTTTATCCACTGATGAATGTTTCGCTCTGTGGCGTAAAGCTTTCATTCAGTTAATCCCCAAAATTTGAAATCCTGCTGACCACTTTTAACCTATATCCATACTTACTTTTCCCTCCAAAATTCTTGTGGTAGTTGTTTATCATTAGATTACTAAGTTTTTAACCAAAGTAAACTACCGGAGACCAGAGTTCTTGTTATTGGGCTTTCGTATATATAAATCATAGTCAAACTACTTCCCTTCTGAAAGTAACAAAGGATATAAGATCTGCTGTTATAGGACTCAAAGTTGACAGTCCTATATAGTTCTAATCGATTTTCTAACGCATAATACAAGCATCTCCGCGTCTGCCCAAAATTAGTTGTCACCAAACAATAGCAGGCAGTTTATGTTAAGATAATTTAACTTCGGTAAATTCGTTTCATTCCATACACTACTTTTTGTATCAGAGGTATTGCAGAAGTCACAAATACTTTTTTTGCGGAAACTTGTAAATCAGTTACCTTAATTTTATTTTAAAGTTACTTATATATTTCCGCAAATTAACCCCTGAACACATAAAATATTCTACTAATATGACAAATTTATTTGTCATATTATATTAATTAGTAAATTAAGATTTTGTGCAATATTTTTAATAACAAAAATAAGTAATATTATGCTGGTTTCTTATATTAATCAACTGTGTAAGATTGCCGTGTAAGTAATTTATACATAAATAAGTTTGCCACCCTGACTAGACTAATCTTAGAATTAAATTAGTAGCTTAGCTAATGTATTAGGTAAGTACAAAATTAGGTTTTTTCGTACATAGGTTTTCAATTTTTAACTTAGCAGTTTTGAATAGTCATATCCAAGCCTTTTTTAATAATAGTATTTTTATGATGTTACTAGCTGACCCGGCAAACGGTGTTCTGCCTTTTTAACTACTCTTATTTTTTTTTATATTTTCTCACCTTTTAAACCTTTCCTGGACTTCAACAATTAATTCAAACCAAATTAGCCAAATCGGTTCAGCCGTTCTCGAGTTTTAGCGAGACTAACGAACAACAATTGATTTTTATATATATAGATATAGATTCCGGATTAGAGTGCATGACACCAAAACATTTCCTGGCGTCGTCGTGGTCCGATGGCGTCGTGCACCGTTCGGCTGTCACGCCGATTGGTTTCGTATTCGTGCACACGCATATTTTGTACCTGTTGCTCAGATAATTGTATAAATCGTTCCTAAGATTACGTCATACTTTCGCACATTGTTATTAAATGAATTGAGAGAGAAATTTAGACATATTAAGAGCTCTTTAGTGCCCACGCTTGTTTTTGTTCTTTTGTGGTTAATATCGTTAGTATTGTTTCACAACATTTTAATTATTGCGGGTGTTTATTATCGTGGGAATATTATAAAAGCTTTTTTAAACGTGTGTTATCATTTTTGTGACAGTTGATATTGATAAAAAAATATGGCAACCTCGCGGGAATGTATCTCTAGAACTGACGCAACTGTGTTTAAGCATTATATTGTTATAAAATGTCTAAGGTACAATTTAGGCCGACCAGAACGGAAGTGTACGTATGCCTCGAAGGCCATACGCGTGTCACTAAAGCCGTCTGTATCCGTCGAATCCGTACGCGACAGCGTCCTCAATATTGTACAGTACGTAAAAGCGTACGTCACAAACTGAATAACTCCCTACACCGCTTATCTCCTTTGACATTCTGCGACGACCATACTGCTCCGAACGGATCTGACATATGCCGACGGAGCCGGCTATCTGTTGCGGAGTCCGTTCAGAGCCGTTTAGAGCCGTTCAGCAATCACGGAATATGAATATAACGAAAATATGAACTATAATTCCTGTTTATAGATTTAAATTTCCTTTTCCATATTGTAAAATGCTATCCGATCCGGCCATAGGCGATGGGCCCGGATCGATGCGAGCTGGTTGGTCTGAGTCGTACCTAAAGCTTCGTATAATATAATGGGGGCTTCATCTAACCTTAAAAAACTCTTTCTTATATTACTAGATAGCAAAAGAGCAGATGGCTTTCCTGATGGAAAGAGAAACCATCGCCTTTAGACACGAAAGACGTTTATGGTGCGTTGCTATCCATAAGGCGGGATGTTTAAGTCTACCTTACCCTCCAATCCGGAATATGGCAAAGACATACATTGACGCAATTGCCACAGGAATAGGTAAGGCGGTGGTACCAAATACCCGGGCGAGACGTTGAGGAACTCTACCACCTAGTAGTCACGATGGTAGTGACACATATGGCCAATCGGTCGCCTATTACGACCTGCCTGGCAGAACTGCAGTTGGACTATTCTTCAAAAGAGCTCGGACCATCACGGAGGAAAAACTTGTCATTCAAATTGGATCATTAAATATAACTCACAAATAAGAGACAGTTGTCAACTTTTTATGTTGTCATTTTGAATTATTATAAAATACATTGTTTAATGCTCAGGCTTAAATGACAAGTTGAAGCGGTGCTGATATGACGTAGTTCTATGACACAAAAGTTGTATCAGGATGTCTTTTGTGCATTCAGTCGTGAATCGATAAATTTAAACAGGTTCGTGAATTATGATTTATGATGTAGAGTCCTTCTTACTTTACTTAATAACTTAATAGTTGATAACTCGATTGTTGCCACTTTTTGAGGTGCTGCTATAATTACAAGCTTACTGGATCTTCACACTGTAAAGACATCGTAGCGTCTAGAATTTTTATGTTTTATGATCGGGATCTGCTACCTAAATGTATTTGTTCACAGCTACCACCTGTAAAATCAAGTAGGACTCCAATTTATTGAAATTTCTTTAAAGTTTTTTTGTTATTTCTATTTTAGCAAAACTGGGAACGTAAATGACTCCTAAATTAATGGAAATTTCACGAAATTTTGTAACTAAATAATTAAAATGGCTACACTAATATTGAATCGGCTTAGGCCCCGACTAGTTTCAAGTATATACTCATATGTCTAAAGTTCTTCATCGTTCCGTCTCGTACTTCTTTGTAAATTTATGTTCCAAAATATGGTGTCAAATGCTGAGCCTTATTAGGCGAGACACGAGTTTAATGTGGATGTTTGATTAAAATTGAGCGAAGCCATGGCCCATCGTATTGTGCTAGTTGCAGTGTGAAAGCCAAATCTTTGTCGCCGAGACAAGCGCGATCATACTGTGTACTAGTAATGTTTACATTGGTAACGGCTGTGGGATTATCAGAATAGGAAAGGATATTTTGGAGCTACTTTTATCTTAAGATAAGGGCCGCATTAGGGAAGACTTCATGCATGCATGACAGTAGTAGAATTCTGATTTCTGTAACATCCCGGCCAGTTCTGATATCGACATTTTAAGTTTTTCTGTGAGTCTGTTTGAAGTCTGTTTCTGTGTTTCCGTATGAAGATTAAGATAGCGGTTAAACTTACACAAGATACATTTTATTATCATCTTTGATGTCTATTGACCATAGAAATAGTCTTTCTGTCAAAAAAGCCATCGATTTTTAGCTGTCCTATTATATGGTACATAAAGTAACGTACAACTGAGATATTTATACAAGTAGCCCTTTTATTTTAGTTTTCCATCTTCTCTTAACATAAACCTGGTTATAGTTTAGATTTTTGTACTTATATTTACACTAAGAAAAATAAATATTTCAGCAATAACGTGTTAGATAATAATGGTTTGGTGGTAAAAAATTAACTGTAATATTTTAGCTCGTGTTCTTTCTGTCTGTGTAGCTTTGTGTAGCCTGTGTTGAGATAGAATTTACTTATATTCATCGATATCTGTTATTCCTGCGGTTGTGAAACCGTAAATGCGAACTGCGTAACTGTAACACGGCTAGAAGCAATTGTTAATAATTAGGTATTAGTAGATACATAATTAGTAAAAATACAAGTTGTTATTGGCCGTAAAAAAAACATAAGGTCGAGCCTGAAATTTAAGATAGAGCAAAAATTTTGACTTATCTAGAAAAATGTCAGTATCAATCCGGAGTGTAATAGTAATTAACACACTTAAGTGAAAAATTAAGGTAGGTTTTTTATTTTTTATACAAGAGGGGGCAAACGAGCAGGAGGTGCACCTGATGGTGATCACCGCCGCTAATAGACATCCGCAATATCAGCGGTATTGCAAATGCGTTGCCGGCCTTTTAAAAATAAGTAGGCTCTTTTCTTGAAGGTCCCCATGCCGTATCCATTCGGAAACATCCCTGCCGGTAATTGATTCCACAACAGAGTAGTGCGAGGCAAAAAATGTCAAGAAAATCGCATAGTTGTGGATCTCCGGACATCGAGATGGTGAGGATGAAACTTCAAATTTTGACGCGATGTCCGACAAAGAAATTTGGCGGCAGGAATTTATCCAAACAACTTATCGGAACACTCCCTATCAGAAATACGATAGAAGACGCAGAATGAACCTACGTCTCTGCGCAATGCCGAAGAGTCAAGCTGCTTCGAAACAGCCGCATTTGTGCATTATAAAGTTGAAGATGCTGGTCTGGTAAGAAGTTACTGTTTCGCTCTGCTGAGCACACCGAGCTTTTTGGAGGCTAGTTTAGCCTTATTTTCCAAATGACCGCGAAACTGTACATCATTTGATATGTCGAGTCCCAGAATTTCGACACTAGCTGAGGCTCTCAGGAGAGTATCCTTACATCGAGGTTATACGACAACAAAATCTTTTTTGCGGTGAACACACAAAGCTGTGTCTTTTAGGTTTAATACTAGTCGGTTATTCCGGTTTCGAACTGTGAAATGATTTTCAAAACAGAAATGTTACGTCAGTCGCAGAGATGAGCTTGATGCAATCCATACTAATATTATAAATGCGAAAGTATATTTTTTGTCTTTCTGTTTCTTATTCACGCCTTAACAACTGAACCTATTTGAATGAGAATATAGTTTGAGATCCGAGAAAGCATATAGGATGGTTTATATCCCGGAAATCCCAATGAAACGGAAACTATGCAGGTAAAACCTCAGGACCGTCTATTTTTAAACCACGGTAATAAAGAGTAACTTAGGCTACTTTTATTTTATAAATTTTTCCACGCGGCGAAGTCACGGGAGCCATGGGCGTACAGAGGGGGGATTTGTTTACCTCTCTACTGCGTACTGTTGTAGATAAAAATATAGTCTTAAAATGTTACGTTGCCATTTACCTAGGTACCTGGCAAAGGAAAATTATCATTTATCTTATTAATTTCTATCGAATTGGCCCGAGCTCCTTTGAAGAATAGAGCAAGTGCCATTCTGCCAGGCAGGACGTTAAAGGCGACTGATTGGCTATATGTTCATAACCATCGTGACTATTAGGTGCTAGAGGTCCGCAACGTCTCGCCCGGGTATTTGACATCACCGCCTTAACTATTGTTTGTTATTGTCGTGTTCCGGTTTGGAGGGTAAGGTAGCCGGTAGACTTATGCAGGTGGCGTTGCCATCGCAACACTGATAGCAACGCACCATTAACGTCTTTAGTGTCTAGGTATAGACGATGGTATTCCATCAGGAGAGCCACCTGCTTATTTGCTATCTAATGATATAAAAGCGTGAGTATTTATATTTAGATATTAAGAAGTATATAACATTATAAAGCAGTTCATGTCTAAACGAGGTACGAAACCGATTCAGACCGGCGCGGGCCGATGAGAGCTGGTCGGTGTGAATCGTACTTTGTTATACTACTTACTATTTAGGGTACTTTTTAGTGTGGAAAATGCATTATTTCCATTCAATTCAATAAAAACTTTGATCACACACCTAACTACGAAATGTAGCTAGTTTACAATACTTTGAGTTACGTAAAAATTGCCGTGTGACCAAACTATTTTGGGCGGCCCATGTTTTCTGCTTTGAGAAAAGGCATTTATTATTTTTTAGCCTATTATACGCATGTTAATTTTATCTCAGATGATAAGTAAATAAAACAATCACATCATTCTCATAATTATTTTTTATTATATTAAGTAATTATTATATTGTACAACTTTTCATCATTGCTATGACTGGTTTACTAATCATAAAAATAATTCTAGCTTCCAATGAGACTCATACAACTTCATAAAGTTGAACTGAATGCACGTAGCTTATACGGACTCTGAATCTCTTTGACATACACAAGTCTTAGTTCCGATAATGTAAAGGCACAAATAAATGTTTGAGATTATTTTTATAAAATAGAAAGGCTCTCAACCAGATTAAGACCAAATAAAAAAAACCTTTTTCAAGTAATTTCATAGACAGAATTAGTTTCCACAATTGTTTTTGTGAGGGTTTTGTTTTATAAATTAAAAGGCAAACCAGCAGAAGGCTCACCTGATAATAAGTAAAATTGACATCTGTATTTAGTTTGTACTGACTTATTTTAAGAATAAGTGAGCGCTTTTTTGTGTGTCCATAAATCTCAAAGATCTAAAGGTCATTTTAAGAATTATGCACCATACGATCAGTTTCTTTGCTTTTGACAGTTCGAGTACTAATCTATTAGTGGCGTGATTTTTTATAACAATTGACATGATTTATGAAGTTTTAATCAATTTCGCACTGATATTGTGTGATTGTTTATATTTTAAACAATTAATTTAAATGACTATGATTATAACAATTTAGTAGGTAGACTACGACTCCCCAGCGACACTATTTTGTTGTCATTCGCCTTTGCAATAATAGCATACAGCAAAAAAAATAACTAGTAAATACCTAAACAGAATAAATAACATTTAGATTTTCATTTTTTTTAAATGAATTTAAGCATTTATATTTATCGCTTCTGTGGTCTAATGGTCCGGTGTCGGTGTTGACCACATGAAGTACCGGTTTCGATTCCCGGGTTGGGCAATTCAAAATGTGTTATTTCAGTTTTCGGATTAAAACAACTTTGCTTGGTATTGGAGAAAGTGACCGGTTGGCGATAGGCTTGCCACCTATCACATTGTGGTACTATCTTCGGCTAATCGTGGGTGTACCTCTGCCTACATCTTCGAGAATACGGACGTGGAGATACTTTTTTAAAATATTTATTCTTTCTTATTGTTTTACATGTAAATTGTCAAATTTGGTTAAGTGTATCGTTTATTCCTATAAGCTTGCAAAAAAATAATAGAAGAGGGCTTAAATGAAAAATGACAGTTTTTTTTAAACACAGCCTAACTAGTATAAGTATCGCATAAGTGAAAAAAAATAGAGACCACGTTATAGGAGCCTTGAGAATTAGTACCCCAACATAATTAAAAATAGACTCAGTAGTTCTGCTACTTTGAAAATTAAAAAAAGAGATTCCAAATTTATTTACGAAGTCGAAAACTTAGATTAATCACACTGATTCCTTCACCTTTGTAGTATCAAAATTGAACGCCTCACCAATTGCCAAACTTCCCACATGTCCATAAAAAGAATAAAAAGATTTGTGCCAAATACTCTGCTACATTTCGTTGTGGCTTTCAATCTTTCCTATTGCAAATTGAAAAGTGGTTCAGAGAAATGCGGTTCATCATATATGAGTGCGATTCCCGGTTACATATTTTATGGATGTGACTTGTTTAAACTTCGGATGATGTAATTAATCTTATATATGTTATAGGTATATTGCAGAAACATTTATAATCTTTCACTTAAATATTTAAGCATTATATAACAAGTAAATTAATAATAAGTAAATTCCACTTATTATTTTAGCTCCAAAGTTTATAAGCTTGATTAATTCTTAACATGATATCTTCCTATCAAAAAACCGAAGAGTGTAGTCCCAATTGAATACACTAACTACACTGTAGTGTATTCAACTTTGCGTCTCCTGGCAATAAATTCCACGTTTAAATTTAAATTGACATCGAAAAGTAAACACAGACAAATAAACTAATAAGATTTAATATAATTTAGATTTAATATTAGTTTCTACCCCAAGTGGCTACAGTATACGGAACTTACCTCCATAAAACACTTGAATACCCACTCAGATTGCCAAAACGTCCAATAAAGAAGAGGTCAACGAATACGCACGGTTATATATTGTAACATACATAATATATTGGTTTTATTTAAATTTCACCTTTAATGGCCCTAATTAACAGATCTGCAATATCAATATATTGGATAAGACTAAAGCCACAACGAGATGTATTTTCAGAGGATTTTATCTCCTTTTTCAAATAAAAACGTAAATAAATACTACCATAAAATGACGGACTTCGCTAATCTGTCAGACAATACAACATATTCAAATTCAATGCAAATTTAGCCTCTACCGATGTATGTTACATATAGTTTATGTATAGTTTTAAGTATAATCATTTATCGTTACAATTTATGAATGAATAAATTTAATGTTTTGCAGGTCTTGCATAAATTGAAACACATTGTTTTTTATCAATTGTGCATTAAACGATTAGTCAAGTTGAAATTAGCTTAGTATTTAAGCAAATTGTTAAAATTATAGTGAATACAGCGCCATTTTAAGTAAATAGCAAACTAAAAAATATATACACTGATAGTGTCACTGATTTAAATACACATTCTTTTTCGACTTTTGGTCGAGTATATATCTCTTGTAGAGATAATATATCTATTTTCAGAAAAAAATTAAACCTTTTAGAAATATGTTTCTATTCTAAAAATAAAATGTATTAAAATCTAGTTATTTAGTGAATTTGAATCTTGCCGTGTGACCTTTGAAAATCTTTTAATCATTTTGTAAAATAATAAGTATTTGGAAACCAGCTAACATGAAACTTAATCTTTTTCACTCTTGACCCAACGCAGAAACGCACTTTTTCTATTTTATATCTAAAAGAAAAACACTATTTATTAGATTCAGCGACATATTTCTACACTGTACATCAGGACTAACTACATATATTAGTTACTATTATACATGTATTTAAAACATTTAATTTTGTGTTATTATAAGTAATATCTACTAACACAAATCCATCACATTTTTTTAGAATATCAGTTGTTTCCATAATCTTCAGGTCTTTAACTGTAAGTATAATGCTATAATTCATATTTTGTTTATAATTTATCTAACAACTTATAACTAATTATAATAAAATAGTTTTAGTCGATTTGTTAATAAAATCTTTCAGTAAATAACAATACATGAACTGACGGTAGTTTTTTCATGTAGACATATTTCATAATAAATATATTAAATAATCAACTCTAATTACTCCAGTTTACGATACAAATTTCAAATAAAGATCATTGTAAATACTTTGACTTGACTAGAATCAATCAGTACCATTCACTTTCATGTACAAAAAATAATTTATATAATAATTTTTCATATATTATATTCACCAAATAATCATAATCAATAAAATTGTAGTAAGGAAAAATATTGTCTATTAAAATCTTTTGAAGATTATTTTATTAGCCTTTAATATAGTATTTATTATAACACTAAAATAGTTTAAAAAGTATATTATTTTTTGCTTATAAATAAATGGTGTTTAATAAAGAGATTTTATTATTCGTGAGTAATAATATGAAGCAACGCGTTAACAATAAATCAAAACAATTGTGTAAAAAGATGTAGTGACTTAAGTTTTTGATAGATCCACTTTTATTTACAAGACCGTGATATATACTTGAATTAATAAAACTTTGAATGGCAAGCAATAAATTAAATGCAATAAATACTCATAAAATTCAGCGTTTTCTTTTTTCAAAGAAGACGTGTTTTTTGAGTACAGCATTTAATATCAATCACGATTTATGCTTATCGATGTATTATTTATTATACAACATCCAAAAAATATCAAATTACCATTATGAAGGTTGTACGGAAAAATCGTATTTCTTCGTTCATTGCTTACAGGGGATAGTAGCGATATGAAATCAAAAATGTACCTACACTTTATGCATTTGTATAAGTTTAATATTTTTAAACTATGTTTGTATTTTTTTTTTCAATTCTTGACATTAAAATCATTAAGAAAACTTAAAACAAGAAATATATTCTTTTATAATTTTTTCCATCGGCACTTGGTGAGTCTCCGTTTGTAATTATGCTAAAATGCACTTGTACTGTATTTTAGAATACTTTTTTCTAAATTTAATTTATATAGCGAACCCGTTTCGCTTTTTGGCACTTGAAGATGCCGTAAAAAGCGAAACCACCCGAATGAAGTTTTCTGTGAAACAGTACAAGTGCATTTTAACACAATTACATTATTTCAAATTTTTTTTCAAGTCATTTCTCAGCAATGCGGACAAGTACCTAACTAATACGATTTTTAACATTTTGCTAATTACAATTTTATCAATAACAAACATTTTAAGGTTCATTGATATAAGTTATATGCATTGAAGGTCCTGAATAATTTACGATTAAAATAAAATAATTACCTATTAACAATTTTAGAGAAGTAACTCTACAATTTTGTCTTTTCAATTTGACAATATTTACAAAAGCGTGGAATGCTACATTTCTAATACAATTTACTAAGAAATTATTTACATAGTTAGATATTTTCTTTAAGTTCACTGGATAGTTATAATTTAATATAGTTTATTAAGCGATTTCGTTGCGTTGTGTTTGGTCGGGTTATTCATAAAGGTAGACAATAATTGGCTAGACATACAGAATATTGTTACAGAGATAATTTCCGCGCCACAATGTTCTACTTACCACTGGTTTTCAAGGTGATTAAAATATTTATAGTAATAATTCACTTAAAACAGTGTAATATGCTCTACAGAAGAGTATTGAAACCGTTCATATAAATACCATTAAAATATAAGAAAGATATTGAGGAAAAAAATATATTCAACTGTGGCCTTGATGAATATTAAATCGATTTAGAGACTACTTTAGGTATATAAGAGCTTAACATAGATACACATTTTTATTTAAAAACCGCTTTTGAAAATATTGAATGAGAAGTGAAAGTTAGACGATGAATGTGGTTTATCGTTTTAACTCCAGAAATTATAGTGCATACCTACGAGTAAATAATTATGTCCAAAGCCTACTTTTGTCGGCGGACGGATTTTTTTTTAAATTATTGAACAAAAAGTATAGTTAAAGTATCGGTTTTGGCCACTTGATACTTGAAACAATGTACAAAAAATTATAATGTCAAACAATATTTTTATAAAGTTTTCAAACTTTTGCACTTAAACGCATTAAATGTATTACTACTTAGAAATATTTTTATATAAATTTTGACATTACATGGCCATAAGTATAGTGATATACCTTCATGTATATAGATACTTTCACGATACAACCACGAAAGGGGTATATTTTGTGTGACGTATTATTTGAGTGTATCTCCGAAACTTTTACTACGTTATATTTTATGCTTTAAAGTTTGATACAATTGACTCGTGTAAAGTAGATGTACATAAATGTAACTGGTAATTTTTTATGGCTTAAGGTATTTTTTTTCAAAGCAGCCTGACAGTGAGTCCTTTCAACTCAATTCCAAACAATGGATAAATTTTAATTATTTATCATTTTCTGTTCTATTTTTTAATAAAATGGTACTCAGAAAATTGCGGGGTTACGTCTAAGCGATGATATGTATTTTTAGAACTGAACGATACTTTCACCTTTAAAAAATTATGACAATCACAAATATCTAGCAAATTGTATTAAGTGCATATATTAATAAGTTTGGATTTTCAATTTAAGAAAGATCATAAAATAAAAGACTGTATTTACAAAAAAAATATAAAAAAATATTTCTTTGTAGGCCATATTAATTAAGATAATATTATTTATGTAAAATGTGATTTGTTATTTATTTTTATATATAGTGAAAGTTTAAGTATTAAATTAACTGTACGTCAAAATATTTAATATGCGTACTAATACTATTTTTATTACTAGTTAATTGATTAATGTCTATATTTGTGTATGATCGAATAAAAGTTGTGTATTGTTGATGTTTCATCGATAACACTAAGCTTTTATACAACCCTATCAATAAATCCAATGGTCGTCAAAAATTCTGCGTATGTATGAACGCTTTTTACGATTTAGATTTTCGTTCGAGAGCAAAATAACAACCTTTAGTTATTAAATCTTAGAATAGTAAAGAAGCTGATGTTTGTTCTGAAGGAAAGAGACTGACTTCACCTAGAAATGCTAAAACGGTGTTGCTACGCGTGTGACTAGGGATGCAAACGATACATCGATTTTTTCAAACAACGATATATCGTTCATAAACATCGATTTTGAAACCCTAAACATCAACGATACATCGTTCTTCGTAAGCGGTGTTTTATGAACGATGTTTTATCATAGTACCATCTTCCCCCGCTCTCAAGTACCTCAAGAAAATATTCAATACAAGTCATTTGTATGGCAAAACATCGACCATAATCGACATCGATGTATCGTTCATAAACTCCGATTTTTTCAACATCGATGTTTTACTGTAGAAAATATCGATGTCCTGATATCGATGTTTTGTTATTAGCGTTGTTGCATCTCTACGTGTGAGTAGTTGAAATGTCATATAATGTTCATCGGTTACTATACGATCCAAACCAGAACACGATACCGACAAGCATTTTTGAGTATTGCGGTAACGATGGTAACAAACCGCGGCGAGATGTAGCAGAAATCTAATAGTTTAGGGAGTATCGTCATTTATCAAATTTGAAAATGTTTTTTAGTTAAAATACATATATTTCATGACCGCCCCTTAGGTCGGGTGGTTAGCTAACCTAACTACGCATCAATGGGGCTCGGCTTCGATTCCCACCAGGGACAAACATCTGTGTGATGAGAATACATGTTTATATTTCTCGGTTTAGGTGTTTATTAAATCGTTGAGTGACACACATATAACAAGAAAATAATTTGCTTGCAGGATTAGATTAATTCGTGTAATTTGTCCAGCGATATTTATTTTATTTATTTATTGTAAGCGTACGCAATCTCACATAACAGGTAATATATACTAAATAAATCCAAATCCACTATGTGCCCGCCACACTGATTCGTTGAAATCATCTTTTGGAAGCAGATTGCATTATAATTTTATGTACAAATTTATTAGCAAGTTTGCCGTAAATTTGATCACTTTGGATCAAATCTTGATGTTAGTTATTATTAAAATTTGTGGAATAAATTACCATCAAATTTATTTTCTATCGCATTTCTATCGCTTATTAAAAATAATATTCTTTGTTTCAGTGATTCTTGTTGTCTTGAATTTATCTTTTGATTACAGAAGTAAGAAAAAAGGGCAACCAAAGCACGTTCGGTTTTAATAAGACTTCAAATTGAGCACCTAAAGTGAAATCTAAGATTAGCGAATAGTAGATAGACACCAGAATAGACATAAGCACTAGTTCATCAATTTTATTACTGGGAATTTGGCGGCCGCAAAATTGTGATGCATATTGACCCGCGAAGTATTCGAAGCAAGTCGATAACTTCTGGTGTCTTCATTGAAGTCACGTTTTCATCGTTCACCTGCAAATAAATAACAAGTTTTTTACTGAAATTAAGTTCACAAAAGCTTACACATACCACTAACATCGAGACCCTCATAATCAAATGGTGGCATTCTGCAATGTCTTAATCGTTTTTGGTACTATCGCCTTATATCTTCCTGTCGCAATAGCGTCTAATATGCTTGCTTGTTACTATGGTGTTCAGGTGACTATAAGATAGCCGATAAACTTATGCATTTGGCATTCCGTCGCTGCCACAGAATAATAACCTGTGGGTCCAATTGAAAGTTAGATGTATGTGTGACAATTAGACAGGGGCAGATAATGGGGGGGGGGGGATCATGACCCCCATGACCCCCCTCTAGGCAGGAGTCTAGGTATGGATTTATTATTGCAAACAAGTAAACCTATCTTGACTGAACCTCAACTATGTGACCCCCTATGATCCGAAGTCTGGATCCACTTGAAATGATGCAAATGGATGCAATTGAAATTAGCTCATATTGACACAGAGTCAAAGCGATAAGACGAGTCGTGTCTTTAAACTTTAAAGTATGCTCAGCAATATTTCCATTACGTAAGGTACAAGTTTGTGTTATAAAAATACAAAAGACGCGAGATGCCGCGCATCGGCGCTTTGTTTGAAACCAGTAAATTGCATAAAACATATTATGGGTTTTCACCATCTGCCGTTCTGTCATGCAAGTCGCAGAAGGTGACCGACACTATCATATTGACTACTAGGTGGTAGAAGTTTTGCAATGTCTCGCCCGTGTTTGGTACCACCGCCTTATCTATTCCTGCCGCAATAGCGTTAATGCTTGTCACTGTCGTGTTCCGGTTTGTAGGGTAGGCTAACCGGTAGACTTATGTATGTGGTGTCGCCATTTCGCCACACAGATAGCAACGCGAGATTAATATATTTGATAACTTTAACGATGGTTTCTTTTTATATCAGGAGAACCATCTGCATGTTTGCTAATTACATAAAAAAAAGGATCAAAACATCTGGTCGTCCGTACGGTGTGTGTGCGTGTATGTTTATATGTGCTTGCGCCAGGGCATCAAATCAGTTTAAAAATTGGTATATCCATATATAAACCGGTTTACAGATTCAAACCCTTAACACAGAGAAACTCGTGTTTTTAGGTTAACGTATAGTCAAACATTTACTTAATGTACCTTATATGCTTGCGCTGATTTAGGTTTGTAAATGAACCGCGCTGGTCTCGGGCTTCTTTGAAGAATAGGCCAATTGCCGTTCTGCCAGGCAGGTCGAAAAAGTCGGCCGATTGTCTATGTGAGTCATTACCATCGTGGCCCAAGGTGGTAGAGTTCTGCATTGTCTCACCCGGTTCTCGTACCACCGCCTTTCCTATTCCTGCTGCAATAGCGCCAGAGCTTGTCACTGTCGTGTTCCGGTGTGGAGAGTAAGGTAGTCGGTATACTTATGCATGCGGCATTAGTCCTCGCCACAAGATAGCAACGCACCATTAACAAACTTTGGTGTCTACAGGCGATGGTTGACTCTTTTTTTGATGGTTGATGGTTGCTGCTTGTTTGCTAGGTCAATATATATAAAAAGGAGCGGTTAATAAGCGTGGAGTGTGTCGGGCACCTGCAGGATGACGTCCCCGCGGCGCAGGCGGCCGTCGCGCGCCGCCACGCTGTCGCTGTACACGGCCGAGATGTAGCTCTGCCCCGACTCGGGGTGGCTCTGCACGCTGAACCCCAGCCGGCTGTTCCACCCGCGGTTCAGCTCCACTGTCATTATCTGCAACATCATTAAATATCTAATACCTTTAAACGAGCAATTTTTGTAAGTATATATATATATATATATATATATATATATATATATATATATATATATATATATATATATATATATATATATATATATATATATATATATATATATATATATATATATATATATATATATATATATATATATATGACGGCGTCCGCGTCATCAAATGCAAGAATATTGTAAACAACGGGTGTACGCCTGAGCCACCGAGCGCATTGTTCGATATCCCTACTACTCAAATTGTTTTGCTACCTGTATAAAAGGCTCTGAGCGCCCCCCGTTCGGGCAGTCTAGGCTCTGGCGTGGCTCGGTACACTTGTTGTATCTTGCTAGTAGCTTATCCTTGACTCTCGGATAATTAATTTGTGCAAACAAGTTAATTATTATTGTCAACTATAAATTAGTCGCAGTACAATTTATAATTGACTATCTATTGCTTAAATTATGACTTATTTGTAGTAAGGAATAATTATGATTTACTTTGTTAATGAGAACTAGTAATTAATAATGGAAAGTTGATCAAAATATAAAGATCTGTTATATCACCACATCCGCATTTTATTTATCGTATCTGACCCATTTCCTACATCAGAATTGGGATCGGATTCACTCCCACTTCAGCACCAAACTATTTCGGTTAATTATGTAGAACAGTAAAATGTCTCTTTTCGCTTGTGGTGTGGAAACTATTCTTTGAAAAATAGTAGAAAATATTAATTCACGTTCTGTAACTCCCATTAAATTGATACACTTTGATTCTGATGAAGCAGACGATATGACTAACTGGTATCTTCCTCCTTGCTTCGTATTCTTCATTACTGAGGGTCGTAACCTCCTCATTAGATCGTTTTTGGTAGCACAATATTACGCCATGCATTGGACTCTATCTTCAGCGGCGTGCAGAGCATCATAAAACTTTTTAGACATGAGATTGGTGCAAACCTGGTCTGACCATCGCATAGGAGTACGACCACGTGGTCTTTTATCTTCTACTTTTCCGGTCACGATTAGCTTTTCAAGATTGTCTCCTTGCTTTTTAGAGATGTGGCCGAAGTATTATAGAATTCTTTGAAGGCACGTAGCAGACAGTCTGATCTTTACTCCAAGTTGTTTTAGTATGAAGGCGTTGGTCCCGTATGCTGTCCAAGGGATACGTAACATTTTCCTCCAGCACCACATTTCAAACGCATCAATGCGACGTCTGTCTGCAGCTCTTAGTGTCCATGACTCTGCGTCGTACGTCAATATGGAGAACACCAGCGTACAAACCAGCCTCTGATTTGTTTTTAATGAGATGCTTCTCTGTCGTTCGAAAGACACTTAATCTGTCTCATAGCATTTTTGTGGTGTACCTTACTAGATGGTGTGCCTTAAGTAAAATTATTATAGAAAAGAAACAATTAGACGGGGTTGATCAAATCATTGTACCTACTTACTCACTTAAGAGTCATGCCGTTACCTACTTCACAAACTGCTGTCTTGGCAAACTATATTCTTTTAGACGTAGATATGAACCGATTTAAGAGCACCACTGCATTTCGAGGAAGTTGAAATTTTTGTGATAGAATTGAACATCGTGACAACGATTGTCGTGATAAACGGAAACTTATCTCAAATAATTTTTGCTTGCAGCGAAAGCAGGTCATCTACCACTATCTCTGGTGGCGTGTCCAGTGGCCGACCACCAGTGGTCTGCTATGTATGTTGTGACCCCGGCCCAGCCACAAAGCTTCCATTTGTCTGATGCGCTACAAGAAGAAAGAAGTTGCCACTTCGAGTTCCGAAAAAGAGAAAACCAGTCAACATCTGTTCCAGAGCGTTACATGGTGTATTACACTAAGTAGAATTTAATTATCTTTTATATTTGAGTCTGGTTTAGAATGTAACCATATCAAACAAATCTGTTGTGATTCCTTTGTAAGAGAACGGTTTTATGAACAAGAATCTCTAAATAGTCGCTTGTTTTGATGTAGTTTCCACTGAACAAATCAAATGCTTAACCACAAGGCAAAATTTAAATTTGGAGGTAAACACAATCCTGCTCAGTTTCAAAATCTGCTAGTGAGAGTATGGTAAATACTGACCTTGTAGTTAAAGATAGAGAGTGCTTGGTAGATATTTTTAAAAACAATTGACAACCAGTTGAATTAAAACCGTCGGGCTTAAATTCATCGAGCTGAAATCGAATTAGTTGACCCTTTGAAGATGGTTAATAAGCAATCTTAAAGTTTATTACCAACTAAACTCAAACTAATATTTAAAAAAAAAGAAAACAATACAGATTTACATCTTCTTGCGACAGGCACATATAGAGCTAACAGTCGGTCCAAATATGTGATGCGAATCTTGTAGAGTTTAATAATGATAGTGCAGTATAATTCTCTGACAAATCATGGCAAAAGCGGTTAGGTAATATTTAACACGCACTCAGCAGCATTAGGTTTGACATTCGGCAACTAACAAAAACTCGCGAAAGTATCTACAAGCTTTGAAAAAAAAATCAGCCCAATCGGACATTTTATGGTTGAGTAGAAGTAATGAAAGGTTAAACCTTTTAGTGTAGGTGACTTTGTCTTTGTTAGGAATGTAGAACGACACTAAACGAAAATTATTGTTGACTCAAAATATAAGGGCTCCTTAAAAGTTACCGCAATTTTAGAAAACAAGTGCGCCCATGATAGCCTCTGCGAAGTTCCCCATATTCCTGTAGGGTTTCTTGAGGTACCTATATGAAAATTATAACAAGGATGACGTGACGGCGTATACTCATGATAATGATCTTGTTCATAAAACTGGTCCAAACAATATTGATAGAAATGCAGTGTATATTGTAAATAGTTATAACAGTCAGAGTTTTTAATATCTACCTGCGAAGGAGATTCTCTAATCTTGTAATAACTAATGCCACTATTCATGAGGCTACATCATCAGCAAAAAAAATATGATATTAAGTAAACGAAAAAAAAAATGTAGTAAAATGATGATAAAATATCACTAAAAATGTAAGTAAAAAAAAAAAAAAGAAGCGAAGAAAAAAAATAATTAAAGGAAATGGGAGTCTTATAAAACTATGAAAAGAAATCAATGGAAAAAAAATATAAAAGAAGTAATTTAACAAAAAATTTAGGATTGACAAAAGATGCAGGATTGACAAAAGATGCAGGATTGACAAAAGATGCAGGATTGACAAAAGATGCAGCATTGACAAAAGATGCAGGATTGACACAAAAAATGTAGGATTGACACAAAAAATGTAGGATTGACACAAAAAATGTAGGATTGACACAAAAAATGTAGGATTGACAAAAAATGTAGGAAGATTAGAGTCATTGAAGGGAGTGTCCGGTCCAATGACTCGGCTAAAGGGGTTCATTCCGGTCTAGCCTTTTGGCTACAGGGATTGCAACCCGGTCTAGCACTGTCAGCTAAAGGGATTTCCGGTCTAGCATTAGCTAAAGGGATTTCCGGTCTAGCACTGTCAGCTAAAGGGATTTCCGGTCTAGCACTGTCAGCTAAAGGGATTTCCGGTCTAGCATTAGCTATAGGGATTTCCGGTCTAGCACTGTTTGCTAAAGGGATTTCCGGTCTAGCACTCTCAGCTAAAGGGATCTCCGGTCTAGCATTAGCTACAGGGATTTCCGGTCTAGCACTCTCAGTTAAAGGGATTTCCGGTCTAGCACATTAGCTAAAGGGGTTTCCGGCCTAGCACACTCCAGTCTCCGGTTTTGAACTGATGAGAGGGAGCTTAGTAAACTCCAGTCTCCGGTTCTAACTGATGAGAGGGAGCTTAGTGCACTCCAGTCTCCGGTTTTTAACTGATGAGAGGGAGCTTAATACACTCCAGTCTCCGGTTTTTAACTGATGAGAGGGAGGTTAGTACAATCCAGTCTCCGGTATTTTTAATTGATGAGAGGGATTCCTAGCTTAGTAGAATCCAGTCTCCGGTTTCAAAACAGACGAGAGAGTTTAATAGTTGTAGTTGCTGAAGGGGTTGCCGGACCAGCACACTATTGTAACATTTCGCTAAAGATCACGCTAATTATAAAGTTGTAAAAAAAAAATAAGATTACGTTTAGTTTTCTAAAAGATATGTCAAGATGAACGAGGCGTTCCTTGTCCTCGGATGTATAAAGATGCGCACACGAGGACGTGTGCATGTCAGTATGGCCGTGACGGCGTCCGCGTCATCAAATGCAAGAATATTGTAAACAACGGGTGTACGCCTGAGCCACCGAGCGCATTGTTCGATATCCCTACTACTCAAATTGTTTTGCTACCTGTATAAAAGGCTCTGAGCGCCCCCCGTTCGGGCAGTCTAGGCTCTGGCGTGGCTCGGTACACTTGTTGTATCTTGCTAGTAGCTTATCCTTGACTCTCGGATAATTAATTTGTGCAAACAAGTTAATTATTATTGTCAACTATAAATTAGTCGCAGTACAATTTATAATTGACTATCTATTGCTTAAATTATGACTTATTTGTAGTAAGGAATAATTATGATTTACTTTGTTAATGAGAACTAGTAATTAATAATGGAAAGTTGATCAAAATATAAAGATCTGTTATATCACCACATCCGCATTTTATTTATCGTATCTGACCCATTTCCTACATATATATATATATATATATATATATATATATATATATATATATATATATATATATATATCTCTCTCTCTCTCTCGGAACGGCTCCAACGATTTTCATGAAAGTCCAAGAAAAGCTCGGTTCCTAAGATATAGGTATGTGAAAAACCGAGCAAAGCTCGGTCAACCAGATATTTTGTATTAAAGCACTCACCCCGTGCTAGGGAAAACTTGAAAAACTTGATTTCTCGTGTTTCTAACTATATTTATGTTATAGCAAACACGAGAGTACTGATCCAAATTATAAATGTGAATTTCATCTGTAACGATGAACTCATTTAACTAGTTATACGTATGTATATCTAGTGATCAGTAAAATCGACGCAATCGATCACGTAGCAAGAAGAATTTCGCCACTTTGAACTAGTCGATACTGGCTCAGTTGGTTAGGGCATCCGGCTTCAGGGAAGAATACCCCACATTATGGCTTTCACGAGAAAATAATTGATATCACCACTGTACATGTAGAGTAGCTACCCTAAAAAATTATTTTCTAGATTTTTACTAAGGATCTCTGAGCTAGACTGCAGACAGAGAGAGATAACAAAAACTATAAGGGTTCCTAGTTTACTTCAGAACCCTAAAAAGATAAAATGTTACTGACGTGGACTGTTTGTTGAAGATCTCTTTCATTAGTCTAAAACCAGACCTGTCTTAATGAAGAAAATGCTAGCTGGACCAGTATTGTTACTGAGATTTCATGATATACGATATAAAAAGCATTAGAGAAGTCAATTAAAACTAAAATTTTCAATATATTCATAATAATAATTCTACACTTTCCATCATCGGCATTTGGTGAAATTCCATTATTATTAGACACTATAAGTATTTTACTTGTACTTAAATTTAACTTAAAAGCACATATTTTTAATAACTTAAAATATCTTTAAAGTGTACATATACACTTTGAAGATGCTTTAAAATATGAAACCGGTCGAGTAATATATTAAAAATATATGTTTAAAAGTGAAATTTAAGATAAATGACGCTTTTTTTCGTAAAACGCTATGAAGGGATTGTCTTTGTTTTCAAAAACCGTTATCAAAAATTATATTCTTTGTGCACTCTGTTGTGCACTAAATCAAGACACTCTTGCAAAAACTGTAATATCCTTCGAATAATCTGCTCACATTATTACGATATTGCTCTGGAAAAAAATTTGAAAACATGAAGTTTTCGTTGCGAATCGAATACACGCTCTAAGTAAAAGTGCAATAGTAATAGAGTCTAATAAAATCGTCAACCTTGATTCTTGCGTTATTTACGGAACGTAATATTAGGGGAGCCCATGAGGGGATTTTTGCATTTACTCCAGCGCGTCAAATTAAGATAGGGGGGTACCTCGCATACTGTTGAGGCTCGCCACCAAATATAAGCCTTTTATATACAGGCGGGTAACTATGATAGAACAAAAAACAGAATTCCAATAGCTTCGGCTTGTAGAAATTGTCAGATTATATTTTTTTCGTTATTCTTACATTATTTCCTATATAATAAAATATAAGACAGACGCGCTCGAGAATGTCAAAATAACGTTTCCTTTGAAACTTTGTGAACGTCCCACTCCCTTACGCTACACTTAAATCGGCAGATTTTCTAAATTTTGATTGGCAATTAACCCACCATACCTTAATCTGACGCGATTTAGAGTTTCAGTGTCGTTTTTTTTAAAAAAAATTTTATGTGGATTTTTTCCCCACCATTGAAATGAAAAATATTATGTAACATTTTATTTTTCCTATAATTTAGACTACAAAATCCAATAGGTCCCTTGGATGCTTGAGCAACTACCCATTTAGCATCTTGGGCTCCCCTACGTAAATCCAAGTCTTTAATAACTTCTTTTTGAAATATCTTTAAATTGTGAAAATGTTCATAATAGCCAAAACTACGAAACACGCACATAAATGAAAATATTATGCAAATGGTCTCATTCGAGAATTTGAAGTTGAAATATTAACCTAACTTGTTTATATTATAGGAATGTAAACAAGAAGACGGCTCTCCTGATAAAAATAACCGTAGCCTAAGCACTCTGAATATATCAGTAATGCATTGTTAGTCGTATGGCGGATATGTAAGGCTATATGCGCAAGGTATACTTGTAATTAAATTATATTGTCATTAATAACATGCATTTACTTACTTTCGCATTACAATAAGGAGATAGCTGTTATGTGAGAAGTAATCACCTGAAGCCGCGGGTAATATTTTTATAAATACAAAAATGTTAATGATGCGTTAGTTATAGCGCGGCAGGAATGTAAAAATCACAATTCCATAGGTATATAATTGAACAGTAGCCCTATAATGTCGAGTATGTATTTAATGAAGATTTATTTACCGTTGGTTCAGTGCTGTGAGTCTGTTGTGCTGGCTCTGGATCAACGTTCTCCTTGTGGTCCGTTTCGTCGTTACATGGAGGCTCTTCCGTCACAAACGGTTTCACCTTCCGCTCGTTATCTGGTGACAACGCGACACCTTTCCATTTTTTTAAACAGTTACCTGTAATTGAATTTCTTATTTTGTTAGATTGGAAAATCAGTTGGAATACTGCGAATCGGACACACACAATTAGATTTTCATGCAATATTTAAATGTTTATTGCTATCAACGTTTATTAAAATCAAATGAAAAAATCTTTTTTTATGGAAATCTCCTTTCATGTACTTTATACTTTTTACGTCGGCACTGGTTGAAACTGCATCATATTGATTTTCTAAAATAAGCTCTTGTATTGCTTAACCACCACTCAAGACGCATCGAAGAATACATAGCAATCCCTACACAACCATCCTCAGAAAATGATGAACAAATAAAAGAAAAAAATAAAACGCATCTCCTAAGCCAAGCTCAAATCAGCCAGTCATCGTACATGATCACGGCCACAACGCCCTAGAAAAATAAAAAAGTTTCACAACAAAAATATATTGCCTATTGTATCTACAACTCGGATCCCTATCATCATATGAAATACTTTTTGAAATAATACAAACACTGAAAAAAGTGAAGTTTGACATTTAAGATGTTTCAGAAATTAGACAACTTGGAAACAAAACAGAAGACTATGGAGCTCAAATGATTTGCTACACTGGTTAAACCACCGAGTGTCATTGCGTAGTTTTCTATGTTAAGAAACCTTGGGCAGATGAATACAGAATAGTGAAAATAGTTGATACGGAATTTAAAAGGCACGAAAAAATAATGATTGAACTTGTCTTAGTTCATAGTTTTATTGAACACTTTTTTTAGAAAACACCTAGACGAAAATTTTGCAATCAACAAATTATCAATATAAAAACGAAATTGATTTTGTACTATTTAATTAACTTTAGTCAGTTCAAACCCTAGAAATATTAAGTGTAAATAAACCAATTCGACCAAAAACTAGGTACACTCTAGTACTAACCAAACAAAAGTGCAAAAGTGTAGAGCAAATTAACACTAATAAGACAAGAAAAACTTAAGTAAATAAGATAGAAATATAACAATATCAAGAAAAGCTGCAAAAACACGTTCAAAACTAAATGGAACAATAAGACATACAGACATTATTAAAAACTGCTACGATCAAAAGTCAATTCTATTTATACAATTATAAAGCAAATTCAGAGTCAAAAATAATAAAACGCTCTAATGCTGTCATAGGAATATCAAAACAAAGGCAACAAATTCAAAAAACAAAATATTAAACAAGAGCTGTGAAAAACGAGCTAAAGGCATTAATATTCAAACAAAACGAGCTAATGGTAAATATATTAGAATCAACTATCAGAACCACAGAAAAATCATTTTACAAAATCACGTAGAAACTACTTGTAGCTTAATAAAGCTCGCAAAGATTTACAAATTCATGTCTTTGATTTGGATCGATGGCCTAAACAACTTTGAAGAAACATGTCAAAACAGAAATTATAACTGACAGTTATTATAAAACTCAGTAAGTACTCAGATATTCCAATAGCGCTAAATATAGTTTATCGAACGGCAGAAGAAATACCAGGTATAAGCTCCACCTCTACCTCTAGTATAAAAAAAACACAGATATTAAGCAACATCAAGAACAGATTTTTAGGGACAATAGTTGTACATACTTTGTAAAAACATTAGCAAACAAGTAGTTAGTACACCAATAGATACCCAAAATGATGTGTTTCTTCATATATTTATAAAAAATATCTTCACGCCCGTATCCCCGAAGAAGTAGGTAGAGTTTCAAAAAGTGTACCCACGATTAGTCGAAGATACTTAGTCCCACAATGTCATAGGTGGCCGGCCTATTGCCAATTGGTCACTTTTCTAACCCCGGGCAACGTTGTTTTAGTCAGAAAACTGAAAAAAAAACACACTTTGGATTTGCCCGACCCACGAATCGAACCCAGAACCCCATATGGTCAACTCCAATACCAGATCACTAGTCATTCATATATTTATGTTTTAAAGTAATCAAAACTGATGCATTCTATTTCACTCTTGTTTTCCATCAGAATAGCGTACCAAATTTTGAAACAAAGTTCCTTATCGCACGGTACGGACTACACGGATGGGGGCTAGGCAAAAAAAGTGTAAGAATTTTCTGACAAAAGTTTCGGTCACGAGTCATTCTTAAGTGTAGACGATTTAAATATATGAAACATCCGAGTGTAACACGACATTCACGTATCTTTTATTTTGTGCTTGCTAATCAGACCTTAACCTTGTGATTGTACAAAATGGCAGACGGGATAAGATAAAGCAAGAAGGACGGAAAACCCAGAAAATAATTTCATATAAAATCACAACGCTCTGCTGGACTGGACTCGACGATATCGAACTGTACTGATTTGTCTTATACGAACGTACTGAAGGACTGCAATTAGTTTATCCGTTATGTATGTGTGTTTAGTTTATTCTTATGTTAAATGTTATATTTGTAACTATTTGTTAACGTCAAATCGTAATCATAATTGCTAAGAGAATCCTTACCATCCTCTTTGTGTCCATCCGAAGCGCTGTCACTCGTCGAACTATGTAATACCGCACTCTGATATGCGGGATTTGAATGCTTGAATCGCTCGTCACTGGATAGGTCTACTGGCATTGAAACTGGCTCGTCTGAATCTACTGGGAATGCTGGCTCACTTAGTTTATGATTTAAATCTTCTTGGTATAAATTTGGCGCGTCTAATGCATCATTGTCCAAATTATTCAGCTCGAAGCCATGCGGAGGAACTATAAGAATATTACAACGATAATTACTGTCGTGTTATTTTATTTGTGACGGCATGTTAAAACTTAAATTTTGAATCGATATACCTAACCTATATATATGTATATTAAAAGTTACAAACTATTCCGAATTATAAACTAATTAACTACATAACATTGTTTTAAATTAATAAGACTGTCATCATGGTTTTTTACATTTTAAATCTAATAAATATGTATAATAAAATAACAAAAATGTTAATACTTATGTAACAAAATACTTAAATAACAAAAATGTTAATATTTCCAATCTTCACTTTGGTTTTGAGGTTACAACTATATCATAAAAAAATAAAATAGGATACGAGCATGGACTTGTGCAAAAGCATAACACAATGCGTAAATAATTATTACTATTAAATAATTAAAATTATATACATTCGTGTGTTGTACAAATTTGTCTGCATGAGTTATTTTTATCAAATTGATTATTTTATTATAGATATTTATTTATATAGTGTCTTTGTTACTATATGTAATTAGTATCTAACAGGCACAGGGTATTAATAATTTTGTAATTAATATATAATGTCGCTAATTAATTTTGAAATTCAATACATAAACGGCATCTCAGTAATGTCGAAGTTATTATTTTAATATATTTATAAAAATACTGTTTTATAAAGTTTCCAAGGGTCAAAAAACTATCTAGGTATGTCTCATATCTAGTAAAATCTTTTTCTCCATATTATATAAGAAATTCTCTCACACAATATTGTTCGTAATTTCACCACCGCCGTTGTCGTCTGAATATTTTAATGACTATTAAACTTTGGCCTATACGCCGAAAGCCGCAACCTCAAATAAATACAGTTTTTTACTTGAGTTTTATTTTAGTTGATTTTTTTAAGAAATCTGTTATTATTTCTCTTTTTATATAGAAATTGATTTTTCAGATAATGACCAACAACTACTTTAACATTTTAAAAGGATTTAAGAGCATTTAAATAAAAAATATGTGAATACGTACACATATAATTTGCCCAATTTTTTTTATATTTTAATAGAACTTAATAAATTTTGAATATTATATTTTAAAAGTTTCAAGTTAAAAGACCGATTTTTTTCCTTCAGTTTCTTACCAACATTTAATAATAACTTTAATGAGGTATTCTCGACATATTTTAAAAATTTTACATACTTTAGAAAAATGCAACTGATTGTTATATATTTTATTATGTACGTACACTTTATTACGTTTCCTAAACATATGGTTACGTAGGTACATTTATAATTTTTTTTAGAACAATTGCGGACATATTTGTAAATTTATTCAGTTCACCTTAGATTTTTTGGAAATTAAATAAAAAAATATTTAAAAAATATCGAATGTATTATTTTTAAACTAAGTTAAAATGGGATTGTATGCAAGCTGAAAACTTAAAGAATGTCGAATACGAATATAATTTTATAGACACTAAATTATTCTTTTAAAATACAAAATATTGTGTGTACCTACTTGGTATTAAATTAATGTTAACATTATTATAAATTCTATGAATTAAAGTATTGATAATAAAAGCATTACTTGCTGTGATGAAACTAGATTTTAGCGATTAATTTTATTATGTCAAATAGTTTCTATTTCATACGTAAATGCATAATACGTCGATTTCATTCGTTGTTATATCATATTGGAAGCGTGGTTCATGGTGTGAGATCATTGTGTGAAGGTAAACAATGTTATTGGTGCTTTACTACTACACGTTTTCAAGGATCGGAAGAGTTGAAGAATCCTTCAGACTGTCCAATTGCTGCTTGGATTGGTAGGGATGTCAATATATTTACGAATCAAAACTGAGTGAAGATTTTAATATTTGTTCCCAAATTTATTCTTTTTACAAATCAAATGAAAATGCTACCCATATATCTCTCATGTCACAAAAATGACAAATAATTCCCACTATCCCAATAGTTATGACATACAAGGCAAAATAAAACTAGTGATATTCTTTATAAGAGGCAGTATTTTGTCAATTACGAATTCTTACTTTAATGAAGAAGTTTCTGTAGGGATTTCTTTTGCATTATTTATATAATGCCGCAGCTATTAATCACCTATACCAATCGTATTCCCCATGTTGGATCCGTGCTCCTTTGAAGAATAGACCAACTGCCGTTCTGCCAGGCAGGTCGTAAAAGGCGACCGATTGGATACGCGAGTCACTACCATCGAGGCAAATAGGTGGTAGAATTCTGTATTGTCTCGCCCGGGTTAGGTACCACCGCCTTACCTATTCTTGTTCCAATAGCGTCAGAGCTTGTCGCTGTCGTGTTCCGGTTTGGAAGGTAAGGTAGCCGGTAAACTTATGCATGTGGCATTAGACCTCAGCACAAGATAGCAATGCACCATTAACATCTTTGGTATCTATAGGCAACGGTTGACTTTTTCCATCAGGAGACCCATCTGCTTGTTTGCTATCTTGTGAATCTTTTGATATAAAAAAATCGATTATTATTGTTTAATACAAATAAAAATGATATAAGGTAAAATCTAGTAAATTACCGCGGAACAATGTTATTGGACTTCGACAAAAAAAGATAATTATTACTATACCATAATTAGTGGGATTCAGTGGCGCATCCATAGGTACTAAGATAACATCATTCAACCCGGGAAATTGTACTACTCATTCCGCTCTATGATTATCACGAAGGTCAAGGATCAAACAAATGTAAATTAATAAATAATTAGTCATTTTCAAATTATGAGTATACTATAAATGATTTTATCGTTAAACTGAGATCACTTTGGTCTGTATAATGAATAGAATAGAATAAGTTTTTAATCAAAATAAGTATTGCATGATACACTTTTTGAATGTAAGTAATGTAAAAATGTAGAATTAAAGTCTATCTTCCATCAGTTTCGATATAAATATAGAGAATAACTACAATGGGCGTGTTAATGCTGCATCAAGGCTATATATCGTGAGCAAGGATAAATAAATTGCGTGAGCCGACAGTCTCACCTGTCAGGCTTAGCTTTTGTTTTCTACAAGAAGGCGGTGCCGTAGGGCTGGTAAGCACTAGAGTGCGTTGCCGCTTCGTTTCTGGGACGGCTTTTATTTCAATTGCGAAGTCGTTAGCTTGAGCAGGTGTTGCTTGCTCCGTAGCTGCGGAAGCTGACGTCTTTTCTTTGCTCATCAGTTGGTCACTTGTTTTCAGTTCGACGAAAGATTCAGTAGTGTGAGCATTTACTCCTGAATATTTGAAGCTCGGTGATTTTAAATTGTCTGTGTCAAGCTCAATGTTGTAACTTGGAATATCTGTGTAGAAAATCTACTAACTTAGGACATTTTATCAACATTGTAGGTATTGTGTGAAGTGTAAATTGTATTCATTGCTAAATGAAATAGGAAAATAATTTACTATTAAACAACTAATTTTATCTACAAATAAAGCTAACACTGTAACCAAGTGTTTTTGCTAGAGTTGACGCTAGAGGAATACATACAGAGTAAGGGATTAATATTTCCAAAGCCTGTGACTTTTTACAAGCTAATGGAAATTCCATAGATTTTTATTCTGTTAGCGTTGATGCTAGTAACACACTTGGCAAATTCAACTTTTTAAAGTCTAGTAAATGAAACTAGTATCATTTTAAATTTCTGTCAAATACAATCGACATAAGACAAAAAGTTGAATGTCTTTTAACGTTAAGAGCGATTGATACTAGTTTAATTAGACTATAATTCAGTAGTAGGTAGCATTTTGTAAAATAATAAGTCTGATTACTTATAGCGACAAAATTAAACTTAACTAATTAAAAAAATATAATATGAATCTAAGGATTCGATACGTAAAGTATTTTTGACAATCTTTTTTATTTTTATTTTGAACATAAAGCTTTAGCTTTTAATTACATAACCAATTTCAATATTATTCCTTTTTATGCAGCAGTTATTTAAAGTATCTTCACGCCCATATCCCCGAAAGGGTAGGCAGAGGTACAACAAGTGCACCCACGATTAGCCGAAGATACTTGGTCCCATAATGTGATAGGTGGCAAGCCTATCGCCAACCGGGCACTTTCCAATCCCGGGCAATGTTGTTTTTATCAGAAAACTGAAAAAACACATATATTTCATAAATAATTAATAATTACGTAACTACAATAGAGGTAAGAGTAAGATTTTGCTCCTTGTCTTAACCATGAAGCTGTATTATGTCTGGAGGCAAGTGGCAACACTTCGAACACCTACATAAAACACAACTTTTAATACTGCTGTCATCTTCCGAGATCTTACCCTCTCTTTCTAACATAGCTGTATAAAAAGAGAAGGCGAGACTTCATAGAATGAGATGTAACGTAGGTATTTGTTTCAAATGATTATTACGACTGCCAGTTTCATCTTTACTTAATACTTCATGATCTTAACCCCCCGTAATAGGCACTTACATAATATCTGTATCAGGCAGTGATATTAGGCTATTCAGCCTATTTAACCAATTTCTTAAAGTTTAAAATTCCAAAAAATCTTATCATCTTTAATAAAACTGTTCGAAGTTTAATATATATATTTTTTTCAAATGTTTAATATAGAAATATTGATAGTATCAAAAATACATTACATACAAAATTCTCTAAATATATTTAAACACCGAAAGGTTCAATTTACAAAGCGCTTGTATTAATGCATAAATAATAAATATACATATGAATTTTATCACTGTTGGAAAATTTATACGCTCTGTGGTTTTTGCTGTTGCAATTTATTCTGATTTATTTCTAGACGAATATGTTTTGTACCAGAAATATTTTTTACATTTAGTTAGGTAGACCTCATTTATATATGTTAAGAAGAATATAATTAATAGCATATGTGTGTATTATACATAATACAATTATAAAAAATATGTCAATTTTTATTTAAATATAAAGTTGGGATATGTACTTACATATAGGCATGATTTATGCAGATACTTATAGCAATATGAATTAAACAAAACCACAGAAAGTTTTTTAAGCACTGCGTATAATTTATATTATGTCACGCGGTGAAATTGCAACTAATATACTGATCAAATCTTGTCGATTTTATTTGTATACGAACTACCATCAAATAACATCGAATTAACTCGATTTGTTACGTTTGAAGAACTTGAAACACTGAATACAATGGACATGTGAATTTATTTCATAATTAATTTAACTTATTGTTTTTGTAGCTACAATGGTCAATAAATAAATAAGTTGATTATACAGAACGTAATATTAAAGTTCATTGTAATAAATTATGCCAGTTTTATGACCTCGCCATATATGGAGTGAAAAGGATAATGTGGAGTGGAAGCAAAAAATGCAGACCATGGCAAAGTTTCGTTAGCACAATTCTATCAAACGCTCCTTTCAAATCCACAAAACCGCAGAAAACCTTAGGGCCTACGGCCAGATGGTTTTTTAAGATGTTGCGAAGTATAAGGTGTTCCATACAAGCAATCATCTATTCCACAAATTAGCCAAGGCTCTTCCAGCTATATCGCAGTCTTGTCATTTCTTTTACTTATCACATTTTCAAGTACTCAAACTATTGCACATAAAGTTAGAGCCTATAAATTTTTCAATATAATTTTTTGTACTTTTAATGACAGCATAAGCAGATCAGCCACCCAATTTACGTAACAAAACGTCAATAGAGTTGAACCGCTTAGAGTTCTTACAAACAAAAATGCGATAGAATGTCGGGGCATAATGTGTAAGAGCCCTAAACGTTTCCTCTCAACTAATTTTATTGTTACGTGAATCGGGCCCCAGTGTCCCTATTCATGTAACTTCAATAAAATCGAAGCGTTTAGGGCTCTTACAAACACGAACACGATACAACGTCACACTGTGCTACAAAGTGTCATAATTTGTAAAAAGTGTGTAAGAGCCCTAAACGCTTTGATTTGTAAAGTTTGTTATGTGAATAGGGCCACTGTTGGGTGGTGTACAAGTAGTCGGTTACCATTTGGCTGTTCGTAGTGGTTGTTGTCCTTGGTGAGGCGGCGGCACTTGCGCGGGGAGAGGCACGGCGAGCGCGGCGCGTCCCCCGCCTCCGGGGTCAGCCGCCGCGCCGCCAGGTCGCACAGCATCGACACCGCTTCAGCTCTGGTGACAAATAAATATTGCTGGACAAATTACAGGAATGGACAAACCCCAAAAGTAAACAAATAATAATCATATTCGTGTTAGTCAACTATACTAATACTTAGAAATACATAATAGACCGTGGTCCAAGGAACATTTTTATTTTTGACTAGCTGTTGCCAGCGACTTCGTCCGCGCGGACTTCGTTTACTCCGAACAGCACCTGGCCGCTAGGTGATAGCATGATAATATGTAGCCTATATGTTGGCCTGACCTGTTAGTAATATTCATGCAAAATTTGAAGTAAATCCATGCAGTACTTTTTGAGTTTACCCCGGACATACATACAGACAAACAGATAAACAGATAAACAGACAAACAGACAAAAATTCTAAAAACTACATTTTTGGCTTCGATATCGATTGTAGATCACGCCCCAAGTATTCTTTTAAAAAAATATTCAATGTACAGTTTTGACTTTCCTACGATTTTATTATATGTATAGATTAATAACGAGCTGAATTTTTGAACAGCTTCGTATTGACGAGACAACCATTTTTTCTCCTTTCGAAAAATCTCGGATCGGGTAACTAACACAGTTAGGGTGCTTCAAACATGTTAATTTGATATAGGAAAAATATTGATTAATAATTAGTTTTTTTTTTACTTTAAACGCTTGATTACTTTATTACAAATACGAAAAACTTTGGTGCTACACATTGGATGGGTTTTCTGACGGTTGCTCCACTTAAAAGATATCGAAGTAATTTTTTTTATATCATAAGATAGCAAACAAGCAGATGGGTCTCCTGATGGAAAGAGTCAACCATCGCCTATAGACACCGAAGGTGTAAATGGTGCGTTGCTATCTTGTGGCGAGGTCTAATGCCACATGCATAAGTTTACCGGCTACCTTACCCTCCAAACTGGAACACGACAATGACAAGCACTGACGCTATTGCGGCAGGAATAGGTAAGGCGGTGGTACTAGACCCGGGCGAGACAATGCAGAATTCTACCACCTAGTAGCCACGATGTTAGTGACTCGCATAGCCAATCGGTCGCCTTTTACGACCTGCCTGGCAGAACGGCAGTTAGTCTATTTTTTAAAGGAGCCCGGAACCAACACGGGGAAAGAAAGTTATGAGGTTTTTAAATTGATACTCGTATTAATCAGTTCAAAAACAAGCTAATTTTGTTAAAACAGCTTGTTAAATATTATGATAATTCAAGGGAGCTTTGTCCTACACGTAAAGTGGAAACTTTTCCTAGGCCGAGACTTTAAACTTTTCCTTTTTTACTTAACTATAATATAATAATATTAGTTACCCTATTCGACATTTTTTGAAGAGATAAAAGATGGGCGTCTCGTCAAAATGAAGCTGTTCACAAAAATTCAGCTTGTTATTAATCAAAAATAAAAATGTTCCTGGGATCAAGGTCAATAAACACTGTGACATAATAAACACCATAATCCAAAAGTACAAATATCTATGCTCATTACACAAATTCTTGTGCCTGTTGAGAATTGAACCCGAGCCCCATCGATTGCCTACTCAGGGTCACTAGCCATTCGATCAACGGAGTGGTGCCTATTTGTCTCATATGTTTATAATAGATAATCTCGGGTGATATATTTATGGTCAGCATACACCAAGAGCAGAGCAGAGTGTTTTCCGAGAATACTGGATTCTTAACTTTATGCAAAAAGTCCAATATACCTACGTACGTCCTACATACTAGATAAGCTCATAACAGAGTATAATATATTCGCGACCAAAATGTAACAACCGTTAAATTTATGGCGTTTACGCGTTTCATTCATCGAGCTCTGACATAGGTGCAGTCCGCGGACTGCACTTTAGTGGAATAAAAGTGGCGCGGCGCATGCCTTGTCTAGTACCTTAGTACATAGAATTACTTGACTTTATGGCTTATGTCAGTGTCATATTGAATGCACTTTAACGCGTCACGTTTTAAAATACATTCAATTTTCTACTTTTTATATCCTACGATTATAAATAAGCAGATATTTCTTCTGATGGAAAGATATAACCATGTTTTATAAACCTAAAAGACTTCCTAAAGAGACACCAGACTGCTAACCGTGTCGCAAGAATGAAATTCCAAATGCATATGTTTACTGGCTACCTTACCCTCCGAACCGGAACATAATAGACACAAGCACGCTATGGCAGCAGAAAAAATTTATTCGAGTCGTTGCAGAACTAAACCACCTAGTTAGCAAACACGAACTTAGTGACATGTATTACCCTCCCTTAACCTTTTACGATATATCTTCTTAGTTGACCTTTTCTTCGAAAAGGGATCGGCTAAGACGAAATGCATTGTATGCAAGCGCGGTTTCAGTCTTCAAAAAAGGTTGTGGTCACGGCTACCCCAAAATTGCCAAGTGCGAGTTGAAGACAGACACGTTCGTTAGATACGTTTCCACAATAGAAAATAGACAGAAAAAAACTTACAAACAATAAGAAACCGCCCATGGCAACATAGTGCAAATAACAAAATTATCGAACTCAAAGTTGTGGGCTTGCCGTTCATGCCCACAAAGCTGGATCAGTGCTTGATTATTTCAATGCTCACAGAATATGCTCTGCTCTACTCTTGGTATGTGCTGACCCATAGGCGTTGAGATTGACTGAAGCTTATCTACCTACCTCGCAAGGAATGTGGTAAATAAGATAGGAAATACGCAGATGGCAGATCCTGACAGAAAGAGACAATCATCACCTATAGACACCAAAGGTGTTAATTGTGCGCTGCTACCTTTGCAGCTTACTCGTATGCCACGTGCTTACATTTACTGGCGACCTTACCCGCCTAACCAAAACACGAAATGACAAGCACTGATGTTATTGCGACAGGAATAGGTAAGGCGCTGATACCAGACCCGTGCGGGACTGTGCAGAACTCTACCAACTAGTAGCCACGATGGAAGTAACTCGCATAGTCAATCATTCACCTCTTATGAATTGTCTAGCAGAAGGGCGAATAATCAACTTTTCAAAGGGGACCCGGAACAACACGGGGGATGTATATCATTTAAAGTTTTCAATGTTACCTTAAAGGTGGTTTTGGTCTATTTAAAGGTGCATCAGATTCCATGGGTCCCTCTTCTTTCGGAGACATAGGTGAAAGCGGCGTCGCTGCGTGATCGCGATACAGACGCAACCGCACCTCCGAATCGCACGCACGTAAAAATGCTACCGCTTCCGTATGCGACATATTTGACATCGGCGTATTGTTTACCTGTAATGAAATGGTGAAAGTTTGACAAACACTTGCTCCAAATGAAACGAATCATTTGTTTGCTTATACAGTTGTTTGAAAAATATGTATACTAATATTGTACATAGAAAAAATAACGCGTTTGTCTGTTTGTAATGGATAAATTCTTATTAACTCAAAGGTCTTATTACCTATTATAAAATAATAATAATATAAAGGTTTAAACCGACTTCAATTATCAATTAAGTATACTCATATATAAACAAACTAATTAAACGATTCTGATGAAACTTGGAATGTTCCCTACGTTGGAGTAGACCAGATTTAAATCAAATAGAATAATCTTGATATGGCTTTTACTTAGAAATTTGTGAACATACATACAAATATACATACACTCATAGGCGTACTTAAATTTCTAGAACCTGGGTACGCCTATAAGTGTATATATATTGCCCCAGGGGGGGGGGCAAACGTAACATTTTAAGACTATATTATATTCTTATCTTACATATATTTTCTTATTATATTTTTATCTACAACAGTAGATAGTTAGTAGCCTCTCTACACAAATTCCAGGGCGAGGGCAGCTGCCCCTCCATGCCCTTGGTACGCCCTGGATGCATACACTTACGAAATTTAGTACGTGTTTTACGTAAAATAAGTAGGTATAGGTAGGTACTCGACAATGAAACGAAATAATTATAACGTCAGGTAATCTTTTTTTATTTATTTATTTTAATCAAAATCTTTTTTATTTATTTATTTTAATGAATCATCACTGTCACTCGATGAACTCTCCCCAACATTTATTATAAGTTCCTGTTCTTGTATATTATATTGAATGCCACATGACTTTTCAAATCCGACGCTATAAGTTTTGGGTTCTTTTCACAACTTTTTCCCAGTTTTTGACAGTTACTTCCGCACAAGCATTTTTTAATAAATTTATCATCTTGTTTGCAGTGAAAGGGGGATGGTATTGTTTGGAGCGGCGTGTCCTTTGATTTGTGCCCATATTAGTTCTATAGCATTGTGCTGACAAAGATACGGCGGAAGTCGAAGAACCCAATGACCACATTCGGTAGCTATTTCGTCGATAAAATAACTTTTAGAGAGGTTTTTTCGATTTTAAAATATTCACTAATTATATTTTAATAAAGTACTATCCAAATTTTCGCCATGACGTTGGAGCCAGTCAATTATCTCTTGTTTCTCACTGGCCTGCGCTGTCATTTTATCAATTTATCTGGAGTGATATGTAGCGTTGTCCATAATTATGGACGGTGTTTCCAGAGATTGCACCATTTCGTTAAAAACCTTCCCTCGTAAATCTTCGCGTTCATTTCTTCGTGACAGTCCAGTGTATTCTTGGAGTTAAAGGCCAGTAAAGCATCTGACACGAATCCACATATAGACCCTGCATGGCATATGATAAGGCGTTCAACTTTTCCCATTGGCACTGAACTAGTGGAAGCGGTGGTGTCGTCAGTCCAGTTCTTAGATACTGTGTGTGGTTTGCATTTAACCAAGTCTCGTCAGTAAAAATAACATTTGACCAATCTGATATTTTTTGGCTTCGTTCAAAAATTCGCAGCGAGCCATAGCAACATCGTGACGCTCCATCAATATTTTACGTTTATCCGATTTTTTATAAGAAAATCCAATTTTTTTCAAAACCAAGTTTAATGACGATTTTTGGCCATGAAACAAACCACATTCACGTAAACAAACAACAAGTTTTTTAAGTGTTGGAATTTCTTTGCGCAAGTAATAGTCATATTATATGAGGGCGAATAGCATTAGCGTCGAAGTTGTCAACCGATGCCACACGACGTGGTTGGCGTTTTTTCATCGGCGTACGAACCTTATTTTCCTGCATGCCGCTTGTACCGTACGCGTAAGCTTCGGTAATAATTTTTGAAACAGTAGGTCCACTAATTCGTAATGTGGCCGCAACACGCTCTCGCACTTGCGACAGTGGTAAAAGCGGACCAACATTTTGATACTCTGCTTCAAAGTAATTACGAACCTTGATCCTTTCGGCATTTTGACATTTGACAGCTGGGTAGTAATCAACACGTAGGAACACAAAATATACAACGTAACGTATGGATAATGTGAAAAAACTCAGCGAACAGTAATGTAGTGACTAGCACGACTCAGGCCCGCCGCTATCTGTTTGTTAGTCCGCGTGCAATACCGATTATGCCGCCCTTCGAGTTACGACTTCATATTATTCTGAGTTTTGTTAAAAAAGGGCGATGCTAGCGTAAAGATTTCACCCTACGTCAGTCGGTTTTTTTGTTTTTGTATGCTGTAGGTGGAGTAATTATTTGTTATGATAATGACTTTGATTATTTCGTGATAAATCGCTTGATTTGCCGTCCCCTTGGACGTGCTGCCCGCGTGCAGTGCACGCCTTGCACGCCCGCTTACGTCAGGCCTGGCACGACTGTGTTGTTGCGAGTGACAGATTAAAACAAACACAAAATGGCGCTGGGCCATTCAGTGTCCCCACCTCGAAAAAATATATTTGAATGTTTTTGTTATATTTGTCTTTGTTTAAAATATAATAAATATATGCGATCGATATCATTACTTATTTGGTCACAACACTACAACTATCAAATTAGAACTGTCATCGAGAAAATAAAGAAATACCTAAGCCGGCACCGCTATTTCATTCATGCGATGTTCTAATTAATACTATACTATTTCCATTTCTTTATTACGCTTCTGCGTGTGATCCTGGACTTGATTCCTGGTTCGTGCAATCATTATATTTTTTTTAGTTTTTCTTTATAACATAACTTGCCCGAGACTAGTATCATCTTATTTATTTATCACTTCATTATACACCCAATACAGTATTTAGAAAATTAATATATATCATGTACAAAGGCTAGCTTATTTCTGAAAGAGATGTCTACCAGCAGACCCGAGAAGCAAGAATGCAACGATTTAAGTAGGGAGTGTGCAACTTTAATAACTAATGTGCATAGCTTATAACTCTCCGTATGTATTAATTTACTTTTTGCTTATAACTTAAATATTACAATACGAGCGATCGCCTGTTTCAACCATAGACTAAACAATAAAATTTCTTTTAAAGACAACTGACTGACAACGTAAAGAAAATAGTTTAGTAGACAATAGATATGTTTATATACCATGAATCTGTATTATATCTGGAGACAGCACTTCTCATACCTACTTGAAACACAACTTTTAATACTGCTGCCATCTTCTGAGGTCTCACCCTCTCCTTCTAACACAGATGTATAAAAAGAGACGGAGAGACCTCATAGAGTGAGATATAAAGTAAGTACTTGTTTCAATTGATTAATACGAGTGCTAGCTCCACCTATGATATGGCCCCATAAAAATTTGATTCAGGTAGGCCCAATAGTTTTTATTCTATGAGCATTTTTTTATTTATATTACCTATCTCGATGTCTGAAATCAAATCTCGCAAGTTTTGATCCACTTCCCGGTTACCGATTGAGCTGAAATTTTGTATACGTATGTAAATTAAATGACAATGAAACCTTATTATGACATGGAGCTGATCTGATGATGGAATCGGAAGGTGACCACAGGAACTTAGTAATTAAATAGTTAAAAATCGGTTAATGACAAGACTATTGAGTTTGGGCTCATTTGATTCATGTTGAGGAGCACTTTGGTGCTTGGTGCTAACTAGAATCCTGCAGGGTCCGATGATGAAGCCAGAAGGTGGTCATAAGAGCTCAGCAATTAAATGACACAACTCTTTCGAGTTTGAGCTCGTTTGATTCGTGTCGACGAGCACTTTGGTGCTTGGTGGTAACTAAGATATTCAATGAAGCCAGAAGGTGGCCATAGCAGCTCAGTAATTAGATGACAGAATTCTATTGAGTTTGGGCTCGTTTGATTCATGTTGACGAGCACTTTGGTGCTTGGTGGTAACTATGACCCTGCAGGGTCCGATGATGAAGCCAGAAGGCGGTCATAGGAGCTTAGTAATTAAATGACAGAACTCTATCGAGTTTGCGCTCGTTTGATTGGTGTTGACGAACACTTTGGTGTTTGGTGGTAACTAGGTTCCTGCAGGGTCCGATGAGGAAGCCAGAAGGTGGTCATAGGAGCTCAGTAATTTAATGGCACAACTCTATCGAGAATGGGCTCGTTTGATTCGTGTCGACGAGCACTTTGGTGCTTGGTGCTAACTCAGATCCTGCAGGGTCCGACGATGAAGCCAGAAGGTGGCCATAGGAGCTCAGCAATTAAATAACACAACTATATCGAGTTTGGGCTAGTTTGATTCGTGTTGACGAGCACTTTGGTGCGGGTGGTAACAAGTTATAAAAGGAACTACTCTTGACAAAAGTCTTTGTTCTACGTCTGTTAAGTCGGTCAGTTCAAGAGGTAAACATATAACATCCATGTTGTTCCAGTAGGCCTGAGAAAGAACTTCTTTTTTTATGGTAGTCGAGCTAAAAAAATCAAAACGTGCTTTGACTAATGACGTGTGTACTTCAGCATATTGATTTATGGTGGTTATAAAATTACGCTCAGTAATTGAACGACGTCTTTGTGACATCTGACGCGCTACCGCTAGCCGGTTCTCACGTGGCTGAGCAGACTCGGTTGCTGTACGGTTTCGTATCACTTCTAATCCATGAGCTCTCTGCTCGGCGGACTCCTTAGCTAAATGCTCCTCAATGAGACCAATTCTATGAGCCTTCTGCTTCGCAGACTCGTTCGCTAGGCGCTCAATAATGAGATCAACTCTATTAGCTCTCTGCTCATAAGACTCATTCGATAGACGCTCTTGGATACTACCGAGTTTAGAAAATATATACTTTTCAAAAGTTTCTTGATGTAAACGTGATTATACATATGCTTTCATGGCCAACAAACGTTTTTCACGATCTATAATAGTATCACAAGAAAGTGACATTGTGTTTCGATGAGCATTTTTACGGAGACGACTACCTACTTTTGTTCCCTTCCCGTTTCTTGAGATCTATATTTTTTAAGGCGCGCAGCACCTGTTGTAAAGTCAAAAATAATAAAATAAAAAAAGTCAAAAATAATAAAGATTTAATATTAATTAAATACTATCTATTATTTATATGAGCTATTTACTAATAGGTTTGAAGTCGGTGCCAAGCCTTAAACAAATAATAATATTTTAATCACTTAAATGAATACGAGCAAATTAATACAATGAAATGCCTACTCTAAATAAACCCAATAAAAAGCATTTAAGTCTTTATATTATAAGCAGCTTCAATCAATACGAAGAATAATGAAAAAAATAATTACGAAAATTCCTAACTAAATGGTCATATGAATTAATGTAGCATTATCAATTAAGCTGAAACGCATCAAAATTTTTAATTTAAAATGTACACCACATAATGGTAAAATATGTTGGTAGCTTAATTAATTTTTAACAACTTGTAACACCTTCTCTCACATCATTCTTGCAAATAAATATTTTCTTTCTTTCAAAAATTTTATGTATTCACGACGTCTGTCAACGAAGTCTGCCCGCGCGTGACTGCCGGCGTAAGTAAATTGGCTTGGCACCGACTTCAAACCTATTAGTAAATAGCTCATATAAATAATAGATAGTATTTAATTAATATTAAATCTTTATTATTTTTGACTTTTTAGTTTTTGAAGTCGGTTTTTTTTAACGTAGTTATTTTTATAAGAGTATATATTAACTAGAAGTTCCGTTAAAAGACATTCAACTTTATTTCCTTTTAGTATATGTTGACTTTGTTTCACAGATACGTAGAATGAAACTAGAATGAATCTGTGTTTATTATTACGACTGCACCGTAAATTTATAACAAAATACTTAAAATTTACAGATTCAGGCGTTATTTTGCGGAAATCCAGATCACACAGAATTAATAAATTTAATCTACCACTTTCTACGAGTTGCCACACCCTTTGGGACACTGGTGTCTCCTTTATTTCTGTTTCCGTTTTATTTCCAACAAAGTTTTTCTTTTCGGAGGCGTAGCGGGTTACTCGTGGGAAAGTTGCACATTCAGTTTATTTCTTACACATTCAATTTATTTAATTATCTGTAGAGAGATTAAGTACATATAAGTCGTTGAGTATCTGTAATTATTTAAATTTAAGTTTCACAAAACAAGATGACAAAAGTCTAATGTCTAACATTATTTCTGATTGTTACTCATATTTTTGAATGTATTTTGGGTGTGCTACCTGTTTAGACGTTTAAATTCACTGAGCCGGTTAATGGATGAAAAGAATTTTATATCAAATTAAATATGTCAATAAATAACAATCAGCTCGGTGAAGATTGTCTTATAGTATACTAACTGTGTTAAAGATCTGAATCAGGATACTAGAGATAAAGGAGGTTTTAGACAGGTTCAAAGACAAAATTAAAGTATTTAATTTGCAAATTTCCGCAAAGTCTTATATGTAGCTGCTGTGATGCAACTGCAAAAAGAGGTAATGTAAAGAATGTAGCATACTTATCCAAAGTCTGAAAATTAAATGAGACCCCACCAGCACACTAGTCTATCCACGTCCACCACACTGTCACCCACGTAAGTAGCAAAGGCAGTAACACACAAATTATGTACTCAAATCACGTTTCACTTCGTAACCGAAGCATCTTTAGGAGAGTCAAATAGCACTCCAATCCATAAAAAGTGAAGCATTAATAGTTATTTTCATAAAAATTAGTTCCCTCTGAAAATGTAATTCAAATTAAAAATATAGTAACTATAAAAACCTTATGTGACATGAGCTGCCGCAAGCGATAACGTATTATGCCTACAAATATGTTACTATTTTTAGACTTAAATCTACAAATGGAAAATTCAATATATATAGAAGCAACCCCTTTTTTAGTGAAAGGCTGACATAAATATCTTCCATTCAATTGATGGTTGACCTACAAATTTTTTGTATGTATTGAGTAATTATAAATTTTTGTTTTGTCATAGCAAGCAAGCAGAATTATAGGAACGAGGCAACCTAGCCTAAAGACAACAAATATATCAATAGGTCGTTGCTGTCCGTGTGACGCGGACAGGATGATAACGCCATTTGCATAAGTTTACCGGCTACGTTACCCTCCAAAGCGGAACACGATATTGACAAGCACTGATGCTATTGGCTAAAATATAAGGCAGTGGTACGAACCCAGGCGAGACGTTGCGCAACTCTACCACATAAGAAGTGTTACTGTTAATGTAACTTATCACGATACTATAAGTTTAGCAATGTTCGACGTGATCATTTGTAGGATAGGTTACTGAAAATTTCCGTGCTTCGATTTTAATTATAAAACACTTGTTCCACTACATATGTATATATATGCATATATACACAATATATATATATATATATATATATATATATATATATATATATATATATATATTAGTGATGGGCCGAATGTGGTTTGAACCGAATTCGAACTTCGGCCGAACATTCGGTGAAAATAAGAAATTCGGCCGAATTTCGGCCGAACTTCGGTTTAATTTTGGGGCGCTTTCTTAAAAGCGACACGTCATGACTTTTTTACGAATTTGCTTAAAATTTAATTATTTTATACTAGCTATTTATCTATTTTACTATTTACTACTAGCTATTATATTGTCCGAGGCTTCGCGCGCGTAAAGTAAGAGAAAAAAGTAACCTATGTCACTCCATCTCTTCAACTATCTCCACTAAAAAAATCACGTCAATTCGTCGCTCCGTTTTGCCGTGAAAGACGGACAAACAAACAGATACACTTTCCCATGTATAATTTTAGTATGGACATACAGGATATCGTTAATGGGTTTCGCAACGCACGTGAATTAGTGACGTAACAGCAAAATTTTGATACATTGAGTTACATTGTTCCAATTAAGGAATGGATTTTTATTTTTAACTTTCTGCTACGTAGGTATATAGAGATAAGGAAGTTACTGATTTTGCCCCGATTTTTGAAAATCGAGTTTTCACCAGATCTCCACGTTTTGAGGTTCTAGAAATCTTTTCCGACTATTTTCACAATGAGGTCAGCATGCCTGTATATATGTGTATATGTAAACATCTCATAACTTTGTACATAAATAACATCATAAATAAATAACTTTGTATAATCTAAGTACATAAATGTATAGATTAGGTACAGAATCTAATCAGCTCTATTCCTACAAAAACTGCGTTCAATTCATTAATTGCATCAAAATCGATTTTTCCGCTCAAGAGCTATCGTTGACAAAAACTTAAGAAAAGTATTTTTTGATATAACTTGGTAATTTAACTATTTTTTTTTGACCTTCCAATTTAAAAAACTTATTTGAAGGTCAACCTTCTACAATATTGTGGTACTTAAAACAATTACGTCAAATGTAGTTTCAAGAATCAAAATCGAATCAAGTTTTCAAAAGTTATAACTTTTGGATAATAAAATTTTGTTGTTTACATAAAACTCACTTAATATTTTTAAAATAACTCTTACGCTTATATACCGATTCACTTAAAAAATCTAATCAACTTTTCTCTTTATAAATAGCGTCAAATACCGTCAATTGGATCAAAATCGGTTTATCAAGATTTATTATAACGAAAATTTTTGAAAACAAATTTTCATATTACTTCGACATATTTTAGCTTATAGACTATGTAGCTCAAAAACATTTAAGAGCTCAAAAATTTCGTTGAATGCCATTTGAAGGATGAAAATCGATCATCGTTTTCAAAATATGCAGCTTTTTAAAAATGAAATTGCTTTCATTTATAACAAAAGTCAGAATTTTGAACCTTGAAAAAAAATGCTTAGGTATGATTTTTGTTCCTTTGAGCCTAAAATACCTCAATTTAGCGGGAAGTTTCAAGGATAGCCTGCAGGGTCAACTGACGTACCTATTTTTTACCTTTTCTTCGACATTTTTTAACCTACCGATTTTGGAGCTAATAAAAACATTTAAAGGTAAAAATTACGTTGAATGCAATTAAAACGATCTAAATAAATCATCATGTTTTAAATTATATGCATCTTCATCTATATCAAACTTTTGATTTTTAACTTCCCGCTACGTATGGAACATTTTCTGACTATTTTCGCGATGACGTCAGTATGTCTGTATGTATGTATGTGTGTGTGTGTGTGTGAGAGAGAGAGAGAAAGAGTGTGTGTGGTTGTATGTATGTGTGTATGTAAACATTTCATAACTTTTGAAAAGCTTGACCGATTGAAACGCGGTTAATGGCATACAATTAGATTCTGCTCAACTTAGACTTCCCAACAATTTTAATCGATTCGGACTAGAATATTTTGAGAATTTTTTTAAATATTACTTTAAGATTAATGTGTCGATTGACTATAAAATTTTATCAGCTCTTTTTTAAAAAACTGCGTCTAATTCATAAATTGTATCATAATCGGTTAATCCGTTCGGAAGTTATCGTTAACTAAAATTTTGGAAAAGTGTTTTTTCGACATAAATTCGAAATTTTTTCAAATACAGTTTGAAAAATCAAAATCAAATCAAGTTTTCAAAAGTTACGGCTTTTCAAATATTAATATTTTGTTGTTTACAGCAAACTTAGCATTTTTAAAATGACTTTCAGACTAATATACCGATTGACTTAAAAGTCTAATCAGCTTTTCTTTCTATAAATTGTGTCAAATAAGCAAATTGCATCAAAATTGGTCGATTTATCTGGGATTTAGTAATATCGAAAATTCAAAAAAAATTTTTTTTGATATTGCTTCGACATTTCTGAGTCTGTAGATTACGTAGCTATGAAAACATTTTAGAGGTCAAAAATTGCGTTGACTGCCATTCGAAAGACCAAAATCAATCATCGTTTTTAAAATATAGAGCATTTCAAAAATTTTGAAATTACTGTCATTTAAGATTTCTATGTACTAACGAATATTTGTAACAAATTTAAGATTTTTGAATTCTGAAAAAAATCTGTGATATGCTAAGATATAGATAAAGATCTAGCGGGAAGTTTCAGGGATGACCTGCCGGGTCAACCGTTTTACATATTTTTTAAACTCTTCGAACTCAAAAATCTATGCTGAAGTTTTTTGATTTTTGTTTTTATGTTTTTTTTTAAGCAGGATGTTTCAGGGATGGCCTGCTGGGTCAACTGTTTTACGGATTTTTTTCGAAAGTATAGTATAGCCTATGTTACTCGGGAATGATTTTAATATCTTTCTAATGGTGAAAGTATTTTTCAAATCGGTTTAGTAGTTTTTGAGTTTAGATGACACAATATATAAAATATAGAATAAAAACCTTTCCTCTTTATAACATTAGCGTAGATTTTAAGCAAAATAGTGCAAGAAGATACTTTTTTCTAGTGCCGAATGTTCGGCATTTAAACCGAATTTCGGCCGAATGTCGAAGTTCGGTTCAAGCTGCCGAAATTCGGTTAAACCGAATGTAAAACGAATTTCGGCCCATCCCTAATATATATATATATATATATATTTCCACGCTAATATTATTATAAATGCGATAGTCTGTCTGTAGTGTTACGCTTTCACGGCTTAACCGCTGGACCGATTTTCATGAAATTTGGCATGAAAGTAGTTGAAAAGCCGGGGTCAAACATAGGCTAATTTTTTTTCAAAACTCAATCCTTAAAGGGTTGAAATAAGGGATGAAATTTGTATGAAAAGCTATCTAGATGACATGTTGATCAACTTGCGGGCGAAGCTGCGCGAATTAGAAAGGAAAGTATTTTGGAGTTCCCTTATGGGAACTCTTCGGAAATGGAAAGAACACAGGCGATTTTGAGTTTAAACATCTTTAACGTGTCTTTTAGAGTGCTAGATTAGATAAACTAGAAACATTTTCTGTTTTTTTTTTCAAATAATTAATAAAATATTGAAACTTTGATTGACTTCTATCATCATATTTAGGTGATACCATTGTACAAAACTTTAATTTCATTTACATTAAAATATTAATAAGTTTATATATCATGATTTTCATGATAAGTCTTAAATAAAATTGTCCTTGTTTTTGTATTAAAGAATAGTTTAAAGCTAATTACTTTATGTAATTTTAAGTATTTATAAGGTGTCTTAAGAAAATACTGGCTCAATCTAATTTAGATCTCTGAGATTAGCAGTCTTACTGAAGACAAGATAAATCCTAAATACAGACTACTAAGGAAAGAAATAAATATTTTCTAACTCTATTTAGTTATTATTTCCCAAGCTTAAACATATTTTTAAAGTTCGATAAGTTACGTTGATATCGAATCTTACGGAATATATTAATTTCAAAGGTAACACTGAAGCAAACGATGTATGGGGTCTCGCCCATGTTTTTTGAGCATTAGATGGCCAGACGAACAATATAAATTATAAAGACTTCGTTTCGCCATTATGCCTAAGAAAAAGTGAAAAGTCTTTTGAACACCGACGTATGAAGTCCTATATTTAAATCTTGAATCGATAAATTATTGCTAAATATTTTATTAGGCCTAGCTGCAAAACACTAATGACAATAATGAATTACAGTATTTTAGATTTTAGCATGTGACGTCCCAAAGCACCCCGCCCCTTGTCACACAATGTCACATTTAGTTGAGCCACTCACCCACACTTAACCTGTGACGTAATTTATGGATGGCCCTCAAACACCTGTCTACAAAATTACTTAAATAAGGTTGCAATATTTCTGTATTTCATAAAGTAAGCAATTGAGAGCTTCACGTATGGGGGAACCATATTCTTGAATCTATTGCATGGCCTTAGAGCTTAACAAACTTTCGAAAGCAGGGCGAATTGATGGCAATTTCTGAAAGTATACCCTAGTAATAGTCATTTTATGAGGCCAGTGAATGTTGCTATAGTTTTCATATTTGATGGAACTAGCTATAGGATATAAAGCTGGTGAGCTTCCGCATGTGGCAAAATAGTCATACCACACGGACAACGACAACCATTAACACCTATGCTGACAACTCCATCTTTAGGTTATCTCTAGTATGTTAGTTTGCTGTCCCACACTGTAAAGAAATGTAGAATATTTTTTGATTAACCCAATGTTTGTCAACGATTGTCTTAAATAGCCAGGGTTGGAGTATTCTTAATTCTTCAGGGTTGGAGGAGTCTGTTTCTAAACGTCTGCGTCTACGTATAAAAATATTTTAATTGTTATGACGTGTTATATATGTCGTAGTCAATTTGTATGTTCGTCGTTATATAAACGACGTCTTCATTTTATAAACGTGAAACTTCAGTACAAATTGCCGAAGGCAAATTATAAATTGAGTCAATTTCAACTATTAACTCCGATATTGCCGACGGTCGATGGAGCCCCTCTACACGGGGCTTCTTTTTCCATTGGGCCAGGGTAGTGGTGGACCGGAGTGATAGACTAGGGGGGTGGGCCTTAAAGGCAACCTAACAAATCTACTTCTTTTTTATGAAAAAAGCCGGAGAGGGTTCTAGTTTTAAATAAACTATCCATTTACATCACAAAAATTTAAACAAAATGCCGCGGCAACTAGTTAACGTCGGCGGTTAACGTAATGCATGTTATATATGACGATATTTTACATTCGGCGTAATGCATTTTCTAAAACGTCTTTGTCTTATTGTAAATAATCTGACGACGCCATTTGTATACGGACGAATTATAGAATTTGCTTGCGACATAATATACACTACGTCAATTAAATCAGCCTGTAATTTAAGACATTACTTTTTGCTTTTGCTAGTTCATCGCTATTCATTTATAATTAAATTTAAATATGATTTATAACTTTTCTCTGACCCGCAAATTCCCTGAAAAGGTAGTTAAAAACTTTCGGAATTAAGGAACTTTAAATCATGCCCTAATTATTTTAGATTAAAGGAGCAGAGATTCGAAGCATCAACTTTTTCATTTATTTAATTTAATCCGGTTATGGAAAAGACAATGACGAGGAGTAAGTCCCAATCTAATTAAGGTTATAAAAACGCGACGTGATCCATAAACGGCAGCAATCGAATGATTGTAATAGAATCCTGACATTTAATTAATCGGGGGTTTTTATTTATGCCGTTAAAAAAGTGAGCCTGTAAGAATTCTTAATTTAAAAATTAAGAGCTCCTAACAAATTAAGGATAAACTGTATTTTAATCTTGTTTGTCATTAAACCTACATAACATACTACATAAACATGTCATAACATAGCAAACAAGCAGATGGTTCTTTTCATGGAAAGATTCATTGACTATAGACACCAAAGATCAAATTTATCGATGCGTGATATCCACTTGCTATCCGTGTGGCAGGAAGGCAATGCCATATACATAAGTCGCTATATAAAAGTGGTGCTAACGTAGCAGGAATAGGAAAGACGGTGGTAACAACCGCGATGTGGAACCTTACCACCTAATAGTCACGATGGTAGTGACACCAATAAGCCAATCGTTCGCCTTTTACGAACTGCCTGGCAGAATGACAGACGATCCATTCTTCAAAGAGAGCCTGGAAGGACATACCAAATCTATTGCATAATTTAATTCAAGCCTTAATATAAGTTACTCTAATCCATACCAGTATTATAAATCCGAAAGTAACTCTGTCTGTCTGTCTGTTACGTTTTCACAGCTAAACCGCTGAACCGATTTCGATAAAATTTGGTACAAATATAGTTTGAGACCCAAGAAAGGACATAGGATAGTTCTTATTTCGGAAATCCCACGGGAACGGGAACTATGCGGGTTTTTATTTAAGAAATTTTTCCACGCGAACGAAGTCGTGGGCACAGCTAAAATCTTATAAATGCGAAAGTCTGTCTGTCTGTTACGCTTTCACGGCTAAACCGCTGGACCGATTTCCATGAAATTTGGCATGGATATAGTTGAAGATCCGGGGTCAAACATAGGCTATTTATTTTTTCAAAAATCAGTCTGAGGAGGGCTGAAATAGGGGATAAATTTTTTATTTGGACGACTTATTAATATACCCGCGGGCGAAGATGCGCGGGTCGGCTAGTAGAATATATTCGGTTTACAATAAGTAATACGAAAATGTTAAATATTATGTCTACTGAATAAGGATCATTATTAAATTATCTGTGAGCTACCTATTCAACAACTTTGGAGATTTCTTCCAGAAATGCATTTCTCTCATGGATTTCTTGATGATTTGCTAAATATGTCTGCAATCTCAATATAATTTTTTTGCTAGATTTGTAGATTGTACTGTATTAAAAATGGATGAATTAATTATTTTTTTATATATACGTAAGTATTTGATTTTGTTTTCATTTTAATTGATATTTTTGATTTATTTTTTGATGTGATAAGGAGTTAGAATTTACGGGTATATTTTAGGTCGAATGTACGAGAGCAAAGTGTTAACAAGTTAAAAGACGATTTAACTATACCTATATTAAAACGTGAAGTAAAAACTTTGTACTCCCTTTTTCTTAAATATGCATTAGAAATACTTTAATTAGTAAAAATAAATATTACACACATTACATTCATTTTACATACATCATAATGTACACACAAGTATAGTATTATAATAATAACGATATTATAGTATTAGATATAAAGATATTATAAAGATATTGTAGTATTATAATTATAAAGATATTATAAAATATGTGTAAAACATCCCTGATGATGCTTTAATAAGTGAAACCGGTTGGATGTGAATAGTAAAAAATTAAAAATATACGTGAACTGGAAGTACAAGTGAGTTTATTTGTAATACATAATTTAAAATGCAGTTTCACCAAGTGCCGACGATGGAAACTATCCAATTTATTATAATAATGTTTGTTTCTAAAGTCTTTTGTCAAACTTAGAAGACATTTTATTGTTTACTCTATGGTTGAATTTCGACCACATCGCTAGTAAAAAATATGAATCGTTAGTAAAAAATATTTCTTACAGACAACTAACTACATGGGGTAGACTAAAATATTCCAGTTTTGAAAATTCTCCTTAACAAAATTTATCATTATTTTCAATACCATATATATATTCCGTAATAGTATATATTATATTCCGCTTGCATCTTCGAACTATCGAGCAAACTCTTACCTTATCAGAGCTAGTTAGAAATACAACGAAATCGCAAAGGGCTCACAGGATTTGGATTTGTACGTTTTCGCTACTGGTCAGGCCCGTCGAAACATTGCTAAAAACATGTTTTCTTCTAACAGTTGTCCTGATTTATGACTATGAAGTGATTACTGGGATTCCATTTTTCTGTTTTGTAGCATTTTGTCAAATATGTACCCATAAATTTATGATGTCAGTTTACTTTAAAATTTGCAAGGAAGTGTTATTCCATCAATACAAATACTCATTTCAGAATATACATTTATTCAAATGTAATTAGTATATTTGTAGATACTATAGACTTAAGTTGTTTGTTTTCCAATAAGTAAATAAATAGTAGCATAAATTTTTGCTCAATAATAATATTTTTATATGATGCTAAGATTTTAAATTCCGTCGATAGATTAAAGTCTCAATTCTTCTGTGGAAGTATTATTTTTAATTCCAAACCGAAAATAATACACTTAAAGCAATAAAAATCTTGTACTGATTAATTAAAATTTAAACGATGAAAATTATTTTATTGATTTAGTTTAATCCATTTGTGAGAAAAAGTTATAGGGATGAAATTCCAATCTCATTAAGGTAGTAAAAACGCGACGAGATCCATCAATGACAGCAATCAAATTATCGTAATATTATGGCATTTACTTGCTCGGGGCTCTTATTTAGCCAGTTATCGAAAAATTATTCGTTTACTGAGGAACCTTGGTGCTTGAAATAAACTTTATAATTATAAAATTTTTGGTATTTTCTACCAGGATCATTTTTGGAGCCTATTGCCAACCGTGCAATAATCCAATTCTGGTCAACGTAATTTTTATCAAAAAACTAAAAAAAAACACTTTCTTTTAATTGCCCCGGGAATCGAACCCTCGACCTCATGATCTAGAACTCTTCCACCTAGTAGTCATGATGGTAGTGACACGTATAGCCAATCGGACGCCTCTTACGACTTGCTTGGCTGAGCGGTAGTTGATCTATTCTTCAAAGGAGTCCAGATCAACACGGGGAAATATTTTTATAAAGTTATTTATAGCTTACCCTTAAATGTTCCAAATATTGCCTTTATTTATTTAAAAAGTATCTTCACGCCCATATCCCCGAAGGGGTAGGCAGAGGTACAACAAGTGCACGCACGCACGATTAGCCGAAGATACTTGGTCCCACAAATGTGATAGGTGGCAAGCCTATCGCCAACCGGGCACTTTCCAATCCCGGACAACTTTGTGTTTTTCAGAAAACTGAAAAAACACTTTTTTTAATGTGCCCGACCCGGGAATCGAACCCGGGACCTCATGTGGTCAACGCCAACATTGGACCACTAAACCACAGAATCTACACTACTTTTCTCAAAAGATAATTACTTCAGATTTCAAATAGCCCCTAAATGGCGCTTCGCTTTTTTCGTAATAAGTGTTATGAATTTAAATAGATATTTGGTTTTTTATTAAAAATTAAATTAAAAACATTTGCTATAGTAAAACTGTTGGTTGTAATTCTTCTGTTGGTCCAAATATCGCAAGATATGTTTAAATTTACAAATGTGTATAATAATCATATATCTATCTATACATATAATAAAATCGTAGGAAAGCCAAAACTGTACATTGAATATTTTTTAAAAGAATACTTGGGGCGTAGTCTACAATCGATATTGAAGCCAAAAATATAGTTTTTTGTCTGTTTGTCTGTTTATTTGTTTGTCTGTTTGTCTGTATGTATGTCCGGGGTAAACTCAAAAAGAACTGCGTGGATTTATTTCAAATTTTGCATGAATATTATTAACAGGTCGGGTCAACATATAGGCTACTATTATCACGCTATCACCTAGCGGCCAGGCGCTGTGCAGAGTAAACGAAGTCCGCGCGGACGAAGTCGCTGGCAACAGCTAGTGTCACATAAATGTAGTGTGTGTGTGTGTGTGGGTGTGAGAGTGTGATTTTCTTTATTAATATAATGTATTTCTAATGCATTTTATATAAAAATGTTAGGTTTCTGCAGTCCTCCGCAATTTAAACTTTAACTATGCCAAATTTCATACTCCACCGTTCGCGTAAATGTCTTGAAAAGGGGTCCAAAAATTTTCCATTGCGTATTAATATATAGATATAGCCTCAAATAGAAGTTAAAAACGAAGTTAAGACTATGCCGATTTTAAATATCCCCAAACTGGCAATTTGAAGCATTCTAAAAGAAATATCTCCATATATATGTTCAGTACATAAATACTACCGCATTTCTCTGGAAGGTATTGATGCGTTTAGTTGTAAAAAGAAATGTTTAAGCTCGTAACCGTAGCAGTTTTTGTGTACAACGCTAATTAAAAAAAAAAACCATACCAAATTGCCCAACTTTGCTGTAGTACTTTTCTAAATAAACCGACCACAGCAATTTTATTAGTTATATTAAAATGTTACATTTTTTTATATCATAAGATAGCAAACAAGCAGATGGGTCTCCTGATAGAAAGAGTCAACCATCGCCTATAGACACCAAAGATGCTAATGGTGCGTTGCTATCTTGTGGCGAGGTCTAATGCCACATGCATAAGTTTACCGGCTACTTTACCCTCCAAACCGGAACACGACAGTGACTAGCATTGACGCTATTGCAGCAGGAATAGATAAGGCGGTGGTACTTGACCCGGGCGAGACAATACACATCGCTACCACCTAGTAGTCACGATGGTAGTGACGCGCATAGCCATTCGGTCGCCTTTTGCGACCTGCCTGGCAGAACAGCAGTTGGCCTATTCTTCAAAGGAGCCCGGGACCAACACGGGGGAAATATAAATATACATGAATTAAGACTGTTTTATCTACGCTGAAGATGAAGTTCGCGGGGATCGAACCACTTAACTATGTTTATATTAATGTATATGTATAGTCGCCTGTGCTCTGGTACTCATTATAAAAAATTTGGAAGTAAAGGTTACTTACGACGTCCGCTGACTTTGGATTCCCGCTCATCTGAGAATTTTATCAAATCCGTTTTAAGCTGATGTTTCTTGTGTATTAAGTACTTATATGCCCAATTTCTGCTTAATTTTTAAGTTTGAGGTCAAGTACTAACTAAAACCTAAAAAACTAACTAAAGCGAGAAAGTTCGAAACCTTTTTCGTTTTAGTTAGTTTTCGACGTAGACAAATTAGGTATAATCCTAATAGGGGTTTCATGAATGTTTAAATACATTATATTAAATTGTAGTAGTTAACAGAACATCAAAATAGTTAAACAACAAAGGAACACAGTATCACGTACCGCAACAATTCGATCTCCAGGTTGTATTCTGCCGTCGCTTAGAGCTGGTTCTCGAACCAAAGCACGTACATAATGCCCAAGCGCGCTGTGATCTTCTTTGCGTAGAGTAAACCCAAGTGACCCGTTAACCTTTGTCATGATTATGTCGAACTCCTGAAAATTACACGCTTAATTTACTACACGGCTGATTACGACTGCATTGTAAAAATTGCAACATAGGTTAAAGAATGAAAATTCTTGGAAATAAATACAAAGGGAATTTTCTAATTATATACTACGGTTTGCATGCCGCATACTCAGTAAAATATGTTAGAAATGCAAGAGTCATAAAAGAGTCTACTATTAACAAATTATTGTTTTCATTATGAATTAAATTTAAATGTAATGTTTTAGTTTATATTATTTTGTATACATCTAGCGTAAAATACATAACAAACAAGTAGATGGATCTCCTGATAAAAAAGAAATCCCTCGCTTAGAGACAACTAAGATGTTAATGGTGTGTTGTCTTTCATGTGGTGGATGTAATACAAAATTTCAAAGTTAACCGGTTATCTTGTCTTTGAAACCGGTATACGACAGAAAAAACAAAAGCTTTTTTACCAAACCCGAGCGAAACCTTGAAGAATTTTACCACCGGGTTGTGTAGTACCATCATGGTTTTTTCCCGGATTAGACCAGGCTCCCTTTGAAAAATAGAATATCTGCCATTCTGCTAGGCAGTTCGTAAACGGTGAACGATTGGCTATCTATACGTCTTATTACCATCGTGACTAATAGCTGGTAGAATTCTGCAAAGTCTCGTCCGGTCATTTGTTACCCCCGCCTTACATATTCCTGTCGGATTAGTGTTAATGCTTGTCATTAGGTGTTCCAGTTTAGAGGGTAAGGTAGCCGGTAAACTTATGTATGTGGCATTAGACATCGCCACAAGATAGCAACACACCATTAACAGCTTTGGCGTCTATAAACGATAGTTGACTCTTTCCATCAGAAGACCCATTTGCTTGTTTGCTATCTTATGATATAAAAAAGCATATTATATAAAAAACTAGCTGCAGCGTGCAGCCCGCTGCATTATAAATATAACTACTTCTTCACAAATTATACAAATTGATGTAACTTCAATGTAAGCAAATAATTTGCTCGTGGTATGGGTAACTATTCGGTTTAGTTTATGACGTCATGGATTCGATCCCCGGGCCGGGCAAAAGTGCTATTGTGGTAGTTTTCGAAGCTTTTATCGAAAACCTAAATCTCAGTGGCAGCTCGAAGTCTTGTTTGTTAACATTTCTGTGCTTCTTATGAGTGTGTAATGCAAGCCCCGCTTATCGCTAAAAATAAGCGGTATTCGTTATCACACCGGTGCAATGCGGCGATAGGGATCACCACCTATCTCGCCAACCGATGAAACGTATCACGTGCATCGGCAAGTCTTTAGTTGTTCGGATTAAATTGCCTATCTCGCAAGGAAAATGTCTTGATGATACTTCTTTTTAATTTTTTTTTAAGTTTTCCTTCAACACGGGTTTAGTGCTAAAGCACGTACATAGTTTAAACACTATTTTATTCTGGCTTTAGTTCCATCAGAATCCTATTCCTTTGCCATAAGGCGAATGTCTACCACTAATTTATTTTGTCTGGACATTGCTGTACGCTATAAAAATCCACATAAAACCTGATATCTAATTAAAACAAATCAGCAAAATCTATAGTGTCGATAGGCGTGCGGCGGTTGTATTTTATCATCAAGAAAGCCGTCGTTTGTGCAGGGTTTTAAATATAGGTATGTATCTGGAATTGAAGTGCAATATTTGTTATATTTGTGACAATAATCATGGGTTTTTACATTGACGTCAAGTTAGCGTTTTTAGATGGATTATAGAATACCAAGCACGTCGTAGTTTCAAGAATTACTTGAACATCCGCGGGCCCGAAACGTTTTAAATTTAAATCCAGCATTTCTGTAAGAGTTAATAAACTCAAAAAGTGGTCGAAATTTAAAATACTTTTTATTTAAACTGTATGGAATGTCCTTTTAAAAATGCCTCTTGCACATAGTTGTGAAGTTAAAAGCGTTTGGCTTTATGATGGTATAGAATAGTTGAGTTACCAACTGTTTTTTCCATCGGTCTAATAATACTAAGTGGTAGAGTTAATATATACTGCATTATTTCAAGCGGTAATTTTGAATTTTACTAATAAATGAATAATTTTGTTCCTTAGTAATTTATACTCTTCCTTAGTAATCGTAGATATGTCCTAAGGCTTTAATCTCCAAACCCAGCAAAACATGAGATTTTTCGATGAATAATCTTAGTAGTAATTCGTTGTATGGACAACGTTGTATGGACAACGAATTACTACTAAGATTATTCATCGAAAAATCTCATGTTTTGCTGGGTTTGGAGATTAAAGCCTTAGGACATATCTACGATTACTAAGGAAGAGACCTATGGAGGTCGAAAAAGCACATAAAATTGTCGGTCCCAGTCCTATAGCAAACACGATCATAACATTACCAATCAATGAATTTTTCTGGTTTTTTTTTTGCTTACTCCGCAAATAAACAGATCTGATGATATTTGTTTTTTTTTATTGCAAACTTCATCCATTTCACAAGATAATTCGAAATACAACAGACTATTTTATTACTCGTTACTTAATTTTTAACGTTTTGTACAATTTACGATGTAACAAAACAATTATTTCAGGAACTCAGTGTTTAATAATGAAATAATTGGACCAAGCGATGTAAAACAAGTAATCCTATTAAAGATATACGATGCATTCGTGCGAGCATTTTGTGCAGGCGATGGCCAATTACCAACTAATCCAATCTCTTTACTGGCCGTAACTTTTGTTATATACATTTACCAGTTATTTTATAGGGATTTAGTACAAATCTATTATTTAACTATTATAGATAGATTAAGATAAAGACATACAAAAAGTACTGCATGGATTTACTTCAAATCTTGAATGAATATTACTAACAGGTCGGGTTAACATATAGGCTACATATCATCACACTATCACCTACGGGGGAGGTGCTGTGCGGAGTAAACGAAGTCCGCGCGGAAGAAGTCGCTGGCAACAGCTAGTCTATATATATAAAAATCAATTGCTGTTCGTTAGTCTCGCTAAAACTCGAGAACGGCTAAAACGATTTAGCTAATTTTGGTTTTGAATTAATTGTTGAAGTCCAGGGAAGGTTTAAAAGGTGAGAAAATTAAAAAAAATAAGAGTAGTTAAAAAGGCAGAACAACGTTTGCTGGGTCAGCTAGTCATTAATAAATATTTCTTTTATGAATCTAACACGAAAGTTATATAACTACTATATAATTACTACTATAATAGCACTATATATACTTCTACTGGTAATTATAAAAGGCGTTCGAAAAAAATGAACGCGTTGTTCCCGGGTTCCTTTGTAGAATAGGCCAACTGCCGTTCTGCCAGGCAGGTCGTAAAAGGCGACCGATTGGCTATGCGAGTCACTAACATCGTGGCTACTAGGTGGTAGAGTTTTGCATTGTCTCGCCCGGGTCTAGTACCACCGCCTTACCTATTCCTGCCACAATAGCATCAGTTCTTGTCACTGTCGTGTTCCAGCTTAGAGGGTAAGGTAGCCGGTAAATAAGTTTACCCGAGTTAGCCGATAAACTTATGCATGTGGCATTAGACGTCGCCACAAGATAGTAACACACTATTAACATTTTTGGTGTCTAAAGGCGATGGTTGGCTCTTTTCATCAAGAGAATCATCTGCTTGTTTGCTATCTTATGATACGTTTTGATTTTTTATAGTATACTTAAAAACCCCACTAAGTATGTGTAGTAGCAGCAAAATTATTTCATAGAAAAGGCTTCTGATCCGGTTGATGCTAATACCCTTTTCTTTATCCACGAACTAGTATAAGTATATAGCTACTACTAAAATATATTTACTAGATACGAGTAAAGTAAACTAACAAAGTAAACTGGTATGACATAAATTATAATGGGTTTTGACTGCCGGTCGTTATGTTTCGGATCAGCATGTATTAATGCTAGTTTATGTATCGATTAAAAACTACTTCATACAGTGTCTTAATAGTGCAAGATCCCCGATATTACTTATTATCTCCGAAGTAAAATGTATTATATTAATAGAGTTAGTGTGTACTTTGAGTGTACACATACCTGCTACCTTAGTCTGGTAGCCATTTGTCAGGTCTTAAAGGCAGATGAAATTAGTACTCACTTTTCTTAAATTTTCAGTGGTAATTTTACGTATTTTTTAAAAAATATTTTTAAAAATTATTAAATAAAATTGAGCTGATAGTATCTGGTAAAAGTTGCTATCGACGGAAAATGTCTGGCAGTTTTGATTAATTTTTAAAAATATTTTATAAAACACGTCAAAATCAAAACTGAAATTTGAGTATTTTTTTAATTGCATTTAGCACCTGCTACGTGACAAATAACCGCCGGGCTAAGGTAGCAGGTATTTTAACACTCAAAGTTCATATTAACGCTACTTTATCCCATAGAATTTATTTCTCAGAAAATAATTAATGTCTAGGGGCCCTGGGATTTTAGACTATAAATATTACAAAACAAACAAAAAACTACTTGTTTGCTTTTCAGAGTGCTAAGTGTGAGTTTTTCTTTTCGCATTCGATCGTGAGCGCGTTTGGAGTTTACTAGGAATTTGTATGTGATTTGTACAGCGCCACCTAGTGGTAAACTGGTTTCTCACGTTTACCACTAGGTGGCGCTGTACAAATCACATACAAATTCTTAGTAAACTCCAAACGCGCTCACGATCGAATGCGAAAAGAAAAACTCACACTTAGCACTCAGTTCTTTAGCAGTTGAAACACAGAATATAGAGTTTGTGTATTTTTAATTATTTTATTTTTAATTATCTGTAAATGTTAGTAAATAGCAAAGACATTTATATTAAGAGTGGAAAGTTAATCTGGCTTGCATCGTGATATGGGACAACTTTATATTATATGTACATTGTGGGATTACTTTGATACCAAATTTCATGAGATATTTACCTTTGCCTCTTGTTGATGAACCTGCTTATGTAAAACGGTCAACTTGCGCGACGACGACTTGAATTTATAATGCAACGTAAATAAACGGCAGAGCTACGATATCGATAATGTAAACAGTGCACGGGGTCGGGTAGGGATTTAATATCGACTAGAGCCGGTCATAACTTTGAATTTGAAATGCCAATAAAAAAAATTCTATACAAATTTACCTGCAGATTTTCATTCACATGCGCTTTTGAGATAATTTTCTTCTTAGTTTCGTTAGGAATGGCATATCCATCGGTCCTGCCCTTTGATGATATTATCCTTACAAAATTAATTATGATCAACTTATACGACCACGTAAGTTTGTGTTGAAACTAAAAAAATCGGCAGTTGAATATCGGTAATGTAAGCAGTATACGGGGCTTGATATGGATTTGATATCGACTAGAGTCGGTCATATCATGACTTTGAAATTGAAAGGCGAATAAAAATCTTCCGTGCAAATTACCTGTAGGTACACACGCTTTTGAGATAAGTATCTTCTTAGATATGGTTAGAAATGGCTTATCCAATAGCTTCTATCCCTTGATGCTGGATATACTTTGGTAATTAATGAAGATAAAGTTGTCCAACTAACTACTTGAGTTTGAAATTAAACTTAAAAACTCGGCAGGTTTATGATGTCGATAATGTAAACAGTGCAAAGAATATAGAAAGGATAGACATGGGAACTATACCTTCCCAAAAAATGGGCTCATAAGGGACCGAGTTCTGAGGTAACAAACAAAAAATATACTGTTGAAGTGATAACCTCCTAGTTTTAGAAAGTCGGTTGAAAAATACAGCGTAACGATACAATGTCGAATTTAATATTAATCGAGCCATTCATTATTTTAGAATTAAAACGCAGACAATATTACCATCCGTGCAAGTCAGCCTTTAATGTGAATTAGGTTTGCATGCGCTTTTTAGATTCGTTACGAGATTCAATCATTTATATTGGAGGGCAAGGTATCCAGTAAACTTATGTATGTGATATTTTAATAGCAAAGGGCGATGGTTATCTCTTTCCATCTGAAGAGTCATGTTTGTTATCGTATGATATATAAATAAAAACAATGCAAGAAGCATTGAATAAGTGATGGAAAATGTAAAAAAATCTCGCATTATAATTTTCTATATTCTCTGATTATAAATGAATAGGACATTAGTAGTTTATTTTTTTATATTATAAGATAGCAAACAAGCAGAGAGCTCTCCATATGGAAAGAGACAAACCAACATCTATAAACACCAAATATGGTAATGGTGCATTGTTATCCGTGTGGCAGGATGTTAATACCACATGCGTAAGTTTACCTTACTCTCCAAACCGGAAAATAACAGTGGCAAACATAGGGATGTGGTACCGAAATTCCGGGCGAGACGTTGCAAAACTCTACCACCTAGCAATCATGATGGCAGTAACACATATAGTCTATCGTTCTCCTTTTACGAATTGCCTGGCAGTAGTCTATTTCTCAAAGGCTGCCGGACCAACACGGGAGATTGTTTAATTGTTAAATAGTCCCATTAGTGAACGTAAATAATAACATACTACTATCATCCTGAATGTCTGTCAAAAACCGAAATCTAAATGTACTATGATAATATTTGTCTACTGCATAATTTATATATTGATTGAGTTTTAATAAGAGCGCGGCGTTATGTGTTACCGTTCTGAAAAAATGAAGTCTTTATTTTGGACTTTTTTGTTTTGAGCTTATCGACATAGTTAGTTTCAGTTGACACCTGAACCAGCGATTTGAGATCAAGTTAGAATCATTTTCTAATAATAGCACCGTGAGATCAGCGGCGTGCACAGGGTTAAAACACTGGGTATGCACTATGCGGAGGGGTACTCGGTCACAAAAACTTTATTTTATAGATTTTTAGCATAGCCAAAGCCACGCTACGGATTTCTAAGACGGAAACCATGACAACAGAACAAGTCTTAGATGTACTACTATTTATGTACATCTTCTACGGCAACAATATCCCGAATCAGAGAGCCAGTTATACGTTTCATAACTTTTAACATGAAACTTCCGAGTTACATTTACTTTTTGCTGGTTTAATTGTAACTGGGTACACACCTACCTTTAGACACAATTTGAATCTTTTCACTGAATGACTTTGAGAGAACTTGTTATTTTTATTTTTTAATAAACACACATTTTCAACACAAACTTCACAATCAAACAATATTAAAAAAAAATACAATTAATGCACTAGTAAAAGCAAATCACTACAATTATTATAGAATCTCAGTAATAAACTTAAATGTACAATTTTTCAAATGTTAAAATGAAAAATCTAAGAAAACTAATAATAAATATATGACGAAAACAAAATAATAAACAATGCTTATCACACGAAAAAAAAAACAAATGGCTTCGTAAGACACAAATACATTTATCCTATTTAAACAAATAAAACGTTACTAAACAAAAATGCATAATGTGCACCCGTGATTTATTAGATTTCCATCTATTAATTAGTCATATAATACGCATTAGCAACATTTTACGATACGCAACGATTACTCTCGATAATTGCCGAACAGTACGGACTGCCGCAGTAGATTACGTCATCGCTGCTTAATAAATTCATAGATGTGTGCGCTTGCGACTGAGCACAAACACAAAAATTACTACACACATGCGAATAAATCTACTGCCTAGACGGCGGCATGCCTTAGTTAGAGTCGCCAAACGCCTGGCAAACATAATGTTGTGTGCTTGCAAATAGGTGCTATTTATAAAATATTAGACGTTTTTTTAATTAATATATTTTGTTTATTTATTTATTTACTATTAATTAAAGTCATGAATGGCAAGTAAAGCGCTGCTATATAAAATTTAGGGACTGCACGCCACTGCGTGAGATTATAGGTTTGTTGCTGCAAGCTGTAAGGATAAACACCGTTGTCACTAAAGCTGTAGGTAGTTAAGTTAATCATAAATGTGTATGTGAATATAAAAATAAAAAAAGCTATTTTCTTTCAAAAATATAAGAAAATTTCTGTCCGACACCGTCCGTAAATTCATGGATACTATGCGTGAAGGGCGCTGACCTGCCGCACTGGCCGTCCGTTTTAACTACCTACACAATATTTTACAATATTCCTGCGCTTCGTCCACTTTGACGTGCATTTGTATAGAGTGAAATAATTTTGAGGAAAAATGGAAACTTTACTTTAAAAAAAAATTTCATTGAATTTACGTTCTATAAGTTAAACCAAACCACTGATTTCAAGGATAACGGTGTTAACACTAACAGACTGTATATGCGTACATCCTACTTCCTACTATCCTATCCTGTCCTACTAATATTATAAATGCGAAAGTTTGTAAGGATGGATCGATGTTTGTTACTCTTTTACGCAAAAACAACTAAACCGATTTGGACAAAATTTGCCACACATATAAAAACGATGACCTAGAATAACACATAGGATGCTTTTTATCCCGGAAAAATATGCGCCTGTGGGATTCAGGAAAAACTTTTATAATGCAGCAGACTGTAGAGCGCAGCTAGTATTATAAATGGGAAAGTCTGTTTGTATGACTTTCTGTTACACTTTCACGGCTAAAATACTTCGCGGATTTCGATGACATTTGGCACAAGAGATCGTTTCAGAGACGGGGTCAAACATAGACTATATTTTTCAAAAACTCAACCCCTAAGAGACTGAAATAGGGGTTAAAATATTGAATGAAGTTTTTTAAAAATTATGACATAACAATTTGCTTGCGGGTGTAGCTGCGCGGATCAGCTAGTATATCTTTATACAAGAACAACTAATATTTTACTGAAGTAACTTAAATTCAAATTCTACATTTTTAAGGATAGCATAAATCGTGCTAATCTATATATGCGAAGGAAAAACTTTGTACCCATTTTAAAGACAAATGTGCGAACGGTAGAATATGAAATCTGGCACGGTTAAAGTTTACATTGTGAACATTTAACATAACATAACATAACATTTTAAATTAAAATGCATGAAAAATACATTATATTTATAAATATAAACCTTACACACACTACATTCATGCAACATACATATGATAATATATACGCATGTACACTGTTTTGTCATGTGTGTACGTTATCTTAGTAGTCTATGGTCGAATTTCGGCCACAAGCCATCGCTAGTCTATATTAAAATAATAAATACGAAAGTTTGAGTGTTTGTATTTATAGATGGATATTTTTTACTTAATCAAGCAAAATCGGCTGAACGGATTTGGATGAGATTTGGCACACATGTAGATGATGATCTGTAATAGCATATATGATTTTTATCCCGGAAAAATAAGTAGTTCCTGTGGGATTCACCAAACACTTTTATAATGCAGCAGGTGACACGGTGCAGCAGTTATAATAATTTACACATTTTACACGTTGAATTAAAACTAAATTATAAAAACGAAGCACTTAAATAATTAAAATTTTATACCGATTTTACTTACCACGTATCCTTCATCCTGTGAGGCGTTAACATAAAACTTTATTACTTGGAAGAGGGTTCGACATTGATGGGGTAATATTTGCGAAGGTATACTACATTGGGAAAAGTCTTTGTGACGGAGCTGTGGTGTGTATATCAGTGCTTATATTGTAGATCTTTGACATTACCAATATATTCGATCAGACAAACATTTTTTTTATCAAGACTAATCATGAAATCTCAATGCAAATTTATTAAAATCAATTTTTTGAAATTTGTAAACAAAACATACATATTTATGTATGGTAAAATAACACTTGTTATAATATGATACTAAAGAATCGTTGAAATTGGTTCAAGGTTTTTATAATGCAGCAGCTCTTAATATATAGTATTATATTTTTGTATAACAAAATAGGAAAATCTGAAATCAGGAAACATTTAGGTACGATTCACATTTCACACCGACTGCCTCGCATCGGTTCCCACGGAAACGGATGCGTACGTATGCCGTGGAAGTCGTACGCGTGCCGTGGCAGTCTCAATAGAGATGATACATACTAGCTATAATACGTAAGTACTGAGTTTTACGAGTATGCGTACTTGTTCCAAAAACTAGTTCCACTAGTATTTAGAAGTATGAGTTTTACTATACGTCCTAGTATCAAGTATAAACACGAAATATGATCGAAGTATGAATTAACTATACAGCCTAATATTAATTATATACATTTTGGTAGAAATTAAATGTAGTTACGACAAATGTCAATATTCAATATGTTATAATACCTAGGTAATTATAAATATTAATAAAAATCACTTGACATATTACACAGTCATATCAATCTAACCTCAAAAGTAAGCAAATTATTTACTTGCGGTTTGAGTGTTAGTCAACGATACTAAAAAATAGAAATACATATATAAATATTGTAATGAATAAAAAGTATCTTCACACCCGTATCCCCGAAAAGGTAGACCAGTGCACTCATGTTTAGCTGAAGATACTTAATCCCACACAATGTGATATGTGGCAATCTTGTTGCCAACCGAGTACTAACCCATTCCCAGGCAATTCGTTTTTATCAGAAAATTGATAAAAAAATATTTTTGGGTTGTCCGAACCGGGAAACCATAAAGGGACCTTATATAGTCAATGGCAACACCGGGCCAATAGAATACAGAGGTAATTAATACAATAATTTATTTAATGAACAACCACATCAAGAATACCAACGGGAATGGAAGCCGGGCCTCGTTGATGGCGTAGTCAGGTTCGCTAACCACCCGACTAACAAGACGGTCAAATATACGACTTTAGGAGAATTGATTGAATATTGAATACTTACCTAGCTTAATGTAAGAAGATGTAAAAAAAATAATTTACAATTGAAAAAAATGATGTGGTGTCGCGGGACACCAGGTAGGAACGAACTTCCTTCGGCTAAACGGCACTACTCGCTTGTGTACGCGACTGTCGCGCCTGCGCACGTCTCATTTAACGCTTTTATTCCACGCATTTTTCTTACGGTTTTACTATCACATTTTTTTCAGTTCGGTCGCGCAGCAAAATCCCTATCCCCTCCAAGCCTGCCGTAAGGAACTTCGTTCCAATATTCCCTTCATACGTTCACAGGCGTATGACCGACAGCTTTTTGGAATTTTTAATATATGTATTTTAATATATGTATTATAATATGACTTTAAACTGGCGTATTTAGCAGTCGCCCTTCGCAGTGTACTTATCCCAAATCTCAAAGGATTAGTACATTGTATACGTATTCATGGATGCGTACGCGTGATACTTTTAAATATGTACTCGATACTCGTAAATACTCGATACGCTTTTGCCTCTTTGACATTACTAAGTTGTATGCGTAATCGGGGACGCGTACACTTACATACTTTTAAATACTCGATACTCGCATATTCTATGACTGAATACCTAGTTTGGAGACTTCTTAGTTGAAACTTAGTATAAAAACTTGTTCCCGTAAATACGTCTCATCTCTAAGTCTTACGTGATACGTCACTTGAATGACTCGACTAATTGCACCATAATATCTATTTTCACGTTCGCGACGGCCATGCGGCTACGAACGGATCCGACGTGTGCCGACGCAGCCAGCTATCTGTCACGGATTCCGTTCGAAGACGTACGGAACTGTTCAGCCATCACGAAACGTGAATCTGATGGAGATATGAATTAACTGATGGAGATGTAATTCCGGTTTACCTATTCCAATTTCTTTACCGCATTAAAAAATGCTGTCCGGTCCAGGCCGATGCGAGCCGGTCGGTTTAACTCGTACCTTACACACTATATAATATCAATGACCCACCAAATTCTCGCGAAGGTTAAAGCTGAATTGTGCAACTCGTAAAAAATAAAATACTATTTGCTTAAATTGATTATTTGGAATTCAGTACTAGTATTGTTTTACAATTCCCACCATTATTGTCTTGATAGTAGTAGACCTGATGATGCAGTCTAATATACGATTATACCTACATACATTGTAAAACAGTACAAGTGTTTTAATCTCAAATAATTACTATTAAAGAGTTTCGCCAAGCGCCAGTGATGTTCGTTATATTTGTTTATGTTCTGTCCTACCATATAATAAATATTATCACGCTGGTTTCCTTGCAGAATAGAGTATTAAGTTATTTTAAGCCATAAGGTTTAATAATTTCACTGAAAACGCTTTGAATTTTTTACCAATTTTGAAATTATTCGTACCTTGTAACAGGTATAGTGGTTAAATTATTTAGCTCAAATGGTGAGGTCCAGGTTGGGAAAAGTGTTATTGAGTTTTTTTGAGGCTTTTCTCGAAAATCCAAAATTTCATTAGCGGCTTGGACATTTGCTGGTGGTGTGTTACCCCCGTGCCTCGAATGAGCACTAAACCACAGAATACTTAGAGACTAACAGAAGTCAATGTTACATACAAGTAATATTCGAGCATAGCACACATAGACACTTCTCACGGACGTGATATCTCGGACTGGTGCGGAACAAACTGTCCCGAACCATTTCGAGATATCGCGTCCGTGAGAGGTGTCTATGTGTGCGTTGCCCAAATATCACATGTATCTAGATTGACTACTGTTAGTCTCCAGTATACTGTGCTAAGACTTACAGTCCCGGTTGTCGCTAGATATAGGCGATAATTCCTACAAATCCTAACTTCAGATACTCTACATCTAAGTCAAAGTCTGTGGATTGGCTGTTTCGTCACTTCAAAAGCTATTGAAGTACAGAAAAGTAATTATCAGTGAATACGTTATTTACCATAAGCTCATATGACGGTAGAGGAACGGCCAAGCCACATATTTTGACTAAGGTGTAGAGTTTGTGAAGTAAATTCTGATAACCGTGACCACGGTCAATGTAACTTGGTCGAAACATCGAGCTTTACAAGTAAGTTCTATATATGTACGCGTTTTTGACCCGTTTATATATTTTTAAAAATGATAGAGGAATGCGTTAGTTTACAAGTTCATATTTTGTGAAGTAAGTCTTAGAGAGATCATAAAATAAAAAACGCGAGTGTAGAACACTCGATTGGAAAGAAGTTTTTTATTTTTCTCCTTTTTTCCACACTTTCCTCTTCTTTCCCCTGTCTTTCACCTCTTTCCTCTTCTTTTTTTATATGATGAGCTAGCAGACGAGAAAACAGGCCGCCTGTTAGGAAGCGGCCACCGATGCCCATAGACATCCACAATATAAGAAGTGATGCGCTGCCGACTCTTAAGAAAATAATTAAACCGCCTCTTAAAAGATCCAATATCTGTTTAGGAAATATAGACTTAGTAAGTTTATTCCATAATTTGGCGGTACGAGCAAAATAGTTCCGACAAAGCCATACTGTTCATAAGCACCATGAGTGAAGGTGTCAATAGAGGTTCCGGTCTCGGCGAGTGTTGTAGCGGTGGAAAGAAATAGCTGGTATCAAACTAAACATTTCCTCAAAACACTCAGCATTATAACACAAATAACGTGATATAAGTGTCATAGATCGTAGTGCATTTATAAGTATCATCGTTATGCAGGCATTGTTATTTTATAAACGTAAACGTTAAACAAAATTGTCGAAAGTATATTGTTGATTTAAATTGAATTAATGTCAGCGATATAGTCCGACATCGACGATGGTCGACGTAGTCCTTTTTCCAGAGATCCAACAAGTGCACCCAATCGTGTGTCCACTTGTAGTACCTCTTCCTTTTAGAACTTTTTAGAAGGGGCTCTTCTAAAAAAATTCTAAAAATTCTACCTAAAAAATTTAAAGTATCTTCACACCTGTATCCCTGTACTGGCTTGAAGATACTTTTATTTTATTTTTTTAACATATTGGGACGAAGTTCCTTATGGGACGGTACGAATAGACAAGGCGAAAAAAAGTGTGAGAATTTTCGGCCACAAGTTTTCGTCAAGCGTCTTTCTTTAATGTAAATCGTTTCAATTTAAAAAAAATTGTAAAATTGAAAAAAAAAATTAAATAGTCTTTAAAAAACATTTAGGACAGAACTATGCATAATATTACTCTAAAGTTTAAAAGGGAATTTATTTTTGTTCACCAGTCAACATAACTGAATACAATAGAGAAATAAAGCATCATAATTAGTTGTGTTCTGCATCTTAAGCAATTCTAGATCACAATACTCTTTGTTTTAGGTCACTGAGATACAGTCTTGGCCCGATTGTTGCTAGTTCAACGTCTAATTACTTGTATGAACTATTACGTACTTGGAATTGGCAATTACATTATTAAACAGTTATAGCTAGTGTACTTTATCTTTCATGGTCGGGATTTTATTTATATCATACTAGGGCTAAAAAGATGTTTGTAATATAACTCTAAATAAAAACGGCTTTTTTTTATTAAACCACATTCATTTTTTATTAAACCACTGCCATACTTCATGTGCATCATTTAAATTAGGATCAGATTAAGACTACCAAGTCATTGTTATAGCATTGAAGTAACAGAATACCATATTTCGTATCGATCAGACCGTTCCAAGTGGCTTAATTCCTTTTATCATGTTGAAAAGAGCTGAGGGTCTTGAAACGCCTATACAGAGCTTTGGTTTGAAGAGGGCTATATAATTATAAAAACCGCAACCAAATCATATCATCCGCTTGGGAGCTACGACGCCACAGACAGTTACACATATGCACAACTTAAAGTCTCGTATCACCCCTCATTTATGTGTTGGGGGTTAAAAATAGATTGAAAATCTATAGAATGAATGATCTATAAATAGAACGAAAGAAAACCAACTTATAACTTTATTTCTGAAATAGATTTTAATAAATTGATTTTCTGAACAAATTGAAAATTCTAAATTTAGTTCAATCTACATCTTTATCGATTTTCGGAATATCTGGTAGAGTAAGACAGCTGGTTGCAAAGGTAAGTGGTATTACAGCACCTACTACGCGGATGACAAAGTAATTTAACATATTTATTGTTTATATTCTATATCATAAGCTCGAGTTTATTTGGTACAAATAACGTATAAAAATGTAGTTTCCAAGTAGAGTTGCCATGTCTGGCTTTTTTGAGTGGTGACCGGCCAACTATTTAGGTGTCCAGCTTCTCCGGCATTTGTTAGCTACTATAATGCATTACACGTCACACCTACAATACGAGCGAAGCACTGCTGAATGTATTTAGATACTAAGGTAAAAAATATCCGGAATTAAAGGCAAAATGTCCGGCTTAATATAACGCAGATTTAGGCTTTTTGAGTTCGAGAAGAGTGAAACCCTGAAATTAACCCTAAACCGGGGAATAAGATATTTTCATTGCAAACTAAACCGCGGGTAAAAAGATTTTTTTAGTAGGCTTATATTTACTTATATTATATTTGGAAATGTATTTGATCCTCATTTCTTCGTTGTATTATAGATTTCCGTAAATAAAAAAACGTCTAAATCTATAAAATATAATTTGTTCCCTAAAAAAATTACAGTGGAAGGGTGTATATTATTAAGCAGTGACATTTAAAAATAGGGATACAAAGGAAGTACGTGAGAGAAACCGTTGGCATGTGCTAGTTTTAAACAAATATCTTATTGAGTATAAGACGAAAGTTTTATTTAATAGAACATTAAACAAAACTTTTATTACCTCTTGTAGCACCTACTTAATAAAAACCAAGGCAAAACTAAAACGTTAAAAAAACGAACAATCGAGCTGCCGAATCTCGGAAATAATTATTTCTTTTATTTTCGACACTTCTTTGAAAACTTAATAAAAATGTCAGTAAGGTTGGATCTAGCGATATAGAGTGCCGCAGGGCATAAATCTAATTTACCTCAGAGGGCAGGATTCTTTAAAAGTAATAATACCCTTACCCTAGTTGTGAAAAACCTTATAAGCAGTAAAAACCTAATTACTCAGATCATGGAAACACCATTTAATACTCAGACTGTTCTAGGAGTTGATATATGAATAAATAATATAAAATTAGAAATACTTGCGTCAACGTGGAAATTAAATTCGTCGTATGTCACAAGAATAAATGGGCGAACATTGCTTTGTGAAATATACTTGAAGCCTTTTATTTTAAAATTATTTGACACCGTGTGAGTTACAATTTAAAAAAAGGACCCTTCTTTAAAAGCTATTTAACGTATGTGAATACTGCGCATACTGTGAGATATTAGTAGTCAACCGTTTTTTTACTTTAATTAAACTTATTAGGTATCACAAGAAGTGCTGGTCCCTGGAAGGGAAATAAAATATTTATAGTGGAAATACGAATATTATTTTGTTTTATCTAATTTACATTCTACAAAATTAAAGGTAAACACTTGTAAATAGAGAGAATATATGTAGCGCCATAAATTTTTGGAATAGTGAACATTTAATAGTTGTATTCATCTTATGTCTCGAATCAGGCCTCTATTAATAAATAAATAATAAATAAATATATATTACTTGAAAAATTACACGAATGGATCCAACCCCAAAGTAAGCAAATTATATGCGATATTTACACCAATATTGTGATATGGGTGTTAGTCAACGATATTAATACATAGAAATACATACATATATACAATATAATATAATACAAACATCTATGCTCATCATATTTATCACAAATATTTGTTCCTGTCGGGAATCAAACCCGATCACTAACCACTCGACCAATAGGACGGTCAAAGATGAAAAGAAGGTATTTAAAGATTTAATTTAAAGTACTCTGTGATTACAGTAGTACCACAAAGAAATAGCTACAGAAGTCAACCTACATATAAAGGGCGCTCGAGCAACGCACAAATAGACACCTCTCATGGACACGATATCTCGGAATGGTTGAGAATAGTGCTGCACTATTCCTACTTTGCTTTGTTGCACTATGCACTATTAGTACAAGTGCGAGTGCCACTCGCTTAAGACATGCATCAATAATCTTTTCTGTGCAAAAAAAAATGTAATAGGCATAACAATAACATTAAAATATTTTATTTTTTATTGCTTTATTTCCACCTGTAACATTCTCAACAGTAAATCAAATAACTAGATACGAGTGCCACTATCAGTTTTTGTGCATAAGCTAAAGTTGACAACTCCAGCGCGATCGCCGTGCGTAGTTATGAAAAGTGAAGTACATACGTGAGATTGACTTCTGTACCCAATTATTTTGTGGTAGTAACGTGTAATAAGTAATCAAAAGGATTAGAATCTTATTTCTAATTCAACAGTGAAATTTGATTTTAGAATGCTTACATTAAAAAAAAGTATAAAATTAAGGGGAATGAATATAATTTAGATTGATGGTATAGTGGTTGTCTTTTCAGGTTCGTCTTCCATCATGAGGATCGGGATCGGCCCCAGGGCGAGCAAACTACTGGATTCATTTTGGAAAATATTTGCATCTGTCTGGAGGTCTGAAGACGAGTAATTACCTCCTACCCTCGTCGCGGAAAATTGCGTAAATCTTGGTCCAATTTATTAAGTCGTTTGACATTCGTCGCCATAACAAGCAAATTGAAAATACCAAGCGTTAACCTTCAAAGTACACACACATAGAGTTTTGGGGATAATCACCTTTAGCTAATAAACCGATGAATTGTGGTGAATCAGAGATTTTAACGGTTCACTAAACAAGGGTACCGGCGTGATAATATTTATTTATATATTTAATTGTATATAGTAACGAAATTAGAATGCATAATTTTTGTTTATACTGTCACTAAAAGTAACCAATTAAATAATTGTTTTTAATAGAAATTTTATCCGTATACGATTACAAATTGAATCAGTTTATATTGCAATGCAGTAACAACTTATGATTTCACACAAGCATTCCAAACTGTAGAAATGCTTCCACGCCTAACAATACAAGAGTGTACAATACATGAACTTTCGCTCAAGACTCTCATCTCAAGCACCACACTTAACTAGGGAAACGCGTACGATCTGGTAACTTAAAGGGTTAACTCGTCTGCGCGTGGTGAAAATGTTTGCGACATTTTAATTCAAATATCAGTTATATTTAAAGTATCCCTGCATCTGAACATGGCTAGATGGGATGGGATATAAGGTTATACATGTGTGTGTGCGTGTGTGTGCGTGTGTGTGTGTGTGTGTCTGTGTGTATGTGCGTGCGTAAAACGCACGCGCGTACGTGCGTGTGTGTTTGTATCTGTGGGTTAATCAACATTATTTTATAGCAACAAAAACCAAGATCAGGCTCGAACGTACATATTACGATACTGAACTGACTGTCACTTTGTTTTAGGATTAAGCTTTTTCTGATGTAGTAGATTTAATATTTTGGGCTCGATTCTTGGATCCTATAAATTATGTCGTTGAAATTTTATATTCAGGAAAAAAGTGAAAACAATTTGGAGCTTTAAATATGGCGGGATATTATAAATCATGTACAGGGAGGGTGCGTGAAGCTGGCGGTTCTGATTAGTGTAAGTAACTAGCAGCAGTTGTTAACGTGGCAAAAACTGCAATAAAAACAAACACATTGCTTGACTACAAAGTGGTAAATCGTGATGTACATGATTGTCTACGTTCGTTTTACTTTGTCCACCACACAAAGAAATAAACGCAGTGATATTCAAAATACTGATTTAATAACGAAGAAATAAAGGAGCAAGGAAGATAAGGGGAAAATAATGAGTTCCGGTTCCTATATATAAGTTGTTAATGTTCATATTTATAGAAAAACGATAAATTACTATGTTTATAGGATATTCGACGGTATTATTGTATCGCGTTTTGTGCAAATAAAGTTGGAGTTCAAGTAGTACATTAACACGTTTACATGCAATCTTATACTGCTATGATTGCTTCGTGGGCTAATGTTTCACATACGTTTCTCAGATAAATAGCTCTCAGATTCAACTCTCCGTCGTGCAAGATGTTATTGAAAAAGAAACCCCAGTCAGCCCATAGATACTTGTACTATTATATATTCTGTGCCTTAGATCGAGAGTAATAATCATCGTATCAGAGATGATACACAATGAACAGAGGCACAACGATTTTCCCTTTTCGTTTCTCGTTTCAGTAGCTCTACGTTAAAAATAAAATTCTATGAAAAATTCCAAATGAAACAATTAGTTTAACTTCTCCTTTGAATAATTTTCGTAAACCTCTTACTCTACTATCTACTACTACTTGTATTGTTAGTCTATTCACGCACTATCTACTGCATCATCAACTTTATATTCAACTTATAACTCACTTATAAAATATTATTCGTGTATTAGTACACGTGGTTTGATTTCGAAAAATACAATTATCTTTTTATACTTTTTAAGCGTGTCCAGTGCTAGTTATTTAGAAGATGGACTAATTATGATAATTCTTATATATCTAGTGCAAAAAATGGCTATAGGTTTTGGAATAACTGTCGTCAAGTGGTTAATTTTCTTGACCTCTCAAATCATTTATATTGTACGTTTAATGCACTTTTTGCATTGCATAATATTGTTAATATCAACATTTCTAAAGCAGTTTTTACACTAGCATCCTATTGTTTAACATCAAAAATCACTTTTTACACTAGCATTCAACTAGTTTACTATTTTGAATACTATTTCGAAATGTGTAAGTACTTTTTATGCTAGCATCTTATTGCTTAATTTCGAAATTTATAAAGCACTCTTTACACAAGCATCCTATTGTTTTATTTCGAAATTTGTCTTACCCCGTACTGTATATCATAAACTGGTAGAGGCCGGTCCAAATCGGGAAGTCGCAAATCATGATTGCGCCTTTCTTGTTCTGGACTAGCTTCTCTCCGCCCTCGACCCTCGGAGGATGACGTTGTTGCACTGCTCGTAGTTTGAGATAATCTGGACAAAAGTAGTAGACTAGTAAAGTTTCGATTTTGGATCACTACATATATAAAATTATATTTGACAAAAAATTCTAATTATTTTTGGAAAAATATTATCATAAGATAATATTTTAAAAGAAAAGTTTATAAAACATTCTCGAAAAAGAATTCCTTCGGAAGAAATCTTCGCGGTCTAAAACAGTGAACCGTAATTTTATATAGAAATATTTTATATAAACTAAACGGCAATGTCTAACTAAAGTTATATGTAATCATCGCATGGGAAAGTTCGTCTCAATCTACTGGTGATAATAAGTTTCATGCAGTGCTTCCCATGGGCAAAAGCTTCGAGTAACTATATTACGTATTAATAAAGCTCTTGCCAACGGTCTTGTAGAAGGGGCCAGAAGTGGTGGACTGATAGGATAGCGACACACTATTAACATCTTCGGTGTCTATACGCGATGGTTTATCTTTTCATCAGGAGAGCCATCTGTTTGCTATCTAATGATATAAAAAAGTACAAAATTGATAGGTGCAATCTTAAAGTTTGGTCGAAAACTACACTTTTAACATAGCCAAGACGTATACTATACTAGAGACGTAGACTATACTAACCTAGACTATACTAACGTAGTACGAAGTATGTATGAAATTATTGTTTTCACCTCGATTTTGAAAAATCAAGTTCGCATCGGATCTCACGTGTGTGTGTGTGTGCGCGCTTGTGTGTGTGTGTGTGTGTGCGCGCTTGTGTGTGTGTGTGTGTGTGCGTGTGTGTGTATGTGTGTGTGTGCGTGCGCGCGCGTGTGTGTGTGTGCGTAAAACGCACGCGCGTACTTGCGTGTGTGTTTGTATCTGTGGGTTAAACAATTTCAATATTTGTCTTACAATATCCCAAGAACTATACTAAACATTTTTATTCTAAAACCTGCGTCGAATGCTACGAAAAATTTCAAATCGAACGTTGCGTTTTAAAGATAAATATTCCTAAGTGTTTTGTTAGATACTGTTGAAAAACTAACTGCTTTGAATGCCAGCAAAAATTTTCAAATCGAACGATTCGTTACAAAGATATCATCACCTATTTAAAATCTGAAAATACATATTTTGCTAAATAATTGCCAAGATCTAGTATTTTTTGCATTATAAGATAACAAACAAGCAGATGGCTCTCCCGATGGAAAGAATCAACCATCGCCTACAGATATCAAAGATGTTAATGGCGCGTTGCTATCTGTGTGGCGGGGTTTATTGCCACACGCGTAAGTTTACTGGCTACCTTACCCCACAAACAGAACAGGACGCTATTGCAGCTGGAATATAAAAAGGCGGTGGTACTCGACCTGGGCGAGATGTTGCAGAACTCTACCACCTAATGGTCACTATGGAAGTGACATGTATATAGCCAACCGTTCGCTTTTTACGAACTGTCTAGCAGAATGGCCTGTTCTTTAAAGGGGGCCCGTACCAACACGAGTCTATATTAAAATTGATATTTGTAAAATCAAATTAGTATGTATCTGGATCACTACAGCAATAACTAAACTCAGAGCCATCGAGCGATCAATATTTTATATATTGAATAAAACAAAAACAAAACTTTATAACGTCGTAAAGATAAATCATTTTCGTAGCTAAAATTGATGAGGAACAAACCTTGTTTGAAATCATAAAACTACAATCAACAGCAAAGTACAGCTTGAAAGCTATTAACTTGATAGTCCACTTCAAAGGTAAAATATCTTAAATTTGATGAACGAATGTCAAAGGAATTGTGGTTTATTAGGATAATATATATTTTTTTTTCTTCATTAAATGAATTTGTTACTTTTTTAACTTCCCGCTACGTATGTAGATAAGGAAATTACTGATTTTGTCCCGATTGTCGAAAATCGAGTTTTCACCAGATCTCCACGTTTTGAGGCACTAGGAATCTTTGTAGACTATTTTTACGATTACTTCAGTATGTCTGTATGTGTGTGTGCGCGTGTGTGTGTGTGTGTAAGTGCGTGTGTGTGTGTGTGTGTGTGCGTGCGTGCGTGCGTGCGTGCGTGCGTGCGTGCGTGCGTGCGTGCGTGCGTGTGTGTATGTAAACATCTCATAACTTTTGGACGGCTTGACCGATCGAAATGCGGTTGATGGCATTCGATTAGATTTCACTCAACTTAGACTTCCTGATTGAATCGTTTCGATCCAATCGAGAAAACATCAAAAAAAATTTGGCGAAACAAAATTTTTTTAATATAACTTCCAGATCAATATACCAATTGAGTACAAAACCTAATCAGCTCTATTCATCAAAAAACTACGTGTAACGCATAAATTGCATCGAAATCGGTTTATCCGTTTGGGAGTACTAGCCGTTGACGAAAAATTTTGAAAAAAATATTTTTTCGACATAACTTCGAAATTTTTCAATCGATATTTTTTTGGTATTGTACGATATCAACTAGTGAGTGAATTGATAGTGTGTTTATTTTATTTTTGTGAAATTATTATAATATAAAAATTTTCGTTTAAAAATATCCCACTAAATTTATGAATGCATGCACGAATGGATGCACCGAGTCTTGTTCTCGTAAAAAAGTCTGTAATGCTGGCATGTCATTTATATGTACCTTTGGCTGTGTAATTTTACATGTACCTATACTTACGAGAGTAACTATTATGTATTCAGGCTAAGTACATTTTTCCCGATCACTAAATTTGGTTGAAGACACTAAAAAATTTTAGTTCGAATATTTTGGCGTAATTGTAATTATATCCATGCCTTTTGTTCTTACATAACAATATAAAAAATAAATATCGCTTAGGGCTCGCTTAAGCAGGCGGCTCTCCTAATGGAAAGAGACAACCATTGCTCACAGACACCAAAGATGTTAATGGTGCGTTGCTATCCTTGTTGCGGGGTTTTAATGCTTCATGCGTAAGTTTACCGACTACCTTACCTTCCAAACCGGAAAATGACAGTGACAAGCACTGACGTTACTGCAGCAGGAATAGGTAATGCGATGTTACCAGACCCGGGTCAGACAATGTAGAACTCTATGACCTAGCAGCTGCAATGGTAGTGACTCGTACAGGCAATCGTTCGCCTCTTACGAACTGCCTGGCAAAACGGGAGATGGTCTATGCTAAAGATATGGGTTAACTAGGCACTCTCCGTACCGTACAGATTTTATACCACCACCACGCATAATTTTTAGTGTTTATGTGAAATGGTTATTATTTATAAATTATCATCAGGTGAACCATCTGTTTTTTTTGCTACTAGGTTACGAAGAAGAAGTATGTATGACTCATAGACAAAATTGTAAGTACAGCTATTATTATAATATTATATTCACCTTTCTAACAATTTACTTCACCAAGTTTATTGAATAATAAATCACGGTGAAATTATTACGTTAAGCTTAACACAAATAGAATGAAGCTTCCACGACGCAACGGAGCAAAGTTTATTCAAAGTCTCAACACAATGGAAGAGATTAGGGATAAGTACTTTGGATAGTATTGATAATAAAGCCACGCAATAAAATATAGGATAAGTTTAAAAATAAATCGTCATTTTAAAATAAACTTTTTACAAAAATATTATAGTTATAGGGCCTTATAGACCGTGGTTTGAGAAAGATTTTATTTTTGATTAACAACAAGCTGAATTTTTTGTGAGCAACTTCGTTTTGACGAGGCGCCCATATTTCTTTCTTTGAGAAATCTCTTATTTATTAAATTGAAAGGCTGCAAACCGTTAATCTTTACGTTGTTCTAAATTTTGCATTATCGGTATCCTGCATTATTATTAGTGGTAGGCGTTTAATAAACGAACAGTTTTTTTAGCGTGAACGATTAAACAGTCTAACGTTCTTTGATAAACTAGTTTATGAATGAACTATTCAACGTTCGCGTATGGACTGTTGGTTTCGTGGAACGATCTGAGTGCTAAGTGTGAGTTTTTCTTTTCGCATTCGATCGTGAGCGCGTTTGGAGTTTACTACGAATTTGTATGTAATTTGTACAGCGCCACCTAGTGGTAAACTGGTTTCCCACGTTTACCACTAGGTGGCGCTGTACAAATCACATACAAATTGTTAGTAAACTCCAAACGCGCTTACGATCGAATGCGAAAAGAAAAACTCACACTTAGCACTCTGCGCAACCAAAATAGGTATCATATTCACGACGCCGACGAATGGAGTGGAACTCGAAAGTGGCCGTGGGATTATAATATGTACATAAAATGAAATAAACTTCTAAATACGCCAGGTTTATGTATATCTATTATTTAATATTTAATTTTATAAATGAATTTTTTTAAGAATTTAAATTTTATAATAATAAATATAACTTCCAGTTCTAAGCCTGGAAAAAGTATGAAGGGGAGTTTAGTTCATTTCTATAAACAGTTAACTTAGGTAAATAATAATCTTCGTAGAACGATAACTAGGTACAACGTAATAATCATGTTCAGTCTAGGAAGTAAACTAGTCGAAAATTAAAGTTTTTTCAATTAGTTTATCGTTTACGATAAACAGTCTCGTTGCGTCGACGAAAAATACGTCAACGACTCACCACTAATTATTATCGGTTGAAAGAAAATATATGGCTCAACCAACTTCATTCACATTCAGTATTAAATTCAGACACTAACTTGATATAAAAATCGTAATTCTTCAAATTCTGTGTAACGTTAAGCCTTCGCAGAGAGTTATCATTATTATATAAGTTGATAAAATGTGCGTGCCGATAAAACTTAAAAAGGAGTCCCGGCACGATAAAGGGACTTATATAGTGTGATAGCCCTTTATCCCCCCTCGAACAAGTTCCCTTTTTAACCTAAAAGGGGTGTTTTTAAAGATATAAGGGCTTTTCCAACCCTTCAACTTGAAAAATAAGTGTAGTGGCGCCATCTGTTGTCGAGTATTTGAACTTCATTCAGAACGATTATTTGGGTTGCATTTCGAAAGGCGCTGCGAGCAATTGCAGCATGTGTAGTAATGGCGCGAAATTTAAAATTCTAATTTTAATAAAGTCTTAAATTATTTAAAACTTTCTTTTAAATAAATAATGTAAAGAAAAAAACGTTACGGCGTGCACTTTTGGATGTTCTAAGCTTTATTTATAAATACAGTGGATAAAAATTTAGGAAGCAAAAATGTGCAGAGTAAATGCTAAAGGATATTAAATAATGTGCAAGTTCGACGGTGCGGTGAAAATAAAATATCCGTCCGAAAACCTGCAGATAACGGCACCCCGGCAGTAATAGTTCCTGAATAGAAATATCTAGCCGCTAGCCAAACTAATTTATTATTATATTCTCAAGCATTTGTTCACTATCGTTTATTTAGTCTACAATCTACATCAATGTGGGTCAAAGATTGATGGTTAACGCTCTGTTAAGAGCTATTAACGCTAATAATTTCATTGAGTTATCGAGACCCACACAGATATTTTAGATTAAGAGTTCTCTATTTAATCTTGAAAGTGATAACGGTTACGAAACGTACGATATTATAACTAATATCAACAGCAATTTTTTTTAATTTTTTTTTTAATGGATTACCTCAAGAACCACTGGATCGATTTTAAAAATTCATTCTTTTCAGTAACCTAGGCTTAACTTTTTTACCCAAAGAGTAAAAGGAAGTAATGTGTGGGTCACGTGAGCGAGGTCATGGGAAACAGCTAGTATTTCATAAACGAACTTTATTGTACTTTGGTCGAGTGGTCAGCGACCCTGACTACACAATCAATGTGGATGGCGTTCGATTCCCGACAGGGACAAACATTTATGTGATGAGCATGGATGTTGTAATTTCTGGGTTTGCGTGTTTGGTAAATATATTTATATATTATACATATTTTATTTGTACTAGTTTTTGTCGTATTCGTCGTCGATAAATACTAATAGGAATAAAATTCATTTCTTTACATATTTTCTATGTATTATCAGTAGTAACTAGGAGATAACCTCGCCCATTGTTCTTGTTTTTATCAAGTTTTAATGTATTTTTTAACCGACGAAAAAACGGAGATTATCAGTTTGAAATGTATCTATGTATGTAAAATTGCTGAAATTGGATAATATTTGGTATGATGATCCATTTAGGCGTTCAAGCACGTATGCTAAATTTCGTAATGGTATGTTTGTCCACGAATTTCGGACGAAGGTGGCACTCGTCCATCCAAAAGATACCATACATGTTACTTCTGGATGGACGGACTCTACTCTCTCACTCTCTCTACTCTCAGCGTAATTTCTTAATTAATCCAATATCAATTTCAATAAAATATTAACAAATTACGATATTGCTACATACGTCTTAAACTTGTGTGTCGCTCACCGAACGTGTTAATGGTGCGTTGTTATCCTTGTGGCCGGACCTTAATGCCACACTCATAAGTTACCATGTACCTCCATGTGCCTCAACCTCTAAATGGGAACACGACGGTGACAAGCACTGACGCTATAGCGGCAGGAATAGGTAAGGCGGTGATACCAGACCCGGGCAAGACAATGCAGAACTCTACCACCTAGTAGCCACGATGGTTGTGACTCGCATAGCCCATTGTTCTCCTCTTAAAACCTGGCAAAACGGCAGATGGTCTATTCTTCAAAGGGAGCCCGGACCAAAACGGGGTTAATTTACATAAAATATATAATCACAGTTACCTAGCATGTAAGGGATGACAATTGAGTGGATCAACCGGCAAATGTGGTGGGTGAGGAGTTCTTGCGGGCGGTGTCGGCGGCTCAGGCGGGGTGATGCTCTCCAGGACGTCACTAGGCGGCCGACAAACTCGCAGTTCTACTCTCGCTGTCGCCGTACGGAGTACTTCAAGCGCTTCCTGATGATAACAATATAACAGTTAACAACACTTCGTCGTCACGGTCAATATGAATAACGGCGTTTCTCCGTGTTGATCCGGGTCCCTTTTCAACCGAAGAAAAAACGAAAGTTATCAATTTGACATATATGTAACATTGTGGGAGTTGGATAATATTTGAGTATGATGATATACATATTTTAGACGTCCAAGCTGGTGTATTAAGTTTCGTAAGTGTATGTTTGTTTGTATTGTATGAATTGATGTCGGGTTCACTTGGCCATGATTATCCCTTTCCATCAAAAGAACCATCTGCTTGTGTGCTATGCTATGAAATAACCAACAAACCTAGGTTACCTTCGTACAGAACCTGACCGTACCGATCATTGATAATGCCGACACCTGCAACTCTATTTGTTTTTAAAAATATATAAACGGGTCAATAACGCGTACATATATAGAACTTACTTGTAAAGCTCGACGTTTCGGCGAAGTTACATTGACCGTGGTCACGAGCAGACTGGAGCTTAACTTAATAAGTTAGTTCGCCTCTTTAGTAATGCTATTAGATTTACTTTTTGTGTGCGTGCAGAATAATTACCATAACTAGTCCACATTTTCACCATTATTAAAACCTATGCCATCAAATAGTTCCTTACTTAAATCTTAATATATTTAAATTATGTTACGTTGTTTGTGCTGAATGATTTCAATGAAATTTTGTAGATTTTACAATCTACAAAATTTCAATAGAATACAAAAATACAATAGAATCTATTGTTTGGTCAAACTTAAAAGATAGGATAGGTTTTATCTCAATGAACCCCCTCAAAATATATATTAATACAAGTAATTTTATGGCAAAACAACGTTTGCCGGGTCAGCGCATTAAAATTTTTAAACAATCTGTAAGATATACATTGCGTATCTAGTAAACATTGCCATCAACTACAATCTAGTACTACGTCCGCTTCGCCAAATGTATATTTTTATTCGACTACAATCTAGTACTACGTTAGGTCAGTCATTGATAACGTAGCGTGAATGACATCGGTGCACCTATGGTCAGTGAAATTTCAAATTTTACATGATATAAATATTATAAGCATAAATTTATTATATACTAGCTGTTGCCTGCGACTTCGTCCGCGCGGACTTCGTTTACTCCGCACAGCCCCTCCCCCGTAAGTGATAGCGTGATAATATGTAGCCTATATGTTGACCCAATCTGTTAGTAATATTCATGCAAAATTTGAATTAAATCCATGTAGTACTTTTTGAGTTTACCCCGGACATACATACAGACAAACAGACAAAAATTCTAAAAACTAATATAGTTTTTAGAATTGGCTTCGATGTCGAATGTAGATCACGCCCCAAGTATTCTTTTAAAAAATATTCAATGTACAGTTTTGACTTTCCTACGATTTTATTATATGTATAGATATATACATATTATATTATATTTTTTTGAATGTTTTTCTTATAAATTAAAAATAATTACTTAAACAGTATACTAATAAATAATGCGATTAGGACCCGTTAAGACTTTTAGGGTTCCGAAGTAAACTAGGAACCCTCGTATTTCCGCTATGTTCATCCGTCCGTCCGCAGTCTAACTCAGAGTTCTTTAGCATAAGAAAACTGTAATTTGGCATGAATTTACATATTAGTCACGCCAACAAAGTGGTAACATATAATCTTGAAAAATATTTTTTTCAGGAGTTTTTCATATCATAAGATAGCAAACAAGCAGATGGGTTGCCTGATGAAATGAGTCAACCATCGCCTATAGACACCAAAGATGTAAATGGTGCGTTGCTATCTTGTGGCGAGGTGTAATGCCACATGCATAAGTTTACCGGCTACCTTACCCTCCAAACCGGAACACGACAGCGACAAGCACTGACGAAATTGGGCCAGGAACAGGTAAGGCGGTGGTACCAGACTCGGGCGAGACAATGAAGAACTCTACCACCTAGTAGCCACGATGGTAGTGACTCGCATAGCCAATCGGTCGCCTTTTACGACCTGCCTGGCAGACCGCCAGTTGGCCTATTCTTCAAAGGAGCCCGGGACCAACACGGGGTAAAAGGTCGCCTAGCTCTCCTGCATGCAAAGTGGGGATGTTAATTTTTTTTCTCACGTACCGCATTGTATGAGATATCGTTGGACCAGTTTTTTAAAAATTTGTTAAAACAAGTTTTCGATTGAGGGACTCGTTTGTAAAATATTAAGCTTTTAAATGCTAATTTTTGTTATAGTCAAGTCCCCCCCTCCCCTCCTGAGGCCTAAACGGTTGCTTTTAAGGGTGAGAAAAAAATCATGGTAGTAGTAAATATAATGAAATTAAAAGAAAAACTATCACAGATTAGAAGGCTTTACAAGTTTTTGAGTATTAGTCAACCAACTTATAAAATGTACTTAGAGAGGTCTCTCTAGGTGATGAACCTGTGGTGCGGTTATATGTTTGTCATTGACGTTGAATAGCTTAAATGTTTATAGTATGACACTATTAAAGTCTTCTTCTTAGCCCGCATTATTGTGATGGATAACTTTGGAAACCAACATTGCGCGTGGCCCGACACGCATTTTACCAATTTATTTAATCGTGGTATTGGTCATACGATGAAAGATTTTAAAGTTGCTGCGGCGCTAATAATTGTATTCATTTCTTGCAATCGAAGGAACCTAATTCCTCCAATTTGGATCGCCAGTCTGCTTAACCGCTTGAGTACAGCACAGATACTCCATTATTTTACAAATGCGTGCTGTGTTCCAGAGAGTACGCTACATAACAGAGTTATTGAAAATTTGGACCAATTGCCATAGATGTTTGGTATTTAGATAACATAACCCACAAAGCACTGAAAACTGCAATCGCTTTGTTTTCCAGATACTGCTCATTATCTGTACACTTTATAATATTCTGTACTTTATTTACACTTTAATGCATTTTTCATATCATAGCGTAGCAAACAAGCGAACGTCTCCCTAGATGGAAAGAATATATCTCTTTCCTATCGTCTGTATCCATAAAAAAATATCACGTGGCAGGGATTGTAATATCAAATGTATAAGTTTATACCCTAAAAAGTGCAAAAACATTAACCTTATTTTTAGTTTATTACACATATTAATTTTAGCATAAATATAATGTATGGTATATTTTGAACTATTATTCAACATAATTACAAGAAGAACAAGACCCATTTAGTTTATTGACTTTCCTCGTAATGAAAACACACAAAAACATTTATACATCTATGTATTGCATTCAGGTGGTACCATTTCAAAAATGAGGTTACAGTTGAGAGTATATAGTACGAAAGGGCTGGCGTAGGTAGAGTAATTGATTTTCATCTGATTTATTGATTTATTTTTAATTTAAACTTAATTAATTTAAACTATTATTAAACTATTCAATGCACCTGCCCTGGTGTTGCAGCTAATCACTTTTATTAAGTAAGCCTATTGCCTGTTTGACCACAATTCCAAAAAATATCTAACAAAGAAATGTAATAAAGCCCTATGCTCGACATTTTAAGTAAACTACCTAAAACTAAAATTAGACAAACGGCAAACCTAAAGTTCGACCATAATTCTATAGACTAAACAATAAAATCTCTTAGCAGTTTGTCTTTCGTCATACATTTTTTGACAGACTTTAGCCATAAACAAAATAGTTTAGACTAAAATAGCTAGTACTATTGTAATTTTAGACTTTATTTTTCGGGCATTAAGTATATATTTTTGGTTAAAGAACGAAGGTTTTCGCTTCGCGTACTTAATAAAAATATAATATAGTTTTTTTTTATATCATTAGATAGCAAACAAGTAGATGACTCTCCTGATGGATAGAGAAACCATCGCCTATAGATACCATAGGTGGTAATGACGCATTGCTTTTCGAATGGCAGGATGGCAATGTCACATACATAAGTCTAACGCCTACCTTACCCTCCAAACCGGGACACAAAAATGACAAGCATTGACGCTATGGATGCAGTACCATATACTCGGTCGAAACGTTGAGGAACTGTACCACCAAGAAGTTATGATGGTAGTGAGTCGTAAAGCCAATTGGTCGCCGTTTGCGACCTACCTAGCAGAACGGCAGTTGGTCTATTCTTCAAAGGGAGCCCAGACCAACACTGGGTGATAATAAATAGATATTCAAAAATGTGTTTTCAATTAATATATATATATTGTATATCTATGATCTTCGTTTCTTGTCACAACAATTAACAAAAGGTCTTTACAAATGGAGGGCGCGAAATCTGTTGGTGTCATTTGAAAAATAGATCCTTTGTTCTATTGAGTTAGAACCCTCTTGTAAATAGAGTAACACTAGTTTGTGTCCCAGAAACGTCGCCTCAATTACCTACTTGATTCTATTGAATTACCGCTGGCAGAACCTTTTAGAGTTTACACATGACGGCATAAAATGTATCAAAATGTTTCGTAAGCTTCGGGGATTTAGGAATCATACTCATTACTGGTATATTAAACAGCTTTAGCTTTATTTTATTAATTTGGAATTAAATTAGTCGCCTCTGTGGTCTAGTGGTCCAGCGTTGGCGTTAACCACATGAGGTCCCGGGTACGATTCCCGGGTCGGGCACTTAAAAAAAGTGTTTTTTTCAGTTTTCTGATAAACACAAAGTTGCTCGAGATTGGAAAGTGCCCGGTTGGCGATAGGCTTACCACCTATCACATTTGTAGGACCAAGTATCTTCGGCTATTCGTGGGTGCACTTGTACCGTTAATTATTAATAATTCAGCTAAAAATAATGTTTTCATTCATAACAACTTACCTCTGATGAATTTTAAGTATTAATTATTATGTTTTGCTCATGATTATTAATCGCTATTCGGCAGAATGTTTCCCAGTAACATCGTCGGTTGAATACCAAAGGAAGTCACCGAATACCGAATAATAACAGATTATTCGTGACATCTCTGCTAGTATGCCGCCCCGCAGTAGTGACATGTATAACCAATCGGCCTATTCATCAAAGAAACCTTGCCTATATCACTTCTGAATATTGTAGCTTTCTATAGGTGAAATTTTTTTCACATCAGACATTTAGTTTTTGAATTAAATCATAACAAACAAATAAAAAGCAAACCTTCCTTCTTCATCATAATGGTTTAGAAGTATTTCTAAGTATTAAGCCAGGTCTCCTGCTACACTGTTTATTGTTTCCTAACACCTTAACATCAAATTTAGAACAAAAGATGGTCGTGTTTTAATTGTTTTGTTAATTCAAACATGAAAATATGTTATCCGAGGTGAACGGAATCCCCGCGTTTGCTTGCGGGAGAGGGTAATTTCATATCACCGTTGCTTGCGAAAATTGAGGTTGTGCGTTTCGTATTTACTGATTTCCAGTGTATATTCTTATTTTAACTACATAATATAGTTTGTTGTAATTTTTAATTTGAATTGGAATACAGACAATACTTTTTTTTCGACTATACAATTTAATATGCGAACGCGCTGTGATTTGTGATGCTTCATTTTCAGATCTGTGATCAAAAATAAAAAAAATAAAAAGCTATTGAGCATTGATATAAAAGGGGAGGATACGTTACCTAGTCATAGCGCCCGGTCCTACTAATCTAGGTCCGTGGACACAGTGACAATCAATCACGCGCGGGATATCATATCATACGCTTATACTTTCCGACTGTTTTTACCATTAAACACGCATCAAAATGCCTTCTTGTGTATTCAACCAGTGTTATAATCACTCAAGAAAAAAATAAGACACACGGGATTACTTTCCATTCGTATGTACGGCTAAAACAATTTGTTTGAAAATAAGATAAATTGTTGTTTGATTCGCCATGTTTGTGAGAGTGAGAAAGTATAATTTTAAAAAAAGTGAGAAAAAAGTATTCTGCTACGTTTATCGCTTTGCGCTCGGCAGACCGAGCCTATAGGTTTAGCGATTGCGATGTTAGAGCATAACGTATCTTCCTTTTTAATATATCAGTGCTATTTAGGTGGTGTTCAAACTGATAGGAATTTCAATCAAAGAAGTAAATATAAAGTGGATAAGTCTCCGCGGTTAATTTAACCGCTAGAAAAAAAAAAAACTTCTAAAACATTAAGTATCTTAGTCCGGAGTCATTTTATCGTGTGGATGTTAGATGTTCGTATTTAAAATTGCAGAAGACTAAAATGTTTTGCTAACATGTTTAGCTTACATGTTTTGTTAGTTGGTTTTGTTATTTTAGGAGCAGAAGACACGCCATTAGTATAATTGACTAACCTCTATGTCACAAGCAAACAATTTATGCGTATGTCTGTGTGTTTATGTGTTTTTTATTCCTTAAACCTTTCACAGATTGAGGCTGTTAGGGGTTTACTACGTAGTTAATCAATATTCTCTTTTTATTACTTCTTTATTGGTTATATAGTACAATTAACTACCGTGTTCTCCAATATGTAGTCTTTGAAAAGTCAATATATATCATACACGCTTACACCTATATTTATATTAATATTACAAATGCGAAAATTAGGATGTTTGGATAGATGGATGATGATGTTTGTTAATGAATTACGTAAAAACTTCGGAACGGATTTGTATGAAAGGCACACAGGTAGATGATAATCTGCTAAATGCTAATTCATAGCACATATGCTACTTCTTAACCCGGAAAAAGTGTTTTCCCCAGGAACTCATCAAAACCTTATATACAACGGGCTGCACAGTGTCCTATCCGCTATTTCGCAAACGTCATCCACTATAAAGGACTCATAATCTTTAATGAAGGACGCTTTTCTTCATTATTAAAACTATTAATTTCAGCTGAAATTATTAACATCTCTTTACAAAATGCATATAATTTCTGCCGTTACATCACAAATAATTACGTTGCTCGGTTAATAGTATCAGTCGCATGCAATGTTAAAATCAATTCAACATTCGGCGTCCACTGGGGAAGTTTATTGTCAAGAGATATGGAACTCACAATTGATTCTCCGAACAAGGTAATATTTCAATGCGTATTGATTTTAAGCCAGAAGTTTATTTGCAAAAGGGTTTATTTGCAGTTTTTTATCTATAGGTGTTTTATCTATATATGTTTTATCTATAGGTAGGTACCTTTTGGATCCATCAGCTCGTGGTACACATGAGGCGTTGCGACCAAAAGTTTAACCAATATTAGCTACAGACGTTAATTAGATACCAAACAACATCGGATTACTCCGAACACTTTTTGTAGAACAAAATTCAAAGGTCTAGGCAGACGTATGAGTAGATCAAAATAGTTGTAATTAAAAAAAATAAACCAACTTCAAATACCTACTATACTCATATCTCAAAAACTACTAAACCGATTTTGATGAAACTTAAACTGTTTCCTAAGTTGGAATATGTTTTAAATCAAAAATAATAATCCCGCCGTGGGTTTTAGTTCCCGAGAAATTCGTAGACAAACATACAAATATATAAACGTACATACGCTTATACTGCTGCTGCATTGCGTCTATCGTCACAAAGCTTCGCGAAATGACGCGATACTGCAGATGTAACCGGCTATAATCGGCTATCGTTGCAAACATTCCGTGTGCGTGTGCCTTACCCTTCGACCACCCGTCCCGAAAATATTAGAGAGCTAAGGCATACGCATTCGGAATGTTTGCGACGAAAGCCGATAATAGCCGATCACATCTGCATGTATCGCGTCATTGCACGAAGCTTCGTGACGATAGACGCAAGTGCGACGGACGATACGCGCATGTGCGGCCGAAGTATTATATATGTATATATATGTATATGTATATTTAGTACACGTGCTTGGACGCCTAAATAGATCATCATACTTAAATGTTATCCAATTCCAACAATATTACATGAAAACATGTTAAGCTGATAAACCTCTGTTTTTCTTCGGTTGATGCTAATATCTATACCGCACTCTCAGGTGGTAGAGTTTTGCTACAACGTGGCTGTGTATGGATGGTATCACGACCTGTGGATACCAAAATCTTAATACTTTATTATTAATAACTTTCAAGCTAATTACTTTCATTTATAAATCTTAAACTGAAAATATCAGCTTTAAATAGCGTTACCTAATTAATAAAACTAGCAATCGCTCTCTGGCTGAAATTCAACCATAATTCTATGGGTCCGACAAAAGCTATGGTCAATGTATACTTTTAATCTTTCGCGGCTTTTTTCAAATGAATTATTAAAAATCAACGGAATCTTACTGCGATTACTTGAGGAATAAATTTCCCGATATTTCGGCGCTGTTGCAAGCATCATGATCACGGGGGAGCTGAAGTATTGCGGGTAGTTGAACGATTATGACTTATGAGCAGACAAGCCTGTCTACCCTCTTCCGAATTCGTTTGCGTACTGTTGGAACTCGCACGAAAGTCACCTCGACAATACACACTAACCACATCACTACGTTTATTAGGGCATATTGATTGTCTTTTGTTTTTTATTGCACTGATCACTGGATTCCACAATCCCGACAATTTAAACCCGTCTTCCCGGTTGAAATTTCAACGGCTTTTAATAAGCTATGGTCAAAGCTAATTTTGCGACCTTCGTGGCTTATTGGATTGGCTTTTCTTAATACTGACCAATGGGGGACTAGGCATGTACTTGAAAACTCTTTTATATGTATATATTAATTAATCCGTTTCCGTATGTTTGTGGCTGCAAAACTACCGTCGTCGTGTGGACTTCTCGCGCCCCCCAGCAGAGGGAACGGGGAATTGTCTTCGGGGCTAATGGCCCCCTGGACAAGGTATCAATCGCTAGCCCTGGACAGGGCTAGGTCATTGGGTAAGGATAGTATGTGTACTTTTTCTAGAGTGTGCAGTAGAGTATGGGTGTTCCGTGAGAGATGGGTGGTACACCCACCGCCCGCCGCTCCCCCCTCTTGGAGTAGAGGGTAGAGGAGGGGGGTTGGGGGGGGGGGTGAGACGATTTATTGGTTTAAGATGTCACGGGGGTATGGCCGCGCGTGCCAGGGAGCTATGTTCTGAATTTCGGGGAGGGAAGAGGAATCAGCTTTGTTAAACATGTTGGTGGCTAATCTCTTGATAAAAACCTCCAAGCTTTCTATTTTTAAGTCACGGCTTATCACTTCGTTTGTGACGAATCTTGGGGCATTTGTGACCCTACGCAGCGCTACGTTCTGCTTGCGTTGTAGGGCTAGGCGGAGGCTTGGAGCTGTGAACTGATACCACGCAGCCGCTGCGTAGGTGAGCCTTGGTCTTACGTATGTTTTGTATAGTTCCAATTTCGTTTTTAGAGGGAGCCTGGAGTTCAGGAGTGGACGGAGTACGGTGAGTACCACTTGGGCCTGGTTAGTCACTGACTTGACGTGGCCTCGCATGGTGAGCGCGTTATCGATGTTTACCCCCAGGTACTTGACGGATTTAGTCCATGTGATGTCCTGGCCTTGGAGTTTAAGTGGGGTGAGAGCTTTATTGGTCTTGGGCCGTTTAGGCAGGAGCGCTTGAGTTTTGGTGACGTTCACCGAAAGCCGCCATTTTCCTAACCAGTCTGGCAATAGGTCCAGGATTCTCTGCAGTTTGCTGATGGCAAGAGTGGGCGATATTAAAATTGAGACGTACGCTGCGTCGTCGGCAAATAAGGCCAGGGAGCAGCCGTCTCCCACCGGTATATCATTGGTGTAAACCGAGTAAAGGTTTGGGGAAAGACAGCTGCCCTGGGGAACTCCTGGTGTTATGGGTTTGGTAGTAGATAGGTGGTCTTCTACTACAACTCTGAAGGTCCTATTTTCAAGGAAAGATGCAATGGTCTTTATTAGGCTTCTGGGGGTAGTGGTGTGTGCTAGTTTGTAGAGAAGGCCCTTGTGCCAGACCCTATCAAAGGCCTTCTCCATGTCCAGTAGAACTGCGACTGCCTGCTCTTTTTTGTTGCGTGCGGAGGCGAACATGTGCAGCACCCGTGCTAACTGCAGGGCGTTCTGTGTTCAGCCCTAAAGCCGTATTGCTCGTCTCGAGGTTTTATGTGGGGTTCCAGTTTGTGCAGGAAGAGTTTCTCGAAGACCTTGGATATTGATGGTAGCAGCGTGATAGGGCGGTAACTTTTTGGGTCCAAGATGTTTTTGCCCTGTTTTGGTATCATTATGATATGGCCTATCTTCCAGACTCTGGGGAACTCACCGGAGCGCAGAATGCCGTTAGAGTCTGGTAATCGAAACGATGGTTTTGTAGGGTAAGTATCTCAGAGTTTTGTTGGTGATATTGTCTGCGCCCGGGGCCTTTCTGGGTTTTGTCTGGAAGATCTGTCTCCGTACCATTTGTGGAGAGAAGTAAATGGGATCTTCTGCTGGGTCGAGATTTGGTGTAAGGTAGGCTTCGAGAAACTCATCGATCTTCTGGTCGTGGGCGGGGTCGTGGCTGGGGTTTGGGCTGAACTGGCGCTCTAGGTAGTTTGCGAAAATTTCAGCTCGGTCCTCCGCACGTTATCTGGGAGTGCCGTCTTCGTGTCGCAGTGGTCTCACCGGTTGTGGTGCTTTTGTTAGCTGGCGGCAGAGGCGATGAAGAGAACCCCAGTCGTCAGCGGCCTCTTGTAGTCGGGTGTCCCAGTTTTCAGTGTTAACCCGTTCTAGGTCGGCTTTAACTTCAGCCGAGAGCCTGTTGAGAGCATTTTTCAGGATGGGGCATCGATTGTTCTGCCATTGACGGCGTAGTCTTCTCTTTTTTTGGATTTTGTCCCTAAGGAAGTTGGGTAAGGATGGGAGAAGACGAGATGGGTTTGAACTAGTTGATGCCTTCTCCAGGGCTTCTCTGATATTGGTATTTAGGCTCTCGGCCAGTCTGTTGACTTCCTCAGCTGAGCTGGCGGGATAGTTCGGAGTGCTTGCCTCGATGAGTTCTTGGAACTTTGTCCAGTTGATAACTTTCTTTGGCATTGGTGGAGCGACTCTAGTAGGAGGGTGCTGGATGACCACGAGTACTGGTAGGTGGTCAGACTCCATATCGTCTGGGATAACCTCTAGGTGGATAGTTTGGTTGATGTTTTTGTGGATCAGGAGGACGAGTGCAAAACTAGAAATGTAGTTGATGGTTTTATATAAACCAGCGATCGCCTATGACCACAGACTAAACAAAAAATTATTGACGTCTAAGTTTGTCAACCATGAAATTATTATTACTAGCTATTGCTCTCTGGTCGAAATTTGACCAACCATAGACGAAACAATGTCTTTCTTTTAAATTTGACAACAGACTTTAGCCTAAGCCTTAGTGTATGTATCATTGACGTGTATAATATTACCACTGGACAGGTTATCCCATACAAAATGACAGCTAATTTTATATGTCAATTTGAAACGCTGTCGGCGGGGGTACCGAGAACTAATTTTGACGTATGCTGTATATCGTTGCCATGGTAGTCTAAATATTATGAGGCAGTTACGCATTTTAATTAATTTGTTAATGTTTTAGTGAATTTCTAAGTTTATATTTGGTGTACTCAGAAGTTTTGCGACATTAGGAAATGCGTATATTGCAAACTATCCTACCTAAAGGAGTGTAAGACTTCATTTTACAGGTACGTGCATGTAGTCACTGTTTTTAATCAAAAATTGAGTAACATGGTCTTTAAAACAACTTATTTTTACCAGAAACTCTTAATACAATATTACATTTGTTACGAACGGCGAAGATACACAGTGTAGTGTTTAAATTGCGCCGCAGTGAAATAAGCAAATGTGTATTGATAAAATGATAAAGGCGGCGCATATAGTGTTATTAAGTGTTAGTGATAATATATATAAGTTTAAGTTTACATAATGTACGTAGAAGTTAAGTTTATGTTATATATTCTAATGTATCTTCGAAAATAAAGAATTCCCAGACCCCCGCGACCGTTAGATGGCGGTTATCTCAATGTAAGAAAGAGATAGCCCAAGAAAGAGATGGCCTAAGAAAGAGAGGGCTTAAGAGAGAGATAGCACGTGCAGGACCGTATTTTCACTGTTTTGATGTAAATTTCCATGTTTTCTGCCTATTTTCCCCAAATAAACAGGTGGGGAAATTGTTCTAGATAATGAATGTATACGAGTAAACATAGGTAGGAAACATGGAACAGGGAAAGCCCACGGAAATCAAAGCGATACGTGTGTAGTGATACACCCGCGCAAGGCGACGGGCGACAGCCAACTGGGCTGCATAAAAATCGAGCGATTTCCGTGGGCAAGCGCATTTCATCGATCGAGCTCTAAATAAGAAGATCTCCAAAGGAAAAGGAGGAAGAAAAGGAAAACGGTCCTACACAGTGCCTTAAAGAAGTTTGTAAATAGTGTACAGTATAGTAGTAAGTGCTAGTGAGTAATATTTTGTACATAAGAAGATTAAGGATTGGAATAAAAGGAATAATTCAACTTCACGGAGGAGGTTTTATTTTGAAGAAACTACAGTCCACTGCTCCGGAAGGCGAGCTATCGAAGGCGGCTTCCTTGCGACGGCGCTGATTGTGCGTCGCGACGCCCTAAATTATAATTTCGTTACTTCTTGTTTCGTTGCGAGGGCGTCGTTGCGTGTGCGTCTGGGTCGGCGCACTGCGTCGCTTGTGGACCGCTTACAACATTAATAACAGGGATATTGATTTTCGGCAGAATTAATAATATTTATTTAATTTTGTTTCGCTTAGAATTAACTAGTGATATCAACAGGTCATATCGATAATTTCAATATCGATATTCTACTATAGTAATCAAATTCAGTTTTCGTTTTCAGTTTTAGTTGCATATTTAAGTCACTTTATAGTCGTCTTATTTCTTTTGCATTTTAATTCAATATGCCTCACTTATAGGAAAAGCCTTGTTCATGTAGCGAACTATGATTTTAATTACATTTTATTTTTGCAGATTTGCAGTCGATTTAATGGAAAAAATGTATGACTACAACAATGAAAGCTGTTAATTGGACTCCAAAGAAAACAGATTCTCCTTGATATTTTTGATAGTTAATGTTTTATCAAATATTGCAATCGAAACTATCATGATTGAAACTTTTAAAAGTCATTGCGATATTTTGATTAAGCAAATCATGACAAAACGTACAGATATAAGAATTATTATCGCAGCAACAAAAACAATTTCGCTTTCTGTAACTGGTGAAAGTATACGGCATTTCTTAACATGGCAAATAATTTGGATTCGTCTGTATTATTTTCATTAAATAGGAATTTGTAAACAACTTAATTTTTTAAAGAAACATGAAAGGAGTATTTTCGCTATCGTAGTACAATACAAGAAATAAGAACAAATTAATGCAACCTCCGGTCAACCTTAGGCTAACATTGTCTATCAAAAATAAGATAAACGAGTCATTTGTTGGACTTTCGGTATACTATCACAATCAAATTCTCGAAGAAATTATACATTATAAAATTAAATGTATGAAATATTCGGTGTTTTTATTATTTTCACAGTTTGCTTAATATAGTCTATCTCAATGCCAAATTTCATCTAAATTTGTTAAAGCGATATTGCGTGAAGGAAAGGCAAACAAATATTGATGTTATAATATTACTAGTGACCCTTTCCTGCATAATTTTATCTACTTTACGAATTATTAGAATATATTTTAACAATTTTTCTTTAACAATTTTTTCGCTAGCGCAGCCACTGATTACTTACTGTGTACTAAGTTAGGGTGGAGCATCCAAAACACTGTTAAAGAAAGTTGAAATCGCTCAAAGAGCAATCCTAAAAGTTTACATGTTTAAGCCCTTTTTCTTTCCTACTAATGATTTATACAGGAATTGTGGCGTGCTTACAGTGCGACAATTATTTATTCTTAACTTAGTTTTAAAACAACACACCAATGTTGAATTCAAACCATTAGCACTACAAAAACGTAGAAAAGATAGAGTATGTGAATATGAGCGGAAAAATACATTTATGGCACACAAATTTTTACCTTTCCTTGGACCGCATATATATAATAAATTGAACCGAATATTAAGCATATATGAATTGAATAAAAGACTTGGTAAAGAAACAGTTTTGAAGTGGTTACAAAACTTAACTTATGATGAAACGGAAAAAACAGCGAGAAGCCAGAAACAAATTGGCCGGGACGGTGGCCATCACCGCCGCAAAGCCTATGACACAAGAGGAGAGACCTAAGCACTCGGCAGTAGATCAGCCAACGGAGGAGTTGGGTAAGACAGCAGCCACTATTGTTACCCACACCACCACCCTTATGCCACCTGCAAATGACCCAAAGCCGAGAAGCGTGGGCAAAACCAAGCTCAAGAAAAAGAAAACCAAAAAATCCACCAAAACAGACGATGCCAAAACCGACGATGACATGCCCACTACAGCGCCAGAAGGAACTACCTCGACCTCAATCAAAACCGGACTAACATCCAAAACAGTGCCCTTAGTGTCCCCGGACGAAGGGAAACTCGTAGTGCTTGAAAAAGCACTACAGGTTTTCCAAGATGTGCTGGGGGCACTTCGTGAGGGCACAGATCCGGTGTCAGCCGTCCTCAGAGGGATGACGGATCTGTTGGCTCTATATGGATCCTAGACCCCTGAGGACATTATACTGGAATGCCTGCGGCCTTACGCGCAAGGTCGCATCACTGAAACAACTTGTAAGGGAATACAACATAGACATAGTACTCATTAGCGAGACCCACCTTGGCCCAGAGAGCAAACTAAAACTACCAAATTATACTTGCTACAGACAAGACGAATTCAGTGAACGTGCGTACCGGGGGCTTGCCGTGTTGGTGCACCGTAGAGTCGTACACCAGCCTCTGCCTCGACTACATACAAATACGCTGCAAGCTTTGGGCGTAGAAATTCTAGTAGCCGGCAACCAAATACGAATCTATAGTCTATACAGACCACCTGCAGAAAGAATCTCAGCCACAGACATAATGGAGATATTCAACTCAGACTTACCAACCATAGTTGCCGGCGATTGGAACAGCAAGCATACACTATGGCATTCCACTACCATAAACAACGCAGGCAGACGACTCTTCGGTGTAGCCGAACAAAACCAGCTGACAGTGATTGGACCAGACTCACCGACACACTTCCCCTTCCATGATGCCTGGACTCCCGACGTCCTAGATATCGTAGTGTACAAAGGTATCCAACAACAGATACACCTTGAAGTGCTGCCGGAAGACATGGGTTCCGACCATCTACCAGTACTGATGACTATCCAGGATATTCCAACAAGACTAGCTCCACCTCCACCTCGAAAACTAGTCGACTGGAGAAAATTCTCGGGGCTCTTGGAAGAGAGTACTCCCAGCCAACCGGTTACGACACCCGCAGAGGTAAACCAACTTGCGGAAATGCTTACATCACGCATTCAAGAGGCATTACGCGAAGCAGCTAAGGCATTACCATCAGCCCAAAATAGAAAAGACCTTCCCCCCTACATCTACAACAAAATTAAGAAAAAGAGAGATCTACGCCGCCTATGGCAGCAAACTCGCTGCCCCACGTTGAAAACTCAACTTAATAGACTCTCGGCAGAGGTGAAGGCCGATCTGGAAAAAGCTGCCACCGAAAGCTGGGAGACTCGAATCCTCGAAGCCGAGGACGATTGGTCGTCGTTGCATCGTTTATGCCGCCAACTCACTGGAAAACCAAACCCGGTACGCCACTTTACCATCAAGACGGCACTCCGAGGTACAGAGCGCAAGATAGAGCAGAGATCTTCGCAGACCACCTGCAAAAACAGTTCAGCCCGAACCCAGCAACAGACCCAAACTTCAACACCGAGGTGGAGGAGTTTCTCACCGACTACTTGGCCAAAACCACCCCCACACATGAAGATCCAATGTTTGTTTCGCCAAATATGGTAAAACGCCAGATTGCCCTATCCAAAGCTCGCAAAGCACCGGGCGCAGATGCCATTACGAACAAAGCTCTCCGTCACCTTCCCTTTCGGACAGTCGCGGCCATTTCGCGGCTGTTCAATGGCATACTGCGCACCGGTGAATTTCCTAAATCATGGAGGATGGGCAGAGTGATCATGATCCCAAAGCAGGGCAAGAACACACTTCTACCCAGCAGCTACAGGCCCATCACTCTTCTCCCTACCATCAGCAAGATATTCGAGAAACTCCTCCTCAAACAACTGGAACACCACTTTACCCCACGCCCAGAACAATTTGGGTTCAGGGCTGGACATAGCACTACCTTACAACTCACTAGAGTTATCCATACACTGGTGGCAGCAAAGAATAAAAAAGAGAAGGCTACCGCGGTCCTGCTGGATATGGAGAAGGCCTTCGACCGAGTCTGGCACGAAGGCCTGATCTATAAACTAGCCAAAGCAAATGTTCCCTTACAAATAGTGAAAATAATAGCCTCATTCCTATCGCAGAGAAGTTTCCAAGTCGCTGTAGAAGACGTTACCTCCAGAGAAAGACCAATGACAGCAGGAGTGCCGCAAGGTAGCTGTCTCTCACCGACCTTGTACTCTGTCTACTCCAATGACATCCCGGTGGGAGATGGCTGCATGCTGGCACTTTATGCAGACGATGCAGCCTACGTGGCCACCTCCATGTCCGACATACACTCCACAAAGAAGATACAAGCGTGCCTGGATGTGCTACCAAATTGGCTGTCGAAGTGGCGCTTGACGGCCAACGCGGGGAAAACCCAGGCCCTGCGTCCTTCAATGAGGAAACTACCTGAGCTCACCCTGGAAGGCCAAAAGATCCAGTGGACCCCCACGGTAAAGTACCTTGGGGTCATCATAGACCAGCGACTCACCATGAGAGCCCATATAAAGAATGTGGTGAATCAAACCCGCATTGCGATGGCAGCCGTCCGCCCAATTCTCAACTCAAGATTACCAATCAAGATCAAACTGGGGGTGTATAAAACGTACATCCGCACAAGACTTACCTACGCAGCAGCCAGCTGGTACTACCTCACTGCTCCGACTCACCGGAAGACCCTTCAACAGCAGCAGAACCTGGCGCTGCGTAGAATAATGCACGCCCCCAGATATGTCAGAAATGCCGTCCTCCAACGTGACCTCAAGATAGAGAGCGTGGAGGACTTCATTAAAAACCTCTCAAGAAGGATGTTCGAGAGCGCCGACGCATCATCCCACCCACATATCAAAGACATAGCCCCTTGGCACTCGCGTCCCCCGGACGCGAGGCATTATCCAAGAGATTTCTTAACCCAATAGAAACCCCTTTTTCTCTTTCTCACCACCCTCTAGCCAAAGTCGCTGCCGCGATCGCTGGTCGGTCTCCGCTGGTCTTCCCCAACGGGTCTAAACCGGTGGGGCCGATCGCTTGCGGTGGCGTGAAGAACTGGGGTGAGTGAGAAATTCCCCAATCAACCAAAACAGAAGATCCCTAGTTCCATAATTAAAACAACCACCGGATACTAATTTCCAAGCCAATGACCTGGCCGTATTTACGGCCAGCGCCTGACTCCACGGCAAGGGGGCCATCAGCCCCGAAGCCGTTTCCCCCATCCTTCTCCGAGGATGAGAGACGACTACGCGCGGGCAAGCGCATTTCATCGATCGAGCTCTAAATAAGAAGATCTCCAAAGGAAAAGGAGGAAGAAAAGGAAAACGGTCCTACACAGTGCCTTAAAGAAGTTTGTAAATAGTGTACAGTATAGTAGTAAGTGCTAGTGAGTAATATTTTGTACATAAGAAGATTAAGGATTGGAATAAAAGGAATAATTCAACTTCACGGAGGAGGTTTTATTTTGAAGAAACTACAGTCCACTGCTCCGGAAGGCGAGCTATCGAAGGCGGCTTCCTTGCGACGGCGCTGATTGTGCGTCGCGACGCCCTAAATTATAATTTCGTTACTTCTTGTTTCGTTGCGAGGGCGTCGTTGCGTGTGCGTCTGGGTCGGCGCACTGCGTCGCTTGTGGACCGCTTACAACATTAATAACAGGGATATTGATTTTCGGCAGAATTAATAATATTTATTTAATTTTGTTTCGCTTAGAATTAACTAGTGATATCAACAGGTCATATCGATAATTTCAATATCGATATTCTACTATAGTAATCAAATTCAGTTTTCGTTTTCAGTTTTAGTTGCATATTTAAGTCACTTTATAGTCGTCTTATTTCTTTTGCATTTTAATTCAATATGCCTCACTTATAGGAAAAGCCTTGTTCATGTAGCGAACTATGATTTTAATTACATTTTATTTTTGCAGATTTGCAGTCGATTTAATGGAAAAAATGTATGACTACAACAATGAAAGCTGTTAATTGGACTCCAAAGAAAACAGATTCTCCTTGATATTTTTGATAGTTAATGTTTTATCAAATATTGCAATCGAAACTATCATGATTAAAACTTTTAAAAGTCATTGCGATATTTTGATTAAGCAAATCATGACAAAACGTACAGATATAAGAATTATTATCGCAGCAACAAAAACAATTTCGCTTTCTGTAACTGGTGAAAGTATACGGCATTTCTTAACATGGCAAATAATTTGGATTCGTCTGTATTATTTTCATTAAATAGGAATTTGTAAACAACTTAATTTTTTAAAGAAACATGAAAGGAGTATTTTCGCTATCGTAGTACAATACAAGAAATAAGAACAAATTAATGCAACCTCCGGTCAACCTTAGGCTAACATTGTCTATCAAAAATAAGATAAACGAGTCATTTGTTGGACTTTCGGTATACTATCACAATCAAATTCTCGAAGAAATTATACATTATAAAATTAAATGTATGAAATATTCGGTGTTTTTATTATTTTCACAGTTTGCTTAATATAGTCTATCTCAATGCCAAATTTCATCTAAATTTGTTAAAGCGATATTGCGTGAAGGAAAGGCAAACAAATATTGATGTTATAATATTACTAGTGACCCTTTCCTGCATAATTTTATCTACTTTACGAATTATTAGAATATATTTTAACAATTTTTCTTTAACAATTTTTTCGCTAGCGCAGCCACTGATTACTTACTGTGTACTAAGTTAGGGTGGAGCATCCAAAACACTGTTAAAGAAAGTTGAAATCGCTCAAAGAGCAATCCTAAAAGTTTACATGTTTAAGCCCTTTTTCTTTCCTACTAATGATTTATACAGGAATTGTGGCGTGCTTACAGTGCGACAATTATTTATTCTTAACTTAGTTTTAAAACAACACACCAATGTTGAATTCAAACCATTAGCACTACAAAAACGTAGAAAAGATAGAGTATGTGAATATGAGCGGAAAAATACATTTATGGCACACAAATTTTTACCTTTCCTTGGACCGCATATATATAATAAATTGAACCGAATATTAAGCATATATGAATTGAATAAAAGACTTGGTAAAGAAACAGTTTTGAAGTGGTTACAAAACTTAACTTATGATGAAACGGAAAATCTGTTATCTAAATAGCACCTACTTATATGTATATGTATGTACTTATGTGTGTGTGTATGAGTATGTATATATATGTGTATATATATATATATATATATATATATATATATATATATATATATATATATATATATATATATATATATATATATGCTATATAACCAACATTTACACAAATCATCATACATACATACCTACACACTCCACACACATAGTACACAAATCACATGCGCACACACACACACACAAACACACACTCAAACACCTATAGACACATACTACATATTTACGTATTAATATCAGAATATACATATATATTATATTACTAAAAGTACACTTCAAGTAATATTATGAAGCGGGGAAAGGCTCTGTAACTGTAATACAAGCTCAAGCAGCTTAGTACAGTAGCAGACGCCAAGTACCATATTTCAATTATACTAAATTAACTAGTGTCGTATAAAACTGTACTTAAATCGTAATAATTTTTTTTTTGGAAATAAATTTATGTTTATGTTTAAAACATATATAATCACCAAACAAGCATATGTCTCACCTGATAGAGAAACCACAGCCTATAGACAAAAAAATGTAATGGCACGTTGCTATTTGTACTTATCCTTCAAACTGGAACACGTAATGACGGAATCAACGTTATTGCGGTAGGAATAGGTAAGGCGATGTTACCAAATACCTGAAGTGAGACGTTGCGGAACTCTATCACCTAGTAGTAACGATGGTAGTGACATGTAATAGCCAACCGGTCACTTTTTACGACCTGCCTGGTAGAACGGCAGTTGGTCTATTCTTCAATGGAATTCCGACTCCCGACCAACATGGAGAAATCTTCAGAGAAATCTTCATATATGAATCACTATATTTCTTATTATTCCTGTTTATTTAGTACTAGCTGTTGCCAGCGACTTCGTCCGAGCGGACTTCGTTTACTCCGCACAGCACCTCCTCCGTAGGCGATAGTGTCAGTATTAGTAACTAGCACCCATAACACAAACACTACAATACAATCATTGTATTTTCATGACCACAGCCCACCTAGCTGTAAATATTAAACGATCGATAAACTTATTGAAGATGTCGACATGTGGGAATCACTAATTTTAGTTCCATGGACGCACGCATCGGTCTACAGCGCCAAAATGGCGATATTCAAATAGGCACAAAAATTCTTTGACAGCTGCAAGTTCAGTGGTAATATTATACACGTCAATGATATGTATACATATAATCTTGCCTAAAGACACCACAGTTGTTAATGGTGCGTTTCGTGTGGCTACCGGCTACCTTACCCTCCAAACCGGAACACGACAACGAGAAGCACTGATGCTATTGCGGCAAAAATGGGTAAGTCGGTGGTACCATACCCGGGCGAGACAGTGCAGAACCTAGTAGCCACGATGGAAACGACTCGCATAGCCAATCGTTCGCCTCTTACGAACGGCCTGGCAGAACGACAGATGGGCTATTTTTCAAAGGGAGCCCGGACAGTAAATTTCAACTGTGCCAAAATTCATTCCTCCGTTCAAGTAATTTTCGTCAAAAGGAGTACAACATTTTTACTTTAGTATTAATATCAAGATAGTATAAAAATATTAGTTTTCTGCACTCTACCATGTTAACTTTAACTGTGCCAAATTTGTTATTTTGCTCGCGTTCATTTAATTCTCATAAGAAGGGGTATAAAGTTATCGCTTTACATATTAATATATAGATATGAGATATTTGTATATTGAACTTTAACTTGATTAAAAATTTTACTTACGTAAGTACTAAGTCCGGCGAGTGGGACGCCATTCGCCGATAATAGTAAATCTTTCGGAGCAAGTTTTCCAGTCCTCCACGCGGGTTGGGGCGGGTACAGCCTCCGTATTCTCACAAGCCCTCCTCCCCCACACACCGACATGCCAAGTCCTCTACCATCCTTCTCTACCACGACCGTGAATGTGTTTTCTGAAACAAATCAAATTTCATTTGAAAAACGTTTCGAATTTTCAATTTTGTCTACACACAAACACTGACTGATCTAGCACAGAGGTAGGCAACCTGTGGCTCGTGAGCCACATGTGGCTCTTTGGATGTAAAGTTGCGGCTCTTTAGTTCCTCACGCAAATATTATTTATTTTGTAAAAAAAAATTGACTTGAATAACCATGCAAAGCCTTCCCTCCCTTGTTGAATTGCCTCGTTTTGATAAAATCCTCACACACCCGATTTTATCAAAACGAGCGCAGCGGGCAGCCGACCGCAGTTCGCGTCGAGTCGCTGTCGCGGCAACAGCGTCGCAATCGCCCTGATGAAGGATCTCATATAGGTCCGAAACTAGTCGGAACCTATACCGATTTATACGTGAGTATAGCCGTAATCAATTATTTAGTAAATAATGTCTCACGAAAGTTTAAATAATTTTAATACATTTTATAAGTTGGTCGACTATTACTCAGAAACTTGTAAAGCCTTTTAGACCGTGATAATTTTCTTTCTAACTTCATTATATTTTAGTAAAAAAAATCCACCCCCATTTGATTTTGGGGGTGGTTTTTTTTAAAAAAAATAAAAAAATCTTTAAAAAGAACTCCACCCTCAAAACCAACCGTTTAGCTGTCAGAAGGGGCGGAAACACTTGACTCTAACAAACATTAGCACTTTAAAGCTCAATATTTCACATACGAGCCCCATAATCGAAAATGAGTTTTATTTTTGTTTTTTGTTTGTATCTTTATTTTTGTTTTTTGAAACATACCTACAAATTTTTTTATTTAAACCTATCCATGTAGAGGAGCTACCCAAAAAAATATTTTTCAAGATATGTATGTTCTGTGACTTTGTTGCTGTGACTAATAACATTATGTATGCTCATGCCAAATTACAGTTTTCTTATGTATGCTAAGGATCTCTGAGTTAGACTGCGGATGGACGGACGGACATAGCGAAACTACGAGTGTTCCTAGTTTACTTCGGAACCCTAAAAATCGCTTATTCATTAATTTAAACTTCTAAAAACATACATAGATCGTTGAAAAATAAAGGTACCGCTGCGCCCGGTTAGAAAACTAGTTCTGTGAACAACATACGATATGATAAGCCTCGAAATGAAACTTGATTCCGAGGCCAAGCTCGCTTTAAAAAAGAATTTCATTTTTCTCAGAAACTGAAGATGCCTTTATGGCATAAAAACACTTGAATTTTTCACAACTGTGAAATGCAAGCTTTCCGTCATGATTTGCCTTGCAAATCGTAACTTAAGGGTTTTCTCTTATATAACAGTGAGGAGCGTACCTGTTGCAGCGATTGCTTTGGTATTTATTTGCGCATTTCGTGAAATTTATTTTTTATTGATGCAATATAACGCTACGAACGAAGCGGTTATTTCTGTTACAGTTAGCAGTTTTATTTCTTGTAAATAAATTTTATTTACAAGTGTTAAGCTTAGAACTGTGCCTAATAGTGGACGATGTTTGATGAAATAATTAAACAGTTATTTTTCTGAACGGGAAAAGTCTATACAAATAAATAAAGTTGAAGTGTGTCTGTTTGTTACTCTATGCGTATGGATGTGTTGTTATTTTAGATTCTATTCTATGATAATCTTGTAACATTAACAATGCTACTATCCTTATATAAAAAAAATATTTAACTAAGACAATTAATATGACTGGTCACATCATATTTATCTTGTTATTAATTTAATAAACATCTAATCAGTATTTCCTAAATTTTAATTATAATTATAATCTAATATATTTTTTACCACATTTAATTTACAAAAACTTATTAGAAAACAAAATTTAATTGCAGAGTTGAAAAAAACCAAAAATGATTCTCTCAAATAGAATATCGTGTTATCTATGAAATTGATAGACACGGGAAATAATGAACGAATTTGAAGGAGTAATTGAACAATTTTTTATCAACGATAAACATTCATAAAGTACCTAGGAGAAATAGCTTGTAATAATGTACAAAAATTGAAAAATAATACCAACTGTCTAAATGTTAAATATTGATTTGTAAAATATAAAAGATCCGCTTTATTGAATCATTTTTTTTCAAAGATAGCACTTTTGAAGTAATAACATAGTTTTATAATCTGTTAAATGTGAATAATTTTGTAAAATAGTAAAATAACCTGCTTTTAATAAAACAAAAGCTTTGTTTTATTAAATTCTTATATTATAAATGCGAAAGTCTGTCTGTCTGTCTGTCTGTTACGCTTTCACGGCTAAACCGCTTGACCGATTTTCTTGCAATTTGGCATGGAAATAGTTGAAGATTCGGGGTCAATCATAGGCTATATTTCTAAAAAAAATCAACCCCTAAGGGGCTGCAATAGGTGATGAAATTTATATGAAAAACTATTTCGACGACATGTTGATCTACTCGCGGGCGAAACAGCGCGGGTCAGCTAGTAATAATCCGATGATCTTGTAATGCTTCTAAAGTTAGTATTGTTTTTTTGTTAATAGATATATTTAAAGTTCCTTTGTCCCATAATATTATAAAAGAAATTTAAATATTTAGAATGTATGTAGCTAATGATACTGCTCCCATCCCTCGAAGATTCCCAGTTTTTTATACTTATTTTTCTGAATTGGTAAGGAAGCGACTTTGTTTTAAAGAATAAACGATTATTAATTTCGTACCTTTATTTTCTCAAAAAAATGTGATTATTGATTTTTTTTTAATAGTTATTGTATTTAAATTCATTTTTTCCATAATATTATAAAATTAATTAATTTTTTTAAAATAATGATACACAAATCCGTGATTTTGCTAATAGTAACAATTACACAATAATAATTTTTTGGTGACTCTGGACAGTATACAGGACTTTGATCTCTTTCTTAACTGTTTTACTAGGCTTGCGTTTTGTGTATGTCGATTTCTCTTGAGCATACTGACCTTGTCATTAAAATCAGAAATGGCAGAAAGTTCGATGCCTTTAGTGAAAAAACAAATCCCGTGGCATGAGGCCTCGCCACATAGAAACAAATCCACCTAACGTCATAGTTGAGGTAGGTTAATTAGCTTCTCTTTACATACTATACTTGCTCCTACCCGAATTATTACAGAAATATGTAAGTAGTCAATTATTAATAATAAATTGTTTATGTTGATAATAGGTCGGTAGTCTATAGTGCTTCTTCTATACAAAATAGTGCAAAATACTATAACACTAGCGATCGTCTGTGGTCGAAACAAGGAAGTTATATTCTACCCGGAATGCTTACACGCGCTTCAAAATCGTTCCGAAGAGTACCATGACATGAGTGGAGTGTGTCTCTTTCTACTAAATAAAGCGCCAATCGCCATATATAAGTGTGGCCATGCGTAGTTTGCAAATTACTACTAAGTAATTCTACTAATTTGAGAAATAGTTTTTGCATTGCATTAGTAATTACGTAATAATTAAAATAAGCACATTTAAAAACTCACTGTGTTAATTACAATACATTTTATGCTAATGTATCTATCGACGTTTATGAATAAAAAGGATTTAACGAGTAACGAATATATAAAAATCTACCATCCGCAAGTTTTATTTACACTGGCAATTGCAAGAAAGGAACAACATCCACTCATGTCGTTGTCTTGCTCAGAACGTTTTCCCCCTCTGTTATGTAAGAAACAAATGTCAACTTTATTAGGATAGAAATAAAGTACATTTTTATTTTTCAAATATTGCTTTGTAGTGATTCCAGTTATCGTATATAAGTTCCTTGGGTCGAAATTCGACCATAGACTAAACTAAAATCTCTTTAAAGTTTGACAACTGACTTTCACCGTAAAGAAAATACCTTAGTTTGCATGTGTATATAATATCACGTATGTCACATGAATGTGTGTGTAATGTCTATCTTTATTAATTTGCTATATTAGTAATGTATTTTATTTAAAAATATTAGATTTCGGCTGTGCTCCGTAATGCAAACTTTAATTGTGCCAAATTTCATACCTACTCCACCGTTTGGGCAATTGTTTTAAAAAGGGATCCAAAATGTTTCCTTCGCGTTACTGTTATGAATACTCTTTAACTTGTTCATTAAATATTATAAAAACTACCCAAGAAACATTTAATTACTATGTTAAATTTAACCGATTAGTCTAAAATTATAAAACAAACATATACATATAAAAATTGAAATAATATTATAAAATGGGTGGATAATAATACTCACAGTACATATCATTCATTCAATGTTTGTCATACATATTAAATACATCTTTTGATTTTTCACAACCATACTGATTGTCTGTGACTAATTTAAGTTACTGGTCCACGGTCCATCATTATTGTTTACTAAAATGGACACCTAAGAAAAAATATACTATAGGTACAGGCGGAGGCGGAGTTCCGTTACAAGTAGCTTACTTGTAACGGAACTCCGCCTCCGCCTCCGTTACTGCGGAACTTCCGCAAAGAATCGAAGCTCTGCCTCCGCATCCGCTTCCGCTAAATTTATGCGGAGTTTTATTTACGCTAAGATACAACGCGCAAAGAGTGACGCTGGGAGACGCGGCCGCACGGCTGCGTATTTGCGAGTGAAATGATCAATATTTTGCTTGTGCCGCGAGAACACGGGTAGGCGGACGGTGGTGTGGTCGTGAATGAATGACAGAAATCAACTTGTCGAATCGTTCGGTACCGTTTAGTTGTTTTGTATTTGAGCCGTGATTGTTTTAAGTGATTTAGTGCATGATTAATATGATGTACCCATTTGAAATAAATATTTTTGACTTTAATAAACCATAAATTTCTATTTTTCCTACTTTAAATTTCACCTCCGCCTCCTCCTCCCCTAACAATGTCTCCGTTACAACCCTACTTATAACACCATGAGATTTAATACTGTTATATCGACAAATAGAGCATGCCTCTGGTGGAGAGGTATAGAACGCGCTGACGCAGACCTTGCAAGTAGCGGTATTGTGGGACGCCAGTCCGCCCAGTCGTCCCTGTGTCGTGACGCGATACACCAGCCTACGAAACTTACAATTTATGTGTGTGACGTAATATAAAATATGTAAACATTATATCCGTTAGTATTCATTAACTCCCTAATAGCGACAATCGAACGATATATAAGGTCTTTCCAAAATAGGTGAACATATTTTAACAGTGTATGTCCAACCAAATATATCCACCCAAAAAATAATGCTATTCAAGGGACTAAAACATTTTGATTTTTACGAACAAAATAATTTTGCCTCATAACGCTTCACATCTTTTAATATTTACTAATCCGCTTTTAACGTAAGAATGCGTAGTAAGGTAAAAATTTGGAAAATCCAAAAGTGCACGCCGCAATGTTTTTTTTTCTTATTTATTATATAAAAAAACAGAAAACTGATCCGAATGAAGTGATTTTAATAGGGACCTATTTTGAGTGGATTAGGTAATATTGATAATAAAATTAAGTGAATTCATAAAGCCAATCAACCTATTTCGTGTTTACAGACATAAAATAACCAAGTGACGGCCAACAATATTTTTTTTCAACGAGATTTTTAAGAGTTATTTACTCTCTTCAAAATCTTAGTCATACAGAGTTAGAAGAATTATGGTTTCTCTTTATAATTGTATACTTTTTATATTAAATTAGTGTATGAATTTAATACTGAGTGTGATTGTAGTTTGTTCAGCCATACATTTTCTTTCAACCGATAATAATGCACAGACTAGTGTTGCCAAACTATCGATAGTTCCGTCATCGATAGTTTTAATCTAAAAAAGCCTATACCATCGATACAACCATCGATTGTATCGATTTTATAGATACTATCGATTCAATCGATAATTTAGAAGAATACAATACAATCTGCTAAGTGCAATACTATCGATACTATCTATAGTATCGTGTTTCCTAATCAAAAAATAATCAATAATATCGACAGTATCGATACTATTGAATGTCTAGGAAACAATAACAGCGATAGAATTTATAGTATCGATACCATCGATTGTTTTGAACTATCGATTGTATGCTAATTTACGATAGTATCGATAGTACCGATACTGTCGATACTATCATTTCCTAGAAATTCAATAGTATCGATACTATCGATAGGATCGATATTTTTCTGACTGGGTGATACGATACTATCGAGAGTATTAACAGTATTTTATTTTTCCAATAGTATTGTATCCTTTTGAACAATCGATAGTATCGATACTATCGATTATAATATCGATAGTACTACTATCGGACTACTATCGATAGAATATCGATATCCTATCGATAATCCACAATCGATCGGCAATACTAGCACAGACGCGCCACGGCGTGCAACAACCTCGCGCCATATCTGTGGAGTGATAATTTCAATTTTCATTCAACGTTTCGTTCACATTGCAACACATTGTTCACAGTACGTCATTTAATATTACGCGCGCGAAAGGGTTTCTAGTTGACTTCGGAACCCTAAAAAAACGGAATACCAAGGGTTTTATTTCGGCCAAAACCAAGATCATCATATATAACTCCTTGGTTCGCAGTCATCTAGATTTGCATCAGTGGTTAAATTAAATATACAGCCTTTTCCTATACCGCTAATCGTCAGCACTTTGTGAAATTGCATTTTGATTTTAAATACAAACAACAATAATACCCATTGATTTTAATTAAAACACAACATATTATGTAACTATCAATCTGGTTTAGCTACAATCCCTACCCCCAAATTACATAACAAAATAATGAAACCAGTACAAGTGTTTGTAATTAAAATATAGCCTTGTCCTTTCCTGCATTTCTTGTTATAAAATAAGCTGATATAATTTTATTAAAAATGCAGCTGTTTTAATTTTTTGTAGTATAACAAATGTGGTGTTTTAATACAGTAGCACCTGAATTTTTAACGTTCGCAAATTGCAAGCTCACAGTTATTATTTGCCTTGCAAATCATAGCTCTAGGGCTTTCTTTTATTTAAATCAACAGCGAGTATCTAGCATACCTATTACAGTGATTGGTCTGGTATATATATATTTTGGCATTTCATGAACAAAATATTTCAGTTATTCTTCTTTTTACTCTGTTACAATATATAGCGTTTTTTTTTATTATCTCACATCTGTTAATAAATATATAACCATATTAGGAACTAGAAATAAATAAATTACCAAAGAAATGCAACTGAGTTTTACATATGACAGCACAAAAACACGTAAAACACTTAAATAAAATAAATTACAAATAAAATATATTTTTTAAATTAACTTAAATTCAAATTTCTATGTAAATGCCTATTAAGTACCTACTTGAATTAAGTATTTAGAATTATTGATTTTAATATAATTTATACTTTCCATCGTCGGCACTTGGTGAAACTCCGTCATAATTATTGTTTTAAATTTTACACTTGTACTGTTTCACAATTCACTAATTATGATATACACTTTTTTATTTAAATAGTCAACCGGTTTCGCATTTTACTGCATCATCAGGACTAAAACTTAAATTGTCAACTAATACGTTGTGTTAGGAATTGTTACTAATGGTCGGTAGATGTGAAATATTGAGTTTGATAGAAAATATTAATGTTGCCAACCATTATTTCCAAATCTCCACAGTACGAAGATACAAAATGAGGCAAACTACCAAATAAAAATTATAAAAATTATACAATTTGTAATTAAAAATCCATCCTCACCACCTCGATGTCTGGATATCCACAACCGTGTGCTTTTGTCGGCACTTTTTGCTTCGCACTACTCCTTTGTGGAATTAATTACCCGCGGGGGTGTTTCCGGACGGATACGACTTGGGGACCTTCAAGAAACGAGCTTATTTATTCTTAAAAGGCCGGCGACGCAGCTGCAAGACCCCTGTTTTGCAGATGTTCATGGGCGGCGGTGATCACTTACCATCAGGTGCACCCCTTGCTCGTTTGCCCCCTCTACTATATAAAAAATTAATAATTAATAAATGCGCAATTAATTAGTCGTCAAATCTATAGTAGTACATATTATAAAGAGGAAAAATTAGTATTTTTGTATGTTTGTAGCGAATAAACTCAAAAACTACAAGATCGATTTTAAAAATTATTTTACCTTTAGAAAGCTACACAATGCGTGATTGACGAATACTACTATTTTACCTGACTGTGCAAAATAAGTAGTAATTTTGGACCACACGAACGAAGTCCCGAGTAATAGGTAATATTGAATAAACACTTAAACCCAGACATGCAACCAACTATGCTCATCATACAAATACCTATTCCTGTCAGGAGTCGAATCCGATACTCACTATTGCGTAATCGGTCGCTAACCATTCGACGAGGCGATCAAATAATGCATTACTTATTAACCTAGAACTAGAATAAAATTCCACAAAAATCTAATATATTTTATGAGTACAATAATTATCCAAACGTTTATTTCAGTTAAAGAATAGCAAAAAGCAGTCTCACCTACCCAGAATTTGTATTAATTAGAAGATTTTTAATACGCCCTATAATCGGATTTCAGTATCTTCTTCATCTTCAAAACTACCGTCCACTTCAACGTCACCTAGTAATTCTGCATTTTGCGTACCAGGGCAACGACGCTATTGTCACAAAAGGATCTGCGCCAAAAAGCTAGCGCTAACGTCGAAAAAAACATAAGCAAATAGGTGAACCAAGTTTCACTATAAAACATACATACATATATATATATATATATATATATATATATATATATATATATATATACACATAACTACATACCTACTTACGTTTAGAAGTCTATATATTAACAAATGTCATTTAAGACTTTATTGAAATTGCAATTTTAAATTTCGCGCCATTTCTACACATGCTGCAATAATTTCTCACAGCGCCTTTCGAAATGCAATCCAAATAATCGTTGTTCTGAGTGAAGTACAAGTACTCGACAACAGATGGCGCCACTACATTTAATTTCCAAGTTGAAGGGTTGGAAAAGCCCTTATATCTTTAAAACACGCCCTTTAGGTTAAAACGGGAACTTTCTTGTTTGAGGGGGGATAAAGGGCTATCACACTATATAAGTCCCTTTATCGTGCCGGGACTCCTGTGCAGCTTTCTTGAAGAGTACAACCTCGCAGAAGCCTGCAACCACCACAGGCCGTCGTTCACCCAAGGCGGCGTATGCATCCAGTGAGCTGGCCCAAGCTGGCCCAGCTACAGTGAAGACGGCGCAAACTGCAACAACGCCGGATCCACCTCGAAGCTCACCGAAAGACCCGCGCACTCATCGTAGGCCTTTTGAGAGACGAGCGCGCGAGTACATATCGCGCCCGTCGACTTCGCACGATTCCTCGCGCCGCGAATCCTCCGCGAGCAGCGATACGTGCCGTGAATCTTCCGCTCATAGCGACACATCTGCTGCTCGCGTTGAGACGACCGCGCAAATCGAACGCGCGTCCGACCCGCGCAACGTTAGCGCGACCGTCTCGCGCCGCGTAACTACACCGAGCCGCGATAGCGCGACTACACCACGCCGCGATAGCGCGACCGAGACGCGCCGCGATAGCGCGACCGAGACGCGCCGCGATAGCGCGACTACACCACGACGCGATTTAACACGCCGCTATAGCGCGACCGAGACGCGCCGTGATAGCGCCGACGGGACGCGCCGCGATAGCGCGACCGAACCGCGCCGTGACAGTGCAACCATATCGAAACCCGGAAGCGCGCCGGACCGCGCCGCGTAAGCGCGACCGAACCGCGCCGTGTAAGCTCCACTGATGACCGCTTTCAAGACGAAGTTGCTGACAAGATGCCTCCACCAACGATACCGGTAACAACACCCAAACGCTCACCTAAGTCGCAATTAGAGCAAGACTACATAATTGTGGCTAGACTAGCAAAGACCAAACTTCTAGACGAAGGTCTCTTGAAAGCGATGGCCAAATATCTGGAAGATAAGAGTGCCACCCTCAAAGCCTCAGGTGGGGCAGACACACCGATATCCCAAGAGGAAGCAGCAGAGATTCAGCGCGCAGAAGTAGCACCAATCCTGTTGCCACCTTGCACAACACCGATGCGAAGGAAACGCACACCTGACGAATCGGAAGAAGAAGAACCTAAACGTCAATGCGTCCCGGTATTTCCCTCTCCCCCTTCTCCTACTACCTCTTTTGCATCCGTAGCCGCTTCACGGCCGTCACCCGTAGCACAACCAACACAAACATTACCACCCCCACCTACAAACACCATAGCTATAGGTGACATCAACGCGACGACAACAAAAGGGCGCTATCCTCCCCTTGTGGTAGAGTCTTTTCCCAATTGGGCACTTCACTTCCGGAAGCTGCATGGTATTCTGGGACACGCCCCTAATGCCAGACCCTTTGGCCGTGGCGTCCGCTTTACGCCAAAAGAGGAAACGGAATACCGGACGGTGCAGAAGTATCTTATCGAGCTGGAACGAACCGAGCACCTCTCTTGGTTCTGTTACTCGTTACCAAGCGAGCGCAGTATCAAGGTCGCGATTAGGGGACTTTCGGCCGATACAGATACCGATGATATAGCAAGAGAACTGGAAAGCTAAGGACACGAAGTCGAGTACGTGCGGCCTATAAAGGCACGATCAGGCCGCCCTGGCTGCATATTCTATCTTATTCATATTCTATCTTAAAAAGGAATTAGAAATTCTCATATTCTCATATAGAAATTCTCATATTCTATCTTAAAAAGGAAAATGGACACGCTGCCAGGAATATATACCATCGATGAGTTGCTCTATATGCCAGGAGTGAAGATAGAGGCTTGGCGAGGGAAGAAGTGCCCGGCTCAGTGCCACCGGTGCCAGCTCTTCCGCCATTCCTCTCACAACTGCCACCGCCCCCAAAAGTGTGTGCGCTGTGGGGAGGAACACCGGGCCCAAAAGTGCCCGAGACCCAAAGAGGAGCCACCAACGTGTGCCAACTGCGGCGGGCCGCATACTGCGAATTACACACTATGCCCCATCTTCCGAAAGGAAGCCCGGAACAAGAAGGCGGGGACGGTGGCAATTACCACCCAAAAACCACCAAGCAACGAACAACCACCTGGGAGGGAAGTCCCCCCCCCCCCCAAGGTAAACCATCAACATCGCAGCCAGTGCAATCAGTAACAACGCTTACCGCTCCGGCAAATGCCCCCAAAGTACGATACCAAGGAGAGAAAGAAAAGAAGACCAAGAAAAGAACCAAAAAGAGGAAGACTGGCCGTCTAGAAAGCGGGCCAGATACAGAGACTGAAGACCAACTACACTCCCAGACAGAGGAAGTACCCTCAAGAAGGGAACTATCACTAAGAAGAAAGAAGCTCTCCGTGTCCCCGGACGAAGGAAAGCTTGTGGTGCTTGAAAAAGCACTACAAGTCTTCCAAGATGTGCTGGGGGCACTCAGAGAGGGCTCAGACCCTGTATCGGCCGTCCTCAAGGGTATGACGGACCTACTGGCCCTATATGGATCGTAGGTCCCTGAGGACGGTCTACTGGAATGCTAACGGTCTGAAAGGCAGGACTGTTCCTCTAAGGGAATTACTAAGGGAGCAGGACATTGATGTGGTCTTAATCAGCGAAACACTCCTTGGCCCAGAGGACAAAATAAAGATCCCATTCTACCATACCTACAGGCGAGACGAGCATACAGGACAAAGAGCGTATAGAGGTCTAGCCATCATGGTCCACAGGAGAATAATCCACCAACTCCTACCCAACCCACAGACGAGTTCCATGTACACCATGGGGATTGATATCCTGATCGCCGACTCTCCCCTAAGGATATATAGCATCTACAGACCTCCGCAAGGGAACATATCAACCAATGACATCCTCGAAATATTCAGTTCTCCCCTGCCTACCATTGCAGCCGGCGATTGGAATGCGAAACACACGGCATGGAACTCAACCACCATCACAGCAGTAGGAAGGAAACTGTTCCACATTGCAGAGCAACAGGACCTTTCAATTTGCGGACCAAGTGGACCAACCCATTTCCCTACAAATGACGATCATAGAGCAGATGTGCTAGACCTTGACTCAGATAATACACCTCGATGCACTCCCTGAGGACATTGGCTCAGACCACATCCCTGTCCTGGCCACAATACAGGAAATTCCAACCAGTGTCACTCCACCAGCCCCAAAGATGGTGATGGATTGGACAAAATTCCACGAAACCATGAAAAGAACCACCCCAAACTCACCAGCCTCCACTCCTGAGGAAGTAAATCACTTAGCCGAAAACCTAACAAGCAACATCCAGGAAGCTATGCAGCAAGCGGAAAAAGAAAGACCTAACCGCATCCTCCCCTCACTACAACCCTTTTTACGGGATAAAATATTAAAGAAGAGGAACCTTCGCCGGCAATGGCAACAAAACCGCTGCCCCACCACCAAGAACGCGTTGAATAGGCTTTCGGCAGAGATCAAAGCAGACCTGGAAAGGAGGAATGTGGAGAACTGGGAGAACCACCTGGAAGAAGCGGCTGAAGATTGGAATTCCCTGTATCGCCTGTGCAGACAACTAAGTAAAGCGCCACAGCCAGTCCGGCCATTACGTCACGAAGACGGGAATCTTCGATATAGAGCTGAAGACCGCGCTGAGATATTCGCTGATCATCTAGAGCGACAGTTCAGCCCGAACCCATGCCACAACCAGACACATGAAAGAATGATTGAGGAGTTTCTAGACAACTACTTTAATCCGGAGCTCAGACCAGATGAAGACCCCATCTTTATAACACTACAGATGGTAAAGCGGCAAATTCAACAAACAAAACCCAGGAAGGCCCCGGGCGCAGACAAAATTACTAATAAAGTTCTACGCCACCTACCAACCAAAACAATTGTAGCAATCACAAGGCTATATAATGGAATCCTGCGCTCGGGGGAATTTCCCAAAATATGGAAGTTGGGTCACATAATAATGCTGCCAAAACAAGGAAAGAGTATCTTAGACCCAAAGAGTTACCGACCTATCACCCTGTTACCAACGCTTTCAAAAGTGTTCGAGAGACTCCTCCTTCAAAAGATGGAACCGCACATAACACCCCGCGCTGAGCAATATGGGTTCAGGGCTGGACATAGCACGATGCTTCAGATTTCAAGAGTGCTGCATATGTTGATAGCGGCACGTAATAAAAAAGAGCAAGCTATTGCAGTGCTCTTAGATATGGAGAAGGCCTTTGACAGGGTCTGGCACAAAGGCCTTCTCTATAAACTAGCCCACACAACTCTACCTAAAAGATTGACCCAAATAGTAGCATCTTTTATCAAGGACAGAACTTTTAAAGTAATAGTAGAAGACAAGCTGTCCACACCGAGACCTATAACAGCAGGAGTACCGCAAAGCAGCTGTCTCTCTCCCAAACTATACTTGGTCTACACCGACGACATCCCGGTGGGAGATGGCTGCCAACTAGCCCTATTCGCAGACGATGCGGCCTACATAACAACATCATTGTCACCTAGGAACGCCGTTACGAAGATCCAAAAGACACTCGACCTCATACCGGACTGGCTGAACAACTGGCGGCTAACGGTTAATGTAGGGAAAACGCAGGCTCTACTACCCAAAAAGAAAAAACAAAAGGAGCACTCCCAGCTCTAAAACTTGATGGCCAAGAGATAGAGTGGTCCAGCACCATCAAATACTTGGGGGTAAAAATTGACAGAGCACTCACGATGAGAAGCCACGTAAGGACAGTGACAGAAAATGCACAAGCAGCAATGGCAGCATTAAAACCAGTGATGAACTCTAGGCTCCCTCTGAAGATGAAATTAGGACTCTACAAGACCTACGTTAGAACAAGGCTGACCTACGCAGCAGCCGCCTGGTACCAGTTAACCGCACAAGATCTCCGCAACAACATGCAGCAGCGGCAAAACATGGCGCTGCGTAGGATTACCAAAGCACCTAAGTACGTCAGAAATGACGTAATTGCTCGCGATCTTAAGATAGAGAGCCTAGAGGAATTTATAAAACGATTAGCCCAAAATATGTACAGCAGAGCAGACTCCTCATCTCACTTGCAATTAAGAGACATAGCGCCCTACCACGCGCGTCCACCGGACGCCAAAAAGTACCCTAGGGATATCCTAAAATAACCCCCACCACTCCCTCCTGCTCAAGCCACTGCTGCGTGTTTAATCCCCCGCGGGGACTCGACCTGCGGGGCGGATTGCACGTGGTGGTATGTGGACAGCGGGGGGGGGGGGGGGGAGTATAATCTATTGAATACCTATTCCTTAACGACCTACCTTTACCCAAACCGAGTGTCATGTACAAACAAGTTAACCCATGTGCAAGGGGCCTTATCACCCCACACAAACCCAACGACCTTGCCGTTTTAACGGCTAGCGTTTGATCCCATGGTCAGGGGGCAATTCGCCCCGAAACCATTTCCCCGTCCCGTTGCCGGGACGCGAGAAGACTACACGACGGGACTCCTTTTAAAGTTTTATCGGCACGCACATGGAACATAGAACAAGGGGAAGTGAAGAGTGGGCGTGCCGCGTGCGTCACTATTATGCGCTTTTACTCTAAATTGCCTTAGTGATACTTACCATATCATTAGGAGACAGTCGTCGTGCGTAAATCTATTATACACTGAATTATGCCGTATTGTGCTATCCTTGAATGCAGAAATGATAGTAGAATACAGATGATTAAAAATGGAGATATTACATATCATTCGAAAGTACAATTTTAATTTTATTTTAATTAAATTCCTGATTTAATATAATCTCTAATGATATAATAGAAAGTCAAGCTAAAATCAGCCGTACACCTTACATATAAAGTTCATTTTAGGTTGACCTAATTTTTCTAAAAAGATATACGTAATGACAGTCATTACGTATATCGTTCTAGAAAGTTCTCTACTCAAATATGATCAACTGAAAACCACGGAAAAATCAATACTGCCATCTATTGTAGAATAGCGAAACTATTAAGATCTTAAGTTTCACTATTGTACAAATAGATGAGTCTATTTTGAATAGACTACAAAAGGACGTACTCTTTTTTTTGTAGCAAAATAAAATTTATTGTAACGCAGTTTGGCATATTTTTAAATGTTCTGTTTGGGTGTTTCAGATTATTTTTGTTTAAAATGAAAACGACCAATGAAACAATGTTTGCATTAGTAGTAGTATATGCAATAATGCTTATTTTATGTGTGAGTATGGCGATCGCGGTCCTGATACAAATGTTTGTACTTGCCAATTCCGCTTGTTTTATGTTCCATGGGCACGCACATTTTATCAACTTAGTTTTATTATATACTAGCTATGATGCCCGGCTTCGCTCGGGAGTTGATATGAGATTACGTGGTAGTTGAAATATAACAAATGTAATTTAAGACTTTATTGAAATTCGAATTTTAAATTTCGCGCCATTACTACAAATGCTGCCATTGCTCGCGGCACCTTTCGAAATGCTACCCAAATAATCGTTGTTCTGAATGAAGTTCAAATACTCGACAACAGATGGCGCCACTACACTTAATTTCCAAGTTGAAGGGTTGGAAAAGTCCTTTTATCTTTAAAAACACGCTATTTAGTTTAAAACGGGAACTTTCTTGTTCGAGGGGGGATAAAGGGCTATCACACTATATAAGTCCCTTTATCGTGCCGGGACCCCTTTTTAAGTTTTATCGGCACGCACATTTTATCAACTTAGTTTTATTATATAATATAGATAATAATAATATAATGATTGAATATAAAAATTGATAAATTGCGTGTCAGGCCACGCGCAATGTTGGGTCACAATAATGAGAACTAAGAAGAAAGCTTTTATTGTTTCGTACACTATGAACATCTAGCCTAGTTAACGTCAATGACGGTTCACATATTCGTCATTGACATTAAATATCCGCACCACAGATTCACCGTCTATAAAAATTTCTCCAAGTACATTTTATTATATTATAGTAGTTGGTCGACATTTACTCAAAAACTTGTAAAACTTTCTAAGCCGTGATAGTTTTCCTTTTAACTTCATCAAGACACGCGGAAGCGTGTCCAGCCAAGTTCAAAAAAAGGACTGGCGACGCAGCACCCGTGTTACGCGAACCATTTCGAGCTACTTTTGACCCCTTCACAACTCAAAAACTATTTATCATACATTCAAGAAATTTGGCACATTTATTAAAACCTTTTAGCTTATCTAGAATGTAAAATTAAATTATTAACAATTAAAAAATGGCATTTTTGTGACTGACTGACTCAATTATCTATATTATATAGACCAAAAATCTAACCCCCTTCAACATGACCTAGAAACTCGGTATTTCGCACCAAGGTAGATGTTGACGAATGTATAAAGGAAAAAAATCTGAAATCTCAAAATACTTGATAACTACCTGTTGCCCGCGGCTTTGTTAGCGTGATAAAATAACAATTTTTTTGCTTAGTCAGACAAAAAATTCTGAAAGTATTTTCATACTTTCTGCGATAGAATTCTTTTAATGTAATTTTTTTTTTCATACAATTTCTGCTTTCTTTACTTTAAATTACACATTCTATCTTTCTCTGTTACGAAGACGAGATCCGTAAGAACATAATTATATTCGTAACCTCAGTTTACTCTGCTAAATTGAAAAGTATGTTTGTTTTTACGGTATTGAATGTATAATGTATACTCCACCGACTGCTTCGTTGGTTTGATAGTTAGACTGTTCGGCTGGGATCAAGAGAATCTCAGGTTTATTTTCCGGGTTATTTAAGATATTGATTTCGATTAATGCAAAATCTTCAAACGTTGGAATAGGAAGTGATGGAATCATAACCAATTTCACCACCTAATGAATTGGTAAATTGTGTACTGGTGTTCGATTCACTTTGCCTATCTCATATGGGAACTAGTGATAATAAATACTAGAATGACTTAAAAGCACATACTAAAAGCTAAATTATCAGAGTAAAACATGCTAAGCTACCTAATAATAATTAAGTATAGATGTTATATTTAATTTTAAAAATTGGAATATATTTAATGTAGGAAAATATATAAAAAATAACAAGTTTATTATTATTATATATTAACAGCACGTAAAAAATTTCAAGTTTTTAACAATATAAGTTGCAAAGAAAAGGTATTCAGTTTTTTGTTAAAAATTCCGAAAGCATCATCATTTAATAAATTTTAAAACAAGATTCTTAAAGAAGAGGAAATTTCCAAAAAATAAGTCCCGAGTTCCGGAACTCTATCTGCATTATTTATAATTTCAAATGAACTTTGAAAATGGGTCTTTGCACAACATCTTTAGTTTGCGCGTGCGACATCAAACTAAACTTCATAACTAAAACTAGTACTTAATAACTAAAAATGCTATAACGATATCTATACAAATAAATAAAATTGGAGTGTCAGTTTGTAATATTGAAATAGCCGCTTTTTATTAAATGAATATGGATATAAACACGGCATCAAAATTGCATTTTTTGCAATTTTTGTCTGTCTGTGTTTGTTCCAGCTAATTTCTGAAACGACTGGACCGATTCTGACAGGTCCTTCATTGACAGATAGCTGATGTAATAAGGAGTAACTTAGGCTACTTTTACTTTAGAATATTAAATGCATATAGATATAAAAATAATACTAAAATAGCATTTTTTATAATTTTTGTTTGTCTATCTGTTTGTTCCAGCTAATTTATAAAACGACTGGACCGATTCTGACAGGACCTTCATTGACAGAATACTGATGTAATAAGGAGTAACTGAGGCTACTTTTACCTTAGAATTTTTTGCCACGCGGACGAAGTCGCGGGCACAGGTAGTTAATTATATATTTGACCAGGGGCCACTCCGCGACATTGGCAATGACCTTCTAATTAGTTTTCATAATAATCGTAATAAAAATGTATCATTCCATGTACAAATTACCAATCAATAGCATACAAAAATATAATTAAGTAACCATAAACTTTTTAATCTCATAGCCCGTGGAATTTAAAAGAAGCAAAAACAGTAATGAAGATAAAATTACTTTGAATCAATATATTTTTTATTCTGGTAGCAAGCTGCTGGAAGTTAGGGTATGAATTAAACATGGCCGCTGGGTATCCACAAAAACAATTGCGATGATCTCATTCAATTCGGACCGTTTGGACGCGATCCTTTAAACCTGTGGCATTTTCAGGAACAATTAGAAAGAAACAAATAAATAAAGAATTTTATTTGTAAGTGTGAAAATTCTTTTCATTTTAAATATTAAAGTATTGCAAATTATTATAAGACATTCTATAGGGTGCAAATATTTAACAATTGTGAAATAGTTTAAAAATGTCTACACATTTTTTTATGTTTCTATATTTTATTTAAATTAATTAAATTAATTAAACTGCGTCGTGGTCGAGAGGTTAGCCTATTCGGCTCAAATGATAAGGTAGGATCTCCCGGTCAGTCAAAGTATTATGTTTTTCATAGCGTTTCTCAGAAATCGAGAAGCTCAACAGCAGCTCTGAGTATAGCGGGTAGAGTCTTATTATTCCCATATTTTATTTTCTTGAATTCCCTAAATTATTTCATATTTTTTCAATGTAAAAAGAAAAAATACAGATATTCACAAAATACAATTTTCAAAAAAAAAATGGCAACCTCAGATGGAATTTTCAGAGAAATAACAAAGATGAACAAGAGAGAAAAATATTGCCTAGATATTATGAATAGAACTCCGTTTATTCTCAGTCAAAACAAAAGTTGTTTCATGCAAGCTCTGTAAGAACCGTAAACGGTTTTGTCATTGTTTAAAAAATATAATATTTTTTCAATTTATAACACAATGAAAGCAATTATACTTATGGAGACCAAAGACCTTAGAATCTCTGCCTAGACTGCTGCCGTCAGAATATTTTTTATATTATTAAACTAGCAGTTCCCTGCGACTTCTTTTCGAGGTTCAAACACATTACTTCTTTTAATCAGTCGGTAAAAGTAAAAAAGTAAGTAGTGTAGTTCAGTAACTATAAAGCTTTATATTTAATACCTTTTTATACGAAAGAATTTTTAAAATCGATCTAGTAGTTTTTGGGTCCTAACTCAACAGGACGCCATGGCAACGTCATCCGCCACAGTTTTATACTGCTTTAATCGAGTTAAAATGATTATGGTATGACATGTAGCCAAACTATCAATAAATCGGGCACATATTCGGTCTCGAGTACCTTACTTTTTTCAGAAAAACTAAAAAAAATTAGGCAAGGTTTATTTTAATTTTCTACAATCTGTGGATTCGAATCCAGAACTTCATGCATCTATAATACTTAATACACTCGCGACCATAGTCAAGAATTATCACCGAGACGGAATCCCGATGCCAATAACATCGTCAAGATTTTGCTCTAAGTAAGATTGGGTCTCACAGGAGACACCCTTAGGGCGAGCTCTAAGCCTCCTGTAACTCTGGGTGAGCACTCTGCTCATCCAAAAGCCCGGTTTCTTAGTAACGGTCACACAAATCAATTACCTAAAATCATTTTGAAAAAAACGTTAAGGTGGTTTTCTTAGTACATATTATCAGATTTGATTTAAAAGGTTAAAAGTTATATTGATGTAGTAAATTTCTTGTAATATAACATAGATTTAAAATCTGAAATTCACCAATACATTACATTATATTTTCATTTTGCTTTTCGTGCCCCGAGGGAATACAAACGGACGTCCTATGATCATGTATACACTACATTAACATTCGCTTTGTACATCTTTTTTGTTACTATTCTAGCAGCCATCCTTTCTATGTGTCCGTAAAAATGAATCCATAAAAATAAGGATCCAAAAATATTTACCTGTAACATAATATCCTACTTGTTCAGGAAAATATGCCTTGGGCATACAAAATCTAATTACGCAGGTTACTGCGAAAATTGGCTTTATATTCCTGAACCCTATAATTGAACCCATAACAGCGAAGTTAATAAACTTTGGATTTCTACGCTTGTCAGGTCTGAACTCTGAGTATTAAATGGTCTTATATTGCATTAAATATAAACCAGTGATATTAGAAATATATTTTATATTCTAATTATGTCAGCATATTACCCTTTAAAGCTTAAAATATTACTAGCTGACCCCTGCATGTACGCGTACGAGTAAACATGTCATGAATATAATCTATACAAACTTTCATCCTCTATTTCAACCCCTTCAGGATTGATTTCTGAAAAACAAATGCATGTTTGACTATATAGTCATACTGCTGAACTTATTTTGATCAAGTCATGTAAGAATATAGTTAAAAGTATATTACTTTTAACTATATTCTTACATGACTTGATCAAAATAAGTTCAGCAGTTTAGCCGTAAAAGTATCATAGACAGACTTTCGCATTTGTAACATTAGATAATTTGCCAAGTTGGATAATTTGGCATTCGAACAATATTTTGTCCGACAAAAATACTGCACCGATGAACAGGCCTACCATCGCGAAAATATTGCAGCAACATTTTTGTGTGGTACACGAATCAATAGTTAATTTTTGCTGATTTTTCAAAAATAATTTTTAATGTTATCAAGTGGTCATAGTTTATATACAAATTATTCGATGTGTTTTTTCAGACCGATAAGTCATAGGACGTTATCACGAGATTTTTGTATTGCTGCACTTTCGAAAAAACAATTATAGAAAGTTTGTTACAAAAGGAAACCGCTCACGAAGTTTCAATTACGTATTCATCATTAAAAATTAAATGGCCGCCCACGGACTATTGTGTCATGAGATTCCGATTTCTATTCCCATATTGGCAATGTTATTGGATTCTTTCTATGTAGAAAATTTTCAGAAGCAAGTTGGAGCCTAGTTGTGTTAACTACCTTAAGCCATGAAAGCATGTAAAGCCAGCGGAAAAAATGTTGTCCCACTATTACAAATAAAAAGCAATGGTTGTTAAAAGTAGACAAATGCAGTTAGAATCACCAACGGTTTTACTAGCCGATAAATTCATGAATCGATGTGAAGCAGAGCATTGATTGAGGTTCGGCACACTCTGCCTATCCCGCAAGGGAATCAGCTTGACGATGTATTTGTTTACCATATTACGTAGCAAAGACAATCTTATTGAAAACGTTTTCCACTAATTAATTTTAATAACAGATTCTAGCATATCAAAATCTGTTGCTTAATATCCAGCTATCAACAATGTAATCCGCTATTTGTAATTTAAATTCCAACAGATTAAAATTGATCAAACACAAATTTAATCTTACTTAAAATTTTGAATTTATAATCTGTACAATGTACTTACATATAATAAATTGTTATTATAGCATGAGATAGAAACCAAGCAGATAGACAACTATTACCTATAGGCACAAAAGATGTTAAAGCTGCGTCGCTATCTATATGCATAATTTTACCGGCTAGCTTATAATACGTTGATGGCATCAAACCCCGGGTGAGTAGCTGCAGAACTCTACTACCTAGTTAGTAGTTACGATGATAGTGACACTTTACTTCTTTTTTTTATATCATAAGATAGCAAATAAGCAGATAGGTCTCCAGATGGAAAGAGTCAACCATCGCCTATAGACACCAAAGGTGTTAATGGTGCGTTGCTATCTTGTAGCGAGGTCTAATGCCACATGCATAAGTTTACCGGCTACCTTACCCTCCAAACCGGAACACAACAGCGACAAGCACTGACGCTATTGCGGCAGGAATATGTAAGGCGGTGGTACCTGACCCGGGCGAGACAATGCAGAACTCTACCACCTAGTAGCCACGATGGTAGTGACTCGCATAGCCAATCGGTCGCCTTTTACCATCTGCCTGTAAGAACGGCAGTTGGTTTATTCTTCAAAGGAGCCCGGAACCAACACGGGGATTTCTTCCGCATTTACAAGATAGCAACGCGACGTCTCGTCCGGGTATTTGGTACCACCGCCGTACCTATTCCTGCCGCAATAGCGTCAGTGCTCGTCATTGTCATGTTCCGGTTTGGAGGATAAGATAGCCGGTAAACTTACGCAAGAGGCAGCAACACCTTACCATACGGATAACAATTAGCAACGCACTATTAATGTCTTTGGTTTCTATAGGCGATAGTTTTCTCTTTCCGTCGGGAGAGTCATTTGCTTGTTTGTTATCTTTTTTTTTTTTATTATAAGATAGCAAACAAGCAGATGGGTCTCCTGATGGAAAGAGTCAACCATCGCCTATAGACACCAAAGATGTTAATGGTGCGTTGCTATCTTGTGGCGAGGTCTAATGCCACATGCATAAGTTTACCGGCTACCTTACCCTCCAAACCGGAACACGACAGCAACAAGCACTGACGCTATTGCGGCAGGAATAGATAAGGCGGTGGTACCAGACCCGGGCGAGACAATGCAGAACTCTACCACCTAGTAACCACGATGTTAGTGACTCGTTAGCCAATCGGTCGCCTTTTACGACCTGCCTGGCAGAACGGCAGTTGGCCTATTCTTCAAAGGAGGCCGGGACCAACACGCCGATCTTACCATATATATGTTGTTATATTACAATATAACAAATACAAGAGGCTGAGAGTAAAGTAGTGATGTCACGTCACATACCCGATACACGAATGGCAACGTACCATTAATATCTATGGTGTTTATAGCCCTTGGTTATTTGAAATAACCGTTGACTATAATAACTTTAGAAATCTCATATATTTGTTTTTTATTTTATATCATTAAATTGCAAACAAGCAGACGAGACGGCAAAGGAATGCTATATATGTATAATGTATCGGATACCTTACCCTCCAAACCGGAACACGACAGTGACATGCACTGACTCTATGCTTGGTGTAATGAAAATCGAGCTCACGAAAAATCAGACATTAAGTTAGTAAGAGTGAACTTTAAAGAAGAAATTGTGGTATTTAATTTGCAATATTTCTGCGAAGATTTTGCAAATTACATACCACAATTTCTTCTTTAGGTAAATTATGGATTTCCGCAATGTAACGCCTGAATCTATTGGAGTGAACTTTCATGTTTTCAGATTGCAGCAGATTTTATGTAGCATGATGTCAGATGATGGGATTCTGCAGCTGAATCTATTTTCCATAAACAAAGCGTGGCAAATGGAGTAAAATATGCAGAGAAAGAATTACAGGCAGTCGTAGTAATCTAATCTGGCCATTAATGTTATATGGGTTTGTAAAACTCTAAATCAAAAGAAGATCATGACGCCTAACAACGCGCCCATGGGAAGGCGTTCAGTGGGCTGAAAGAGGCTTCTAATGTTGATTGATGAATGTAAGAGAAGCTTCTTTTATTTTTTACTTTAGAAAAATATTCCGTCAATTAATCAATGGGGACTGAATGTGAAAAATTGCTGTGAAATTTTTTAAACATTCACGCTATTGTGATTTACATGGTATATCTGTCTGAGTGACATTTCCCGCCAACGATATATCCAGTTTGCTAAATTTATATTTAAAATTGTAAAATAATCGAGAAATAGGTTTTAGACCACTAAATAATTTTCTGGAATTAAATTTTAATCATCGACTGGCTGTGGCCAGTAGCACAAAAAGATAAAAAATAGTGCTATATATATATATATATATATATATATATATATATATATATATATATATATATATATATATATATATATATATATATATATATATATATAAAATTGACAGCAAGACGGCACAAAAAAAATTTTTGTTATTTATTCTATGGTCAAACTAAGTCATAGAATTATGGCCGAATTTTAATCAGAGGGGGATCTTTGCTTGTTTTAATTAAATAGCGAGGCTTTGTATCTAGCTTTGTGGTAAGATTTTGTGAATCCCGCAAAGGTACTACATTTTTTGAGATGAAATAATGTCTATGTGTTAAGTCTAGGCTGCCAAATACCATATACTAAATTTCATTGATATACGTCTAGTCGTTTCGGCGTAATAACAAACATACGCACAACTTCCGCATCCATAATATTAGCAGCATAAATGTAAGAAAAAACTTTGGTTCTAAAGAGAACATAAAAATGAGTTAATGACATCTTGATTGATGATACGATCAGGGATATCGAGTACCTCTTAATTAGAAAAAGTCACACGATGCAATCTAGAAATGATATTAATGAAGCGTAGCCTTTCAGGGTTCCGTAGCTAAATGGCCTAAGCAGCAAAAAGCAAAAATCTGTGAGTATATTATATTTTACAAGATATTTAATAAGTATATAATTCTCATAATGGAAAGAGACAACCATCGTCTATAAATACCAGAGATGTTAATGTTGCGTTATTATCTGTGCGACAGGGATAAGTTAACCGGCTACCTTATTTTGCAAACCGGAACACAAGAGTGAGACGCACCGACGCTATAGCGGCATGATTAGTTAAGGCAGTGAGTGGTACCAGACGGGCGAGACGTTGCAGAACTCTACCACCCAGTTAATAGTTTCGATGTTAGTAGTCCACGTGACAGCCTTTTCTCTTTTTCTTTTCAAGATGTCTAGCCCAGGCAAAGAGACCTAGGCTTGAACTAGTCGGATTAATGTAATTGCGGGGAGGCTCCTATTCAGGAGCGGACTATGCGGATCACATTTTGTGGCACTGCAGGTTGTACGAACTAGAGAGGTCGCGAATGTTAGACAAAATCATTAGAGGAGGAGTAGAAGGACTTTATATTTTTGGAGGCGAACTTTGGCAGGTTTAAGTAGTTTTGTAAAGCGTGGCATTAAACAAGAAGTGTGGAAATTGAAGGTCGGCGGTGAGGATTTTATATGTGATGTTCAACCCCAGATTGGAGAGAGTGAATCTCAGAATATTCTAAGGCGCAGGTTCTTTGGACATCTATAAGTCATCTGGGCCGGATGGCATCTCTCCGATAGTGCTTAAAATATGTGCTCCAGAGTTGACACCGGTACTGACGCGTCTGTTCCAGCTCTCCTACTCACTTGGCGTAGTACCGAAATCGTGGAAGACGGCCTTAGTGCACCCTATACCTAAAAAAGGTGATCGCTCGAATCCGTCAAACTATCGGCCGATAGCCATTACCCCCTTGTTCTCCAAAATCATGGAGAAGATAATTAACTGTCAGCTTTTGAAGTATTTAGAGGAGCACCAGCTGATTAATGACCGCCAGTACGGTTTCCGTCGCGGTCGATCGGCTGGTGATCTTCTAGTATACCTTACACATCGCTGGGCGCAGGCAGTTGAGTCCAAGGGGGAGGCATTGGCTGTTAGTTTAGACATAGCGAAGGCCTTTGATAGGGTTTGGCACAGAGCACTTCTTTCAAAGCTTCCTTCTTATGGGCTTCCCGAGAAATTATGCAAGTGGATCACTAGTTTTTTGGCTGATCGGAGCATCAAAGTCGTAGTCGACGGTGCGTGCTCCGACCTTAAATTTGTCAATGCTGGTGTTCCGCAAGGCTGCGTGCTATCGCCTACACTGTTTATTCTGCACATCAATGACATGTTGCGAATTAGTAACATTCATTGCTATGCAGATGACAGTACTGGTGATGCTTTGTACTCCGGTCATAGCGGTATTTCTCGGGACCACGTCAATGAGAATCGGGACAGGCTAGTGTCTGAAATCGAGACTCAGCTCGAAAAAATCTCGGAATGGGGTCGACTCAACTTAGTCCAATTCAACCCCAGGAAGACACAGCTGTGTGCGTCACCGCTAAAAAGTCGGCCTTTGTCGTATCACACTCTCCTGACAACCTCAGCCAATATTGGAATTCTTGGCGTTGACATATCGAACAACGTTCAGTTCTGTGATCATTTGGAAGAAAAGGCTAAATTAGCCTCAAAAAAGCTCGGTGTGCTCAGCAGAGCGAGACAGTACTTCCTGCCTTCTCATCGCTTGCAACTTTACAAAGCGCAAATTCGCCCGCACATGAAGTACTGTTCTCATCTCTGGGCGGGAGCTCCGCAGTATCAGCTTCTTCCACTTGATCGCATTCAGCGTAGAGCGGTTCGAATCGTTGACGACCAAGCAATCTCCAATCGGCTTGACTCCTTGGCTTTACGCAGAGATGTAAGTTCGCTTAGCATCTTTTACCGCATTTATCATGGAGAGTGTTCCGACGAACTGTTTGGATTGATCCCTGCTGTTGAATTTCATCATCAGACATCGCGGCAAAACTCAAAGTTCCATCCTCATCACCTCGATGTCTGGAAATCCACAACTGTGCGATTCTCTAGGCACTTCTTACCACGCACTACTCCTCTGTGGAATCAATTACCGGCGGGGGTGTTTCCGAACGGATACGACTTAGGCACCTTCAAGAAAAGAGCCTTCCTTCTTAAAAAGCCGGCAACGCAGCTGTAAGACCTCTGGTGATGTGGCTGTCCATGGGCGGCGGTAATCACTTACGATCAGGTGAGCCTCCTGCTCGTTTGCCCCTTTTTTCCATAAAAAAAAAATTGTTAGGAGCGAATAGAGAATCATAACGTTCCCAGTGCATCTTCCGCGATTCGGCAGAGACGGGGTCCGTTTAACCGAGAGGTCGGCAGGGTCATATGTTGGTGATGGGTTAGGTTCAGTATACACTACTGAACAGCCGATGGCTTTTACAATTGAAAGAACTAATCACCGAGGAAGCAGAGATATTTTCAATTGAAAGTTATAGTACAGCTATTGTACTAACACACTGCTAGTGTACCACAGAACGAGTGTTGGCCACACAAAATTATTTTTAAGTTCTGGCTGAGCACTTTTCTTGCCTCAAAATTACGGTGTCACACTGTTTTTATTTAAAGAAAAACTATAGAGTGATGCTATATTTTTCTAAATATTTGATAAACTAGTAATTCTCAATTGAAAAATATAGTAGGTACCAAAGAAGTTGATAGTCCGTTCCAAACTATCTATCTAGTGAAAATGAGATAGCAGCATAAGTTTGTCGACTATCATATCCGGCAAATCAGAAAACGACACGGACAAGTGCAGCCGTTTTTGCGACAGAATTAGGATGTTTAAACATTAAATTACAGACTGCAAAATTTCGTAATGTTTAAATCGCGTATACGGAACCACACATATAGTGATCTAATATATATTAATCTTACTTAGTAGTTTTTATCGATAGGAAATGGTAGCAGTTTTTGTAGCCGGACGAGGGATCTACCTACCATTTTAACGTTTCGATAAACGATCGATAATAATCGATATTTGAGTTTTGATATCCCTAATTCCATTGCAGATTAGGCAGACTAAACCAAACTTGTTTTTCATGATTCACTCGTTTATCGGTGGGCGAGATGAGTGGTGTTTTTACCAAACTGATAACGATTACACAACTTTACGAAAACGGCAAATTTACGTGCACATGGCGGTGGTAACAAACTACTCCGCTAGACTCCAGCTGTTACCAACATTACAACATTAATCTGAGCTTAATAGCATAATACCTAAACCTTGAGGGAAAATTGAGTGGATTTTAAATATTTACATACCATAATATAGTAGAACATAATTATATCTATAAATAATTTGGAAAGTCATTTTAACGCGTGAAAGTAACACCCTTTCTTGCAATACCCAAACCAAATAATCTTGCCGGGTTTCGATACCAGCTAAGTCAAAGTCAAAGTCAAAACATTTTTATTCAAATTATCCTTTACAGGCATTTTTGACGAGTCAACATTTTTTGAGTTACTACCGGCGGAAGAAACTCAGCGGGCTTGTCTTTTTTGTGCACATACATTTTTTTTAAACAATGTTTTTACAATTACAATTACAATTACAATGTATTTATGAATAATATATTATAATTACTATGAGACTGCTATGAGGAGCAATTAATCCCATGCCTTATTATCATCCAAATATTTAGATATTT